>WSYQ01000013.1:0-600000 GCA_011426435.1 Lysiphlebus fabarum
TTTTTTTTTTTTTTTTTTTTTTTCTTTCATTCTCATCATCTCAACTGTAAATCAGTTTTTATTTTATTTTTTATAATTATAAAAATAAAGCTCAGTTATGTATGAGATTGAATTAATTATTGTAATTATAATATTGATAATAATAATAGTTTTTTTTTTTTTTTTTTTAATTCATTAGTTGTGATAAAAAAATAATTTGAGAAAGTGTTAAATAAGATTTATATAATCTTGTTTTGTTATGTGGGCTACGGGATATAATCGCGATTAAATAATCATCATCATCATTGAATCACCAGAAGGGTGTCAAAGCGAGATAAGAGCAAGACAATTTTTTTAGCTATTAATAATCAAAAAGCTTATAAATTTGATTAGCTCATATAGCTCGCAACTGTGCCTTTAGGCTCAGTTTTTTTTTTATTTTTTATTTTTTTTTTTTTTTTAATTCAAAAAAAAAATCTTATTATTTTATTTTTTACTTTTACTTTATTATCATAATTATTATTATATATATATTTTTTTTTTCTCATTTTTTTTGTAATTTGTATTTTGTTCCTAGTTTGTTGACGTTTATTGATGTTTAATTGCATCAACGTCTACTTGCCAGTATTGTCTCCAAGGAGAATAGACTAAGGGTTCAACTGATTTATTGTTGGATAGGCTCAGTTTAAGATCAAAATTATTAAAAAACAAAAAAATAATAAATAAACAATTTGTAGTTATATTTCAAACAATAATTGTAAACAATTTAATAAATTTGTTTATTGGAATTTTTATCCAATAATATTGATTATATAATAAAAATAAAAATAATAATAAATAATAATTAGACATTGATGTCTTGTTGGTACATATTCTTGTTACATAATTAAAAAATAAAAAAAAACTATGAATAGTAATTAAAAAAGAATATCTTTGCATGAAAATTTAATAATGTATAAAAAAAAAAAAAAAATTAATAAACACAATAGATCTTATTAATCCGAATTGAGCTATCATAGCAGTGTAAAAGGCTGAGCCTAATTAAAATATAAAATGAAAGAGAATAAAAATAATTTCATATAGAAATAAAATAATACGATAAAAAAAAAAAAAAATTAAAAATAAATAAAAAACGATGTAGTGATAAAATAAAAGCAGTATGTGACATCGTCATTTTAGTTTTCTAAAATCT
This sequence comes from Lysiphlebus fabarum, assembly GCA_011426435.1. NCBI lineage: Eukaryota > Metazoa > Arthropoda > Insecta > Hymenoptera > Braconidae > Lysiphlebus > Lysiphlebus fabarum. Next base: position 1,172 of record WSYQ01000013.1, read on the forward strand.
AGGTATATTATTCAATAAAAAAAAAAAAAAACCTGAAGCACTGCGTTTGTGCTGCAATAATAATTAATTTTTTTTTTTTTTTTTATTATAATTTTTATTATTTAAAAAATAAAATCATGAAAAATGCAGGCAATACGATTGAATTGTGAAAGTATGTTTAAAATGTGCGAGTAATTGTGAAAGAATAAATTGTCGTTTAATTAATTAATATCTTTTTTTTCTTTTTTTTTTTTTTTTTATATATATATACACTTATTTTAATGTGCATTAAATCACACACACAAAACACTTTGACTGCTATTAATAAATTGTTGCTGAATTGAATTAAATAATATTTAGAATTAAAAAAAAATATTGAAATAAAATGTTAATCAATTTTTGAGATTCAGTATATTTAAAATAAAATAAAATAAAAACAATAATAAAAATTAAATACTAATTATGTAATAGATTTATACAATTGATCAAATAATGTTGCTAATTATTTTTGATGCTATGACTTTATTATTCTTTCTGTATGAATCGTTGTCCTGCAGAATAAAAAACAAATTAATATCTTCAGGAATTTATTGTTAACTTTTTTTTATTGTAAACCATACCTTTCTTTTTTCTTTTTTTTTATAATATAAATTTATTGTAAAACTTATTTAATTATTTTTTGTTTTATTTATTTTTGATCCTACTATATTATTATTTTTTTGTCAAATGAATTATTTTTTAAATTAAAAATAAGAAATATCAAAATATAAATTTTACTGTTGTGATATTTTCAATTTAATAATTAGTATTTAATTTAAATTATAATTATTAGTTTCTTTAATAATTTGGTAAAATTATTTTTAGAAGAATTTTCTAAAGTTTGTTTTTAAAGTTTTTAAATATTTATGTGAGAAGAATAACCACATAGCGTCATCTACTGTCCAATTAAAATTCAATAAAAAAAAATAAATAAATAAACACTATAACAATCAGCTGTTCAGATATTTGTTATTATTTATTTGTAAAATTTATTATTGCATTATGTCAATTGTTTAAAAGTTTATTATTTATATACTGTTATTAAATAAAAAATTATAAAAATGCCGAATGAAAAATCAAAAAATTTGATTCCACCTTCTGAGATTGTTGAAGTAAGTTGATAATATAAATAATTTTACAATTATTTAATTGATATATATATATATATAAATATGATTTAATTTTAATTGTCAATTATTAATAGGTTGATATCAGAGAAGATGAAGAACAAGGTGTTAAATTTAATGAGATTGTTGATCTCTTGGTTGCAGCTGGTTATTTCAGAGCAAGAATCAAGGGTATTTCAAATTTTGACAAGGTTAAATTTACATTACAATAATAAAATAATATTTCAATCAAATATATTATTATTTATTTATATTTATTTTTTATTTATTATTTAAGGTCATTGGAGGAATGACATGGTGTATTGAATCATCTAATTTTGATGTTGATGTTGATTTATTGTTTCATGAAAATTTAACAATTGGTCAAAAAATGTAAGCTATTTTATTTATTTATTTATTTATATAAAAAATATAATTTTAATAAATTATATTTTTTTGTAGATCATTGACAGAAAAAATTGTTGCAATGTTACCAAAAATGAATTGTCCTCATCGAATTGAACCTCATCAAATTCAAGGCCTAGATTGTATTCATATATTTCCAGTTATTCAGGTATACAATTAAATTATATTTAATATAATTATTTATTAATATATTATTCATTTATGTTTTTTAGTGGCTTGTTAAACGTTCAATGGAAACAAGAAAAGAAAATGCAAGTTTTGTACGAGCATTTGCATTGAGTCAATTTGATAAATTTTATTCATCTAAAAATACCGAAGAAACAATGAAAAAAAATGAACAAAGAAAAAATATTGAAGCTAATATACAAACAGTTAAACAAGCATATGGACCTAAAAGAAAATTTAAAAGAACTGGTGAAGCACCAAAAGATGATATAGCTCGTGTTAAAAGTACTTTGTTGGAGTATGGTATTTTACCACTTGCAAATATTGTATCATCAAGTACAGAAGGTGATGAAAGTAAGAATATAAGTATTCAAGATACAACAGAAATTGATGATAAATTAATAAAACAACAAGGACAAGTTGTTAATCTTGATGAACAACGTTTGAGTGCTAGTGCAGTTGGAAATATTGTTGGGCTTCAAGCACAAGAAATTGTTCAAGTTTCAGAGTTATATGCTTCACTATCATTTGATGAAAATGTATGTATTATTTTTATTATTTAATATTAAAAATAACATCAAATTATTTACTAAATGAAATAATAATTTTTTTTTTCTTTATAATAATAGAATTCAACAAATGAATCAAAAATATTATCAGCTCTTGAAAAACAACAATCAACATTACAAAAAAAAATAAATAAATTAAAAATAGAACATGATACATTGAAAAAACAATACAATGATAAAATTGAAGAAATAAAAAAAACAAATGAAAAAAAACAACAGATAGAAAATGAATTTTTAAGAATGAAAGAAATGGAAACTGAAGAAAATAAAGGGTAATGATAGATAATAAAAAATATAAGTAATAATTAATAAACAATATAAATTAATTATTTTATTTTTATTATCAGAATTTTAGCAAAGCTAGAAGAGTTACTTGCAGTTCACAGTGGTTTAAAAAATCAAGAGCATAAATTTCGTGAACAATGTAAAATTGAATTAGTTAATCTTCAAAATTTAGTTGAAAATATTGAAACTAGTGATCCACAAGAAAAACAAAATCAAATTGATGAATATGATTCTCTTAAAGAATCAATAAATAAAACAAGATTATTACTTGCTAAAAAAAATCGTGCAATTGCTTCATTAACAAGACAACTTGATGATGTACCAGGTAGATCTGAATTGACACAGTATCAAAGAAGATTTATGGAACTTTATAATCAAGGTTTGTTATTTTTTTTTTTTATATATATTTGAATGGAAAATAAATTTGTATATCAGTTGAATAGATTTTTTAATTATTAATTATATTTTAGTTTCTGCTAAACACAAGGAAACTAAACAATATTATACATTGTATAATACTCTGGATGATACAAAGCTTTATTTAAGCAAAGAATTATCACTATTAAATTCAATTCACGAAAACTACAATGAGTAAGTTTTTAATCATTATTTTAAATTAATAAGATTTAATTTATGTTTAATTTTTTTTACAGAGCAATGGCATCTGCAAGTGGTAAAGAACAATTTTTAAAACAATTTGAAGCAATAATAGCTGGTGTTAAACGTAACAAAGACATGGTATACAGTATTTATTTTTTTTTATTGGTGACGATTAAAAAAAAAACAAGTTAATAATGATTACTGTTGGTTTTTTTTGTTTTTGTATGATACAGGTGGAAACAAGATGTGCTGAAGAAAAAGACAGACGTTACAAACTGAGTAAACAACTAGCTAGTTTAGTTGAACAACAAAGAAAGTATGTTGTTGCTGTGAGACAACTGACAATTGAATGTCGTAAAAATGAAGCACTTCTTGCTCAACTACGTGCCACATAAAAACCAAAAATGAATGAACCATATGATGACGTGAATACGTTGAGCATGACAGTTATGTTGATTTTTTAAATTATTTTTTATTAATCAAAAAGGTACTTTTGACGTATGTATGTATGTATTATTGAAAAGTACGTTAAACAACGAATTAAATATAATATTTTTTTATAGATAAATAAACAACATAAAAACAGTTTATTTAAACAGTTGGACTATGTTATTTTATTATTTTCATTTTTTTTTTCAGTAGATGAACGTAAAAAAGGATTGTCTTAAAAGTTTACTGATTAATAACAATTTTAAAAAAAATGAATGATTACTTAAATTTAATTGGACTGATATTGATTGTGATAGGTCTTACCTTTACAGTAGCCAATGAAGATTATAGCTTTTCAAACAAAGCAAGAAGAAACAGTAGTCGATGAAGATATCCAGGTTGTTTATCAAGAATTGATAATACACTTTTCTTTTTTTTTAAACAACACTGACAACACTTCTTTACACTTGGTATACAAACTTAAACTATCACTTGTGAGTAAAAAAAAAAACACTGGATGTGAATATTATGAAGAAAAAAAAAAAATATTTATATTAAATAACAACACTATCATTTTTAACACTTGGTAAGTGTTTTAAAATATGTAACAACTGTAATTCACTGTAATCACCAATTTTAGTTTTTATTTTTTTAAAACTAACAACTTGTTGAAGACTGTACTATCGTTTCCAAATATATCAGAATGTTGGTGAGTTGGTGACTGTAATCTGTATCAGACTGTATTACCGTCATAGTTTATTATTATTGTTATAGATTATACTTTTGAATCTACGAAGATAATTTGACGAAGATATAATAAACTTGTTTGTTATTAATATACACACGAAGTAAGTACAAAATAACCACCTAGATGTTGGAATGTTAATAACAATAGTCACGAATTCTTGTTATTAAATAAAATAAGGAATAAAAAAATATATCTGTGACAAGTCACTTACACTATGTTGTCTTGGCAAACTTTTATCGTATTTAACTACTTAAACCATAAACTTAAAAAAATTATAAAAAATAATAAATAAATTGTTTATGGTATACAACAATTTTTTTTTTTTTAGACCAATCAAAATTGTCGTTAGATTGGCCAAAATATACCAATGATATGCACCTCAAAAACCCAACACAAAGACCCATTTATACATAAAAAATAATTGTAAAATTATGTTATTTAATTATTAACAAACAATTGTTTAAACTAATATGATATATTTTAACACTGATTATATTAATAATATGATGTTAAACAACACAAAAAATGTACATTAACGACATTACCCGGCTTGACAATGTTAGTTTTTTCAAGTTGTCATTGTCGACTAAATAATGCATACACTTACTTGTTTTTATACTCATTTTGAAGATAATTAATTAATAAACAATATTTTAATATTTTTAACACTTGATTGATCAAGTACACCAACGATATTTTGCTCTAAACACGGAGCTCACGAACAACGAAGCGTCACTTCCTATCACTTGGCGGCCATTTTGTTTTTCAAAATGGCCGACTAGCCAGTGAGCGGGAATCATTTTGAACAATGAAAAAAATAAAAATAGTAAAAAAATAATAAATAAATTAATAAATTAATAATAATAAATTGTAATTAATATTAATAATAAATAATATATTTATATTATAGTTAAAACTTCTTATTGTTTATAAAAAAAAAAAAAAAAACACAATAATTAAACGTAATTATGAATTTTATTCAACTCAATACAAAATATAACATTACATATTTATAGAATAATAAAAATTAATGTATCAACTATTTTAATTCTATAAATATTAATTAATTATTTAAAAAATTATTATTGATGTTATAATATTCGTTGTGATAAAATTTACATTATTATTATTACAAAGTTTGTTTTTAATTTTAATTTTCGTAATTATAATTATTTTTTAATAACCTATGCTTCATCTTCATTAAGTAACATATTAGGTATACCATCATTAATTGGAAATTTACGTCCAGATTCTGGACAAAGTAAATCACCATTTATAACTTCAACTTCAAGTAAAACATGATGTACTTTCTTCAAGAAATCTTCATTAGATTCAAAATCTTGAATAAGTTCTTGTGGTAATTCACCAACATGTCCAATCTAAAAAGATAAAATAATAATTTAATAATTAAGTATTATATTTATATTTTTTTATTTAATATTAATACAAAATTACTGACACTTGTTTGTTTACTTACACTTTCAGCTGCTTTCCACAAAGTTGACCAGTCCAATTTTGGAATAATTCTTGCAATAAATTCAGAATTAAAATCTACCTCAGATACTTTGATATCCTTAGCCTGTTGACAAAATAAAAAAAAAAAAAAAAACAATTAATTAACTCAACAATATGATAACTATAAAACACGTGTTGGAGTATTTTTTTTATAAAGAAAAAAAAAAATAATAACAATAATAATCCAACACAATTTTCATTTTATTGATGAAAAAAAAAATCAATTAATAAATACATACCACAATACCAAGTGGATATCCAACAGTGACTCCTTTTAGACATTTAGATGTCAACATATTATGAGTTAAAAGTTTCATATTTATTATTTAATTATTAATTTACAGCTTAACAATTTTTAATAATTAATTCAACACACAAACAGCGTTGAGAAACGTGTAAATAATGTACACTCTGAAGTATGAAGACTACTCATCATATTGAGCAAGTCAAGTTAAGTAACTTGAAAAAAAAAAAAAAATTATTATTGTAATTTCAATCCGTCAATTTGTTAGCACTGTTTTTGATTATTATTGTCAAAAAAAACAGGTTAGTTTTTTTTTTACTGATAACACATCATCAAATTGTTTCCTAAAACTTGTTAAATCACATCAATAGTCATCAATACAGATATTATATGTGTCACAAAGATCTAAAAAAATTAAACATTTTAAAATGAAATAATAATATTATTGTCAGTTAATATTTTCATGTGATTGAAAAAAAAAAAGAAAAAAAAAACTTTATAAAATGATAATTGTCAAATGTAATTAGTGTAATAAATGACTCATTATAAATTGTAACAAATTGAATAAATGACAAATGTGTTGTATCATCATTTGACAGGAGCCACATCATCTACACTTTAGTCTGATCTAGCCTTGAAATATATATTTAAAAAAATAATACCTATGATAATATTAAAAAATATTTAATCAGCTGTAAAAATATCAAAAATTTTATTGTTTTACTTGTAAGCATATGTTCCATTACAAATTTTTTTTTGTTATAAAATTATAACAAGTATTTCGTGTTAATAAATAAAATTTAAATATAAAAATTTTTGTATTCCACCTGATTGAGTAATACAAACTTTAACATTTGTTATCAGTAGATAAAAATATTAAATTATCAAGTGTCGTTAAAAAAAAAAAATATATACCTATATTCTTTACAAAGTTGTTTAACTTTATTTATTTTTTTATCGATAAAGTATTGATATTTATTTATATGTGAGTTTAAAAATAATGAAATCAGGTGACCATATTAAAAAATCAGTATGAGAATATCAACGTGATATTATTGATTGACATTTTATTTTAATTAAAAATACATAATAATTATAATAAATAATAATCAAAATAAAAAAGAATTATTTGTATTAAAATTATATATACAAATAATGAGAAAATTTTCAAGAATAATATCTTGACAAAAAAAAACAAAATAAATAAATAAATAACAACAATTTAGGCTGTTAAAATGGCTAGAAAATATTTGATAATTGGATTATTAATTTTTGGAGAAATTTTTAATTTATCATATGCTTCAGTTGAAGATAATCATGTAGAATTTATGAGTAGAAAAGAACGTAACTCTCTCAAGTAAGTTTAACATATTATTTTTTTGTTTTATTACTATTTTTTTTTTTTTTTTTAATTACTTGATCTATTTTTAAATTAATAATTAAATGCTATTATTAGGGAGGAAGCTCGAGATATGTTTTATCATGCATATAATGCATATATGGATAATGCTTATCCAGCTGATGAATTAATGCCATTGAGTTGTAAAGGAAGATATCGTGGATCAGAACCAGATAGAGGTGATATTGATTCTACACTTGGTAATTTTTCATTAACACTTGTCGATACTCTTGATACACTTGTTGTACTTGGTGATCTTGGTGAATTTGAAAATGCAGTTAAATTAATTGTTAAAAATGTTACATTTGATACTGATGTTATTGTGTCTCTATTTGAAACAAATATACGTATGCTTGGGTAAGTTTTATGTATTAATTATCTCAACAACAACAACAACAGCAATAATAATAATAATATATTGATGCTAATATATTTCTTTATTTTTTTTTTTTTTTTTAAATAATAATAAAGGGGTCTATTGAGTGGACATATACTTGCTGAATATTTACAAATTCGTGCTGATATTATGCCATGGTATCGTGGTGAACTTTTAGCTCTTGCTAAAGATTTAGGATATAGATTTTTACCAGCATTTAATACAACAACTGGTATTCCATATGGTAGAATTAATTTACAAAATGGAATGAAAGGTATACCAGCTGAAATGTGTCGTGAAACATGTACAGCATGTGCTGGAAGTATGATATTAGAAATGGCAACATTATCTAGATTAACTGGTGAAACAATATTTGAAGAAAAAGCACAAAAAGCTATGGATGCATTGTGGAAAATGCGACACAGAGGAACTGATCTTATGGGATCAGTATTAAATGTACATTCTGGTGATTGGGTTAGACGTGATTCTGGTGTTGGTGCTGGAATTGATTCATACTATGAATATTGTTTAAAAGCATATATTTTATTAGGTAATTTTTATAATTTTTAAAATTTTTAATTATATACAAATTTTATTTTAATAAATATATAATTTTATTGTTTATTAAGGTGATGAAAAATATTTGGGTCGTTTTAATAAACATTACCAGGCTGTGATGAAATATGTAAGTCAAGGCCCAATGTTACTTGATGTACACATGCACAGACCAAATACAAATTCAAAAAATTTTATGGATGCACTTTTAGCATTTTGGCCTGGACTACAGGTAAAATAAATTTAAAATATAATTATAACTTTAGAAAATTAAATTATTTTTTTTTAAATTAAAGGTTTTAAAAGGTGATATAAAACCAGCAGTAGAAACACATGAAATGTTGTATCAAGTTATGCAAAGACATAATTTTATACCAGAAGCATTTACAACTGATTTTCAAGTTCATTGGGGACATCATCCATTACGTCCAGAATTTTTAGAATCAACATATTTTCTATATCGTGCAACTGGTGATCATTATTATTTGGGTGTTGGTCGTAAAGTATTAAAAAGTCTTCAAACATATGCAAGAGTACCTTGTGGTTATGCAGCTGTATCAGATGTTCGTACAAATAAACATGATGATACTATGGAAAGTTTTGTATTATCTGAAACTTTTAAATATTTATTTCTTTTATTTGCTGAACCAAGTGAATTGGTACTTGATTTAGATGAATTTATATTTACAACTGAAGGACATTTATTGCCATTAACTCTTGCTGCTGTACGTAGTAATTTTTCATCTGAAATTGATTTAGATGCTGTTGAAGTTGAAGAACTTGATCGTACATGTCCAAATAGTTTACATTTATTTCCAGCATCAGTACGTCAACCATTACGTAATATGGTTGAAGATGTATGTCCAAGAAGAACACTTAAACGTCGTTTAAATGCATCACAATTTCAAGCAAATAATTTAGAACATTTAAAAATGTTAAGTAATATGGGAATAACAATATTAACATCAGCTGATGGACGTATTCAATTATTACATACATTTTCAAATGCAAGAACAGTACAAGATGCTGAAGAAGGTCTTATGTTTATGCAAGAAATGGTTGAATTAAGTAGAAGACAAGCTAAAGAATCAGAAACAAGACCTGAAGCAGTTACATATTCAAGAAAAGATATTAAAGATTTTAAAGATGTTACTTTAATTGGTGGACCAGCACAATTTGGACCAAAATTACGTGGTAATAGTAAAATTATTGGTAAACCAGTACTTACTGAACCAGCTGAAGGATGTGATACATTAACTAATGCTAAAATGATTGAAGGAAATATTGCACTTGTATCAAGAGGAAATTGTATGTTTATTGAAAAAGCTAAAATAATTCAAGAAGCTGGTGCTTCAGCTGGTATTGTATTAGATACAACAATTGGATCAAGTTCAAGTACATCACCAATGTTTGCAATGTCAGGTGATGGAACAACAACTGATGATATTAAAATACCATTTGTTTTTCTATTTAATACTGAAGCAACTGAACTTGTACGTGCAATTATTGATAGTGATAATGAAATTGTTGTAACAATTGGTAAGATTTATTTTATATTTTATTTAAATTTTGTTAATTATAAAATTATATTATTATTATTAATATTTTTATTTTAGGTGATTCTATTGGTGATAATGTATTATTAAAATCACCAGATGATGATAAATCCATGTTTGAAAGAATAAAAAGTTCAGTTAAAGAATTTTTATCACGTCCAGTATCAACTCAGGTTTGTTTTGTTTGTGTTTTGTTATGTTTTATAATTGAATATTGGTTTCGTTTTATTAATTTAAGAAGACAAACACTTTTAACTATATAAAAAATATATTTTTATTCCCAATAAATTAAATAAATTGATTTTATTTATGTAAATTTTTTGTAATTCTATTTAAAATATTTTTTTTTTTTTTTTCCATAATTTTATTTCCTTCCTTGTTGTTATTGTTGCTGTTGTTGTTGTTTTTGTTTTTGTTTTTGTTTTAAAAATAATTATTAATAATTTATAAATTTAATTTTTGTTATAAAATAAAATAAATATAAATTATTTAATAAAATAAAATTAATAATAATTTTAATATTAAAATTAAATATATATAAATATTTCATTGACACAGAGTACAACTGGAGGCATTCAAAATACCATTATGACACCAACAGAATTAAAAATTGCTAATGAAATTATTGAAAGTGAAGAATTAATAATTAAATATAATAAATTACGAGCATATATACCAAAAAATTTAATAAATGAAGATAAAAATACAAGACAAATTATTCCATTAATAAAAATAACAACAGATGCAAATATTGTTATTGAACCACCATTAAAAAATTCAATAACAAGTAAAATAACATCACCAACATTACCTGATAATGATTTATCATCAACCGAAAAAGTTTGGCGTGCTGTTAAACAAATAATAATGAATAAAATATATGCTGAATCTAAAAAACCACCATATAAAATAATTCCATTAACACAAATTGAGGGCTATTATGATTGGTTGGAAAAAGAAAGAAATGAACCAACAGATAATACAATAATTAAAAAAAATTTAAATACAATTGAACTTGTTAATTGGTTTTTAAAAGAATTATCTGATATTGAACCAAAACTTGAAGCATTTGATCCATTTAATGGATTACCACCAAATTTAGCAAAAAAATTAAAATCAATTTTACTTCAAGTTAATAAAAATTCAAAAGAAATGGAAGCTCTTATTGAATCATATAAAGTATATGATAATCTTTTAGAAAATATACAAGATGTATTAAAAAATTTACGTACTGAATTTCATAAAGTAGCAGAAGTTAATAAAGACAATACAACACCAGTATTGAATAATGATGATTTAACTAAACAATTTATTGAAAGTGTTAAACCAAAACAAGATATCAATATCAATAATAATAATAATAATAATGAAGAAGAAAAAGAAAAAATAATAACAGAAGATAATGAAGAATTAAATTTAACAAATGAATCAATTAGTGATGAAAGTGCATATAAAAAAAAAAATGAAAATAAATTCGATGATGAACTTTAATAATTTAACAAGTGATAACACAAGACTAATGTGTTGTGAGTAATGAAAAACAATTTTTTTTTTTGTTATTTAAATTTATTTTTCTACGTGTTCTATATAATCAATAGGTAATTAATTCATTAAAACACTTGAAGGTTTTTCACCATGCATTTTAATGCATTTTAATTTATAAAAAAATAATTTATCAATCTATTAAAAATGTCCAAGAATAATAATAATAATACTTAAAAAATGTACAAAAAAAAAGAAAAAAATGAGAAATTGTAATAATAATTATAATTATAACATTAGATGTTTGTATGATTGTATATATATTTTGAGGCAATGAAAAAATCTTGTTGTAGAAGAAAAAAATACAAAAATAAGAATGGTGTGTATATTGTAAAGGCTTGTGTAAAATCTATCGTGTCAACTTTATGTGCAAATTTAATTTTTGTTAGCCAGTTGATTAAAAATTATTATAATTTTTTGATAATAGAAAAGATAATTAAATAAATAGTCAATGGAGTTTAAAAATAAAATAAAATTTTTAAATCCAAACATGACAATTAAATAAAAAATGTATGCTTTTTGTTTGTATTTTTTTGCAAGAATTGTATATAATTCAAACAGAAATTTGTACATATAAATGAATTATATCTATTAAAATAAGAAAACTAAAAAAAAAAAATTAAAAAAAAAATTAAATACATATGAATAAATCCTATATAATATAAGATAAAAAAAAATGTTTGTTGAATTTATTTCATTATTTATGTGTAACATTAAGAATATATTATTATATTCTTCAAGTTAATTATTTATTTATTAATTAATTAATTAATTAATTTATATTTCTGATAATTACCTTTCAATTATTATTAATTAATTAATTATTATTATTATTATTATTATTATTAAATAATAATAAATAATTGTTTGACTTGTTTAAATATTCATCAACATAGAATTATTATTATTATTATTTATTAATTTTTTTTTTTTTTTTTTTGTTTACTGTTGTATAAGATTCAAATATAACTGACATGGTCGGCCATTTTGAAAAACAAAATGGCCGCCGAGCGTTAAGAGGTTGAGCGTCGTTGTTCGTGAGCTCCGTGTTTAGAGCAAAATATCGTTGGTGTATTTGATAAATCAAGTGTTGAAAATATTAAAATATTGTTTATTAATTAATTATCTTCAAAATGAGTATAAAAACAAGTAAGTGTATGCATTATTTAGTCGACAATGACAACTTGAAAAAACTAACATTGTCAAGCCGGGTAATGTCGTTAATGTACATTTTTTGTGTTGTTTAACATCATATTATTAATATAATCAGTGTTAAAATATATCATATTAGTTTAAACAATTGTTTGTTAATAATTAAATAACATAATTTTACAATTATTTTTTATGTATAAATGGGTCTTTGTGTTGGGTCTTTGTTTGAGGTGTGTATATCATTGGTATTTTTTGGCCAATCTAACGACAATTTTGATTGGTCTAAAAAAAAAAAAAAAATTGCGTTCCTCAAATAAAAAAATTATTTATTAATATTTTTTTAGTTAAACACAATGACAATTATGTAGCCATATAAATATATTGTTATTGATGATACTCATCAGTGATACATATTTTGATATTTTTTTTTACAGTGTTGAAAGTGGTTCTTATTTTTTTTCTGATGAATTGTTTTTTTTTTTTTTTTTTCTTTATTTCTGAGAAATATATATCCAGTGTTTTATTTATTTATTTTTTTTTGGAATAAGTTTAAGAGTTTAGTTTGTATACAAATGTGAAAAAGTGTTAACAGTGTTTTTTATATTATAATAAAAAAAAAATAAATAAAAATAAGTGTGATGATTTTGGATCAGCTATTGGATTATTGTTAATTGCTCCATAAAAGGTAAGGTTCATCAATACTAAAATAATACATGAAAATTTATTAAAAAAAAAAATATATATTCTATACAATTTAACAAACGTACACAATATCTGACTTCATATTTATATGAATAAATAATTATTTGTTTAAAATAAAAAACAAATAACTAAGCAATGAATTAAATGAAAAATTATATTTTTAATTTTTAAAAATTACCTAAAATTATTTTCTAATTATATTTGCTATTTTTATAATAAATATAATCATAGGTATATCTCTATATTACGCTTTCATATAAAAATGAAAATTTTATTTTAAAAAATACCGGGTAAAGATATTATTTCTTGAAAATATATAAAAATACTGCGCAACGATATATTTGTTGTGCACCATGTTCAGAGAGTAGTCTGTAAATAAAATAATAATAATAGCAATGGTTGTTGCTGTTGTGTTTTTTTCTCTTTGAAATAAAATATGGCAACTATTAACTATTTACAGAACATCAAAGCAATAACCGGAACTGTCTTAATTTAAAGTGATTTTATTTTTTTTTAAATAAGTGTGTGTTGTTGTTTTTTAATAATAAAAAATAATAAAAATAATGGATCAACCAATTGATTATGAAGAAAACAAATTATCAATAAATATACTTGACACAGATTGTCTTATTAAAATTTTTTCGTATCTTCCATTTAAAGACAGAATCCACGTTGAAGAAGGTAATTATTAAATTAAATATTTTATTAAATAAATTATATATAATAATATATTTTTTAAACAACAACATTGTATTGTTGATAATAATGATAATTTATTTTTTTAGTTTGTCAAAAATGGCATGAAGCAAGCCAATTTTCATGGACAAATGTTAATCATTTTAATGACTGTAATCGTTATGAATCAAAAAAACAATTTGGTAATATTATTCCAATGCCATTAGATGTTGAAAAATTATTAATAAGATGTGGATATTTTTTAACAAAATTAAAATTAAAATATACTGTTACATCAAAAGTTTTATCAGTAATTGAACATTATTGTCCAAATTTAGTTTCATTTTATTATGATTATTTTCATTGTGATCGTGATTTTTCAAGAGACACAAGTTTTACTAGTATGACTAAATTAAAATATTTAACAATATATTTGACACATTCTGCTAAATATTTGCCAAATTTACCAGAAAATATAGAAGAACTTACAGTTATATCACATTTAAAGTTTGAAAATGTATTTTTTTTATTTGACTATGATTTATCAGTAAGTAATATTTATAATAAAACATTAAATTACAATATACAAATATATTAATTATTCTGTTTTTTTTTTTTCTGTTTACAGACAATAGATTGTTGTAATGTTCTCAATTGTCTTACATTAAATAATATACCAATTCCTGATAATTTAATAAGAGCTATTCTTCAAAAAACAACATTGACATATCTTAATTTAAAAAGTTGTTTATTTGAAACTAAAAAACAATTAGTATTTAATCTTGTTAATTTAAAATATTTAAATTTAAATAGTTTTTTAACAAGATCAAGAGATTGTTTACCATTTGTAATAACTAATTGTTATAAACTTGAATATTTTAATGCTAATAATTCATATTTACAATATAAAAATAATCCATTTGATCAATTTGGTCATTTACAAAATTTAAAAGAAATATATATTAAAAAAGATAAAAAAAATATTAGAAATGATATTGATTCTAATGAAATACCGAAATATATTGGTAATAAATTTCCAAATTTAAAATCACTTGATTGTAGTAATCATATTCATATAACTGATAATGATATTATAATTATTATTAAAAATTCACCTTATCTTGAATATTTAGATATACGTCGTACAAATATAACACATGAAACATTAAGATGTGCTGTTAATATTACAAAAATACGTCAAAATGAAAATAAATTACAACTTATTACTGAAAAAAGAATTTTAAATCAACTTGATGAAGAAGATGATGAATCACCATTTCTAGTCATAGTAACACCACCTGAATAATTTAATTATTCAGCAATATTAAAATATTTTAATTTTTTAACTTTTAATTGTATATAATTTAAATGATAGTATAATTTTAAATAAACAAATGGATAACATAATTTTTTAATGATATTTTTTATGTTGATTACCTTACAATATTTAAATTAAAATTTTTAATTATTGAATAATTATAATTACGGTTTTATTATAATAATATTCATTAAGTTTAATTTTCATAAATTTAATTGTAATAACTTGATAATAATATATATATTATTATTTTTAATTACAATGATAATAATAATATCGTGTGTTGGGTCTTATCAAATTATATTTTTAAATGAAAATTAAAATATCGAGGTTATGTGTGTTACATTCACCACCGAGTGTGTTTGTCAAGATATATACCAAAAAAGGAAAAGGAAAAAAAAAAATTTAACTAGAGTGTGGGTGTCAATAATATTCAACATTTAACTGTTTAAAAATTTTTTTTTATACCACGTAATCACATAAACAAAATTTTTTAATTTACAAATTATAATATAAAAATAAAAAAAATGTAAGTATTTTAATAAATTATTATAGTTATGCTTATAGTAAAAATTAAAAAAACATCAACAAATAATTTTAAATCTGTCAAAATAATAAAAATAATAAAAATAATTATAGGTTTAAAAAAATATTAATAATATTATTAATATTATCACCATCATTTTGTGAAGATTATTATGAACTTTTGGGTCTTAAACGTGATGCTGATCAAAAAGCAATAAGACAAGCATTTAAAAAAATAGCAGTAACACATCATCCAGATAAAAATAGTGATGATCCAGATGCTCATATTAAATTTGTAAAATATACAACAGCATATGAAATATTAAAAGATCCAGAAACACGTAAAAAATATGATTTATATGGTGAAGAAGGTATTAATGGAAATAATAATAATAAACAACAAAATTATCATTCATACAGTTATTATCAAAATAATTTTGGTATGTATGATGATGATCCACAAATAGTAACATTAAATAGAAATGATTATCATGATAATGTTATTAATTCGGAAAAAGTATGGATGATTAATTTTTATTCAGCAATGTGTGGTCATTGTCATCAATTAGCTCCAATTTGGCGTAAAATAGCTAAAGATCTTGAAGGTGTTATACGTATTGGTGCTGTTAATTGTGAAGATGATTGGTCATTATGCCATGAAATTGGTATACAATCATATCCAACATTATTATATTATCCAAAAAATTCAAAACACGGTATTAGATTTACAAATAAAAAAAAATATGATGAAATAATAAATTTTATAATGGAAAGACTTGATGTTAATATTGAAAAAATTAATTCATTAACATGGAAAAATTTAATAAAAGGTATTGAAACAAGAGAAAAATCAATATTAATATTTATATGTGGTGATAATCATAATTGTTTTGATAATGATGATCAAATTAAAATAACATCAATACTTGAAAATATATTAACAACTGGTATTATTAATTGTAAAAAAATTAATTGTAATGATTTTTCAACAAGTACAACTGCTGTATTTATACCTGGTTATAAACATATAAAAAAAAATCCAATATTTTTTGATGATATTGATACAATTAATGATTTAGTACATCAAGTACTTGAACATTTACCAGAACCACAAGAAATAACATCTGTTGATTTTAATAATATTAAAAAAAAATTAGAAGATGATGATAATGATGATGATGATGATGATGATGATGATAAAAATGGATGGTTAATATGTTTTTATATGGGACATGCAACTGAATTTGATGTACAATTAAAAAGATTACCAAGTATAATAAATGATATTAATTTAGGAAAATTAAATTGTGGTAAATATATAAATATATGTCAAAAATTAAATATTAATCGTTATCCAATGTGGGGTGTATTAAAACCAGGTGGTGCATTTGAATTAAATCATGGTAAAGATAATATAAATGATATTGCAAAATTTGCTGAAAATAGTATAAAAGCTAAAAATGTATGGGCATTATCAGCTGATAAAATATTATCAATATTAAAAAGAGAAAATAATAAAAATGAAGTATGGTTTCTTGATTGGTATGCACCATGGTGTCCACCATGTATACAATTTTTACCAGAAATACGTAAAGCATCATTAGAATTTAATAAAAAAATTGTACATTTTGGTACTATTGATTGTACAGTACATTCAAATATTTGTCAACAATATAATATACGTTCATATCCAACAGCAATGCTTATTAATGGTACAATAACATCACAATTTACATTACAAAAAACATCATCAAATATTATTGAATTTATAAATGAATCAATTAATCCAACAGTTATACGTTTAAATAAAAATAATTTTAATAATATTATTAATAAAAAAAAATCTAAAATACTTTGGGTTATTGATTATTTTGCACCATGGTGTGGACCATGTCAACAACTTGCACCAGAATGGATAAATGTTGCTAAAATATTAAAAAAATTAAATAATATTAAAATAGCAAGTGTTGATTGTGAAGCTAATTCAGATATTTGTAGATCACAAGGTGTTAGAAGTTATCCAAATATTAGATTATATCCAATTGGTAGTGAAAGTTTTGAACAAGCTAAAATATATAATGGACCAAGAGATTCATCATCAATGATTAAATGGATAACTGAATTTTTATCAATTAAAATTATTGATTTAAATGATAATACATTATATAAAAAAGTATTTAATAGTAAAAATGATATATGGTTAGTTGATTATTTTGCACCATGGTGTGGACATTGTCAAAAACTTGAACCACATTTTAATATTGCTGCACAATTATTAAATGGTAAAGTTAAATTTGCACGTTTTAATTGTGATATATATAAATATGATTGTGGACGTGCTGGTGTTAGAGCATATCCATCACTTATATTATATGATCCAAATAATAAAAAATCTAATAAAATTGATGGTAAATTATTATCAGCATTTACTGCTGAACAAATTCAAAATCAAGTATTAAATCATTTAAATTTTAATTATGATCATGATGAATTATAAATTAAAATATTATCAGTTGAATCTCTGGTAAATGCACACAATGTTAATTATTTTATAGTTAACTATTAATATATTGACTTGGTGCTTCATAAATAGACTTCCATTTTTATAAATAAATAAATATATTATTTATAAAATTTAAATAATAATAATTAATGTAAAACATTTATAAATATATATATATATTTTAAGTAATTTTATTCATTGACTTTCCAGTGATAATAATAATGTCTCTCTCATATTTTTGTACAATTTTTTTTTTTAATTATTATTGTACTTATGTATTATTGAATTTTAAAAATATATAATATTTTATAAAACCATTATTAAACTTTTATTAAATTTTTTTTTCATCATTTATAAAAATGCAATTTTTTTTTAGCAGTTAATTATTTTATTACAGATTAAATTTATTTATCTTTGTAAATCTCATTTATTTATAAAACATGATATCTTTGTGATATATTTATCAGAGGTATAAAAAAAAATTTATTATCAATTTGAAAATATTTTCATTTTGATAGTAAAATTTATTTAGTCTTTTATGATAACATAACATATTTTGTTCATCTCTTTATTTTTTTTTAAATGTAATTGGTCCATTGGATTTTTTTGGGAATGACAATGAACAAATAAAAAAAAAATTGCAATTTATTTATTTATTTTTTTCACTAAAAGAATTTACATGAAATTGCTAATTTTAATTTCATCAGACTAATAAATTCTTTACCTCTGTTTTTTTTTTTCGTTTTCTTTTCGATAAACGTATATATTTTATTTTTAGATAATTTGGTTCTCATACAAAATTTACTTTTAATTTAATGTGCGTAAGCGATTAAAAATAAAAAATTTTGTGTATACAGTCCATTTTTAAATCTCCACATCAACTTCTTATTAAATTATATACATTTTTAGATATTTTATTATTCTTTAATTCATTCTAACTAAAACAAATCAATATTATATTAATCTTAGAAATGCTTGATAAAAATATAAATGTTTTTTTCTTTTCATTCTCTTTAATTAGTTATACATAACTATTTAATCGCAGTTTTAATAAATTATATTTATATGCTATTATTAGTGATGTCTGTTTAATATTGCAAAATATCTATGTTTTTTTTTTAAATATATAAATTTTTATCTGTTGTCTTTGTGATAACGCTTTAATATTTTTAAATTAAAAGAAAAAATAAAAAAGAAAAAAAATTAGAATTCAAATAAATTGTTATTGTAAAATTATATAGTTGATTTTTTTTTGTTTTTTTTTTTCATATTGTATTTGTATCAATATAAAAAAATAAATTGTTCTAATTTTCTGACTCAACAAATCTTTTTGTTGGTGGAATTAAATGATCTGGTAGAGTTGTTGGTAAATCATGACCATCTAATTTAACATTAATTAAATGCATTGCCAATGCAAATTCATCAGCATCTAAATGTCCATCTTTATCAACATCAGACAATTTCCAAATTTTACCAAGTACACTATTTGGTAATTTTGATTTGACCATTTCTGCTTTGGCAACTATTAAATTAAATAATTAAATATTAAAATATTTATATTTAGTAAATTATTTATATAAAAAAAATAATTTACCTGCTCCAGTTATTTTTCCATCTTGTGGTTCAAGATTTTCAAAAAGTGTATCATACTTGTATCTATCTTTTCCAACAACCCATTCTTGTTCACCAGCTCCAGCATCAACACCCTCACCTCTCATATAACCAAATGGACTAACATCTTCAACATTTTCAAATGCACCACCTTAAAAAAAAAAAAAAAAACGAAAAATAAATAAATAAATAAATATATTTTAAATTAATAATGAAATATTAAAAATAATAAAAAATAAATATTACCATGAATTTTTTGTTCAGATGTATTTGATGATGTTTCTTCATGTGGTATCATTGTCATTAATTTAGCAATATCTTCAGCCAACATTTTATCAACTACCTCTAATAATCTTGGTTTTAATGGATTAAATTTAGTAAAATCATGATGTTGTAAATTTTCTTGCATTTTTTTTAAATCTGGAAAATCACCAGGTGATATTTGATGTTCACGTTGTATTTGATCATATATTTGTCCAAGATTTTTAATTAATTCTTTTTTTTTTCCATCTCTACCAAATACACTTGGCATATCTTTTCTTAATGCTGATATAATATATGCATGTACTTTAGCAAGACGTGCACGTTTTATTAAATCATTTAATTTTCTTAGAGTTGCATTTTTTGGTAATGATTGTAAATCTTTAAATAAATCATTTTCTTCAGCTTCAAATAATCT
This sequence comes from Lysiphlebus fabarum, assembly GCA_011426435.1. NCBI lineage: Eukaryota > Metazoa > Arthropoda > Insecta > Hymenoptera > Braconidae > Lysiphlebus > Lysiphlebus fabarum. Next base: position 21,870 of record WSYQ01000013.1, read on the forward strand.
TCTATTACCATCATAACGTAATGGTTGATCCCAAAATGAACCAATATAAACACGTGCAACTTCTGGTGTTTGTAATACTTTACCAAGTGACCACATAAGTGCACCATATACCCTCATTAATTGTTGATGATCAATCATATCAGCTTTATTTAATACAATTCTTATTTTATCATCATGACCACGTAATGCTTCAATTGAACGTCTAAATTCATCAGATATATCTAATTTATGTGCATCAAATAATAATATTATTCTATCAACACGTTCAGCAAACCATTCTAATACACCAGTAAATTCATAACCACGATCAACACGTTGTTTTTCACCTGATAATATACCAGGTGTATCAACAATTGATAAACCTTTTAATACTGGTGATGATACCATTGAACATTGTAAACGATTTAAAAATGCATTACCAAATTTTGCAAGTGGACGAAATTGTTTATTTGGATCAACAACAAGTGCATTACCAGGTATAACACCTTCTTTAGTATCATACATAACAGCTATAAATTTATCTGTTGTTGGTTCTGGACCAATTCTAATACCAGGAAATTCACGTTCTAATAAATATTTTATAAATGTTGTTTTACCAGTTGAATATTGTCCAACAAGTAATATCATTGGTTTTGCAACAAAATCTGGATCATCCATTTTTGGTGAATGAAAATCATGAAAATTATAATGTTCTTCAAGTGGTAATAATTTTGATTTATATATTTGATTTAAACCTTGGGTGACATTATCAAATAAATCTTGTTTTTCACCCTCTCTGCTTAGCCAACTGAACATCTTGATTTTTTTTTTATTTTTAAATTTCCTAAAATTATTAAAAAAACAAAAAAAAAAAATTAATTTTAATTTACACATATTGTTATCCACATTATATTATTTTTAAAATTAATATATAAATTTTTGTTTAATTTAAAAAAAAAAAAATAATAATAATACAGCCACGTCAACGTATTTAACGTCAGACTTTACATCATGTTAACCTATACCTTTGTATTTCAATTAAAATGTATTTTATTTTATTTTTTTTCTCTGGATATATAAATCAAGATATAAATTTTTTATTTAAAAAAAAAAAAAAAAAAATAATATTAATAATAACAAGATCAAAGGTTTAAATTGACTTGACAATGACATTTGTTGAATTGATAATTTAATTGATTATATGACTCGGTGAAATTATAAATTAAATTTATAAAAAATAAAAAATAAACTATTTATATTATAGATTTTAATGAAAATTGTGTTACTTACTTGATTAAATAGTAAAGTTTTAAATCAACACTCTCATTAAGGCAAGACTGACAGAGAGATATTACTAGTTGTACAACAACCAGAAGGTAGATTCCTGGACTTTAATGATGATAATGACAAATAATATTTTAATACTAACACTAAAAATTGCTTACACACAGAACTGTTGTAACTTACTTGTTCGTATTACACAAACATACAACAACTTATAAATTATTATTTTATACAATTTTTTTTTATTTGCCCCACCTTGGTGTATGACTTTGTATGACGACAATTATTCTCTTCTTCTCGAGCAAACCTAGCCTTTCTCTCTGTGTGTATTTATTAGTTTATCTCTTTTATTTAATTCTCTCTCTGTTATTTTTTTACAAGTACAGACAAGAGAATGTATCTATTAATTCAACAAAACCAGGGACGTCAAATTCAAACAATTTACCCTGTATCATGTGTGTGATTCATGAGTGACTCCATGTTTTTTTTTTTTTTTTTTTTTTTAAATAATAAAGCGGGCTTTAAATTTTATATATAATAAAGTATATCATCATCATATTATTGCTAAATTTCATTATCGTTATGAGAATTATTATTTTTATTTCTTATCAATAAAACTCAATTATAGTTGGATAAATAACTGAGATATTTATTTTTTTAATAATATTGAGTTAAAAAAATAATTCATGACACATATATTGTTTTTAATGGTTTACTTTTAACTATAAAATGAAATGTTTGTCTTTCTTATCATATCTGACTAGACTAATTTTTTTTGTTTATTTCTTTTTCCTTATTCACAAAAAAAAAAAAAAAAGTAAAATAGTTTTAATTTTTTAAATTAAAAAAAAAAATTACAAGACAAAAGTGTCCTTGTTTTTCATATACAATTTGAATTTACAAACTGCCGGAAATATGTAAATTAAAATGTACTTGAACATTAGTATGAAAGGAAGCTGCAGTTGCATAATTTTTTGTTTTTTTTTTTCGTTAATTTATAACAATTTTTTTTTTTTTGTATATATAATATAATTTTAAATTGTTGAATAATAATTGTAATATTTTAAATTTAATCAAATACAGATAAAACTTTATAGATATAAAATTATTTTAGCTGCTATGAAAATAATTTAAAAAAAAAATAAAATAGAAAGATTAAAATAAGCAAAAATTTTTTTAGATCATGAACAGGAAAAATAAATAAATAAATAAATAAATCAGACTATATTATGATTAATATTAATTGTAGATAAATTATTATTTGTCATTTGATCATTTGATTTTTAATATAAATTTAATGTTTCTTATAATTGGAAATAAATATCGACCATGACCGAATTATATTTTTATTTATTTATTTTATAATTATTCTCAAGACTGTAATATTAATATTATAATTATCTAATATTATTAATTTTTTATTTTTTTTTATTTTGACATATTGATAAATATAATAACTTCAAGTCATAAAAATATATATTTTTTTATTTTGATGATAATATATAATTTATTAAATCCAAAGTATAAAATACATTTTTAATTTTTAATTAAATTACATTTATATTGAACTTTTAATTTTGGTATTTTAGTTGTATTTTTTAATTTTTCTTTATTTAATTTACATTTTGATTTTTTTAATGTTTCAAACAATTGCTTTTGTTGATTATCATCATAATTATTTAATGATTTTTTTTTATTTTCATATTGAAATGATGATACAATTGGTACAGTTGTTATATTGTTGTTGTTAAATGGTAATACAATGTCACTATTTTTTTTATATAGTTGACAATAATCATCATCAGATTCAATTGATCTACTGACATTTGTACAGTTTCTTTTTGAACTTTGTAATTCATTTTTACATATTTTACAATTTAATGATGAATTTTTATTATTTTTATTTATATTATTTTTAATATTATCATATGGATTAATACCATAACGCCAAAATTCATTTTCCCAATCAGAATATATTTTATAACAAAATGTTATATCTGATTTTGATGATTTTTTTTTTATTAATATAATATTTTCAATATTTTTTATTAAAATTTTCCAAATTTTAATAAACCAACGATTTAATTTTATTAATAAATTATATTTTTTATATTTTTTTGAATAATATTTTTTATAAGTTGATTCATGACACATGACTCTACTTAATTAGCAAACACATGTAAATAAAAATAATTTAAAAAAAAAAAAAGTATATTAACAAATAAATAAATGACAAGAGAATTTAGTTATTTTTTTTACTTCAAGTATGTATATTTAATATTGGTTACAAAAATATTTTATTAAGTACATATAACAACAAGAAAAAAAAATATATATATATATCCCATAATTATAATTAAGCAAAGAATTTGATTATAAATTAATATTACAAGTTACATTCTGTTACCCAGTCACTTGGAAGAATTTCCTTCCAGGCATGTAATAAATCTAATAATTTACATTGTTCCTTGCATCCTGGAATTTTTAAAAGAACAGCTTCTTCACTGTTTGTATTATTTAAATACTTGACCTGAGAAAAAAAAAAAACAAAACAAAATAATAAAATTCTATTTATATTACTGATTAAATTTTAAAATATTCATATATAAATAATTTGTTATTTATACTTTAATATTGTATTGACTTGGTTCATGGTCTACTTTATCTTTAGATAATATCAATTCAAAAATAATAGCAGCACCATAATCTGGTTTAAATAATTCTTCAGTAAATCCCATTGCTCTCAAAACATTAACTAATGTTATATCATGAGCAGAATATAAATAAAGTTTTATTTTATCTTTACCATTTTGTGAACGCATCATATTATCTGTGATTTCTTTCAACAATGGTCCTAAAAAAATATATTAATTACAAAATTAATATATATATATATATATATAATTGGTATATTATTATTTAATAATAATCATACCACCACGTAGACGTCTTTGAATTTTATTACTTGTAAATATTGCAAGACTTTTTGCTGCAATTTTTTTCATGTTTTCATTGTAATATTTTTTAGTCCAATCTGGTAATTTTAATCCTTGTTTATCCTGTAAATTTTTTTAATTAATAAATATTCAATAAAAATTAAATTAAATTAATGAAAATTTACTTCAATTTCAAGTGTATTATAAATAAATTCAATATCAGTTATTGTCTTGATATTTTCTCCAGTATGATATGACAATTCATTGTAATATGATGTCATATTTTCAGTAGATAATTTTGATTCATTTGCATAAGCTTCTTCTAGTGCTATTTTTAATTTTGGACAAGGATATTTAACTGTAATTAACTAATAATAATTTATATTAAATTATATAAATTATAATAATGAAATAAATTTTTAAATACAATATTTTGCTTTTTTTATTTACCTTATCTTGTTCTCGAGGAATTGAATGAACAGGTACAGGTCTCCATGGTAAATCATCAATAAATAAATCTTTATTTTGTGGTTTAAATAATGATGCTAATAATGCTTGTGCAGACATTATACAACGATCAGCATAACTACTTTGTATTAATACACTTGTTGATTTAAATTTATTTCCAATAAATGAACCATAATTTTTTTTAATCCATTTACCTAAATTATATTCTTGTTTCATTCCTTCTTTTGTTAATGAACCCCAGCTATCATCCCATTCATGTGTAATCCATGGATCATTTTTATATGTTTCTGTTGGATTTCTTGCTCCATGACGAAATATCTGTAATTAAAATTTTGGTATTTAATTTAATTTAATTAACTTGATTAAAAATTAATAATAATATTTATTTATAATTACAATGGCTATTTGTTTGAATGAACGATTATCATCTTCAGGACCAAATGCAGCATATGCAAATAAAATGGTACCAATTAATATAGCCAATATTAAAACAGTAACAAATACACCACGATTTTCAGATCGACAATTTTGTATCCAAAAACTTCTTGTTGATTGCATTTTATTATTTTAAAAAAAATCTAAAACATTATCATAAATGAATTATTAATATTTTTATAAAAATATATATTATTTATTAATAACTTACATGATTACTTGTTGTAGACTTGAAAATAAAAAAAATAAATAAATTACATTAAATTTAAAACAAAAAAAAAATCATGTGAATACATGATCTTTACAACAACATGACAACAGATGTCAAATTAACTTATCTGTTGTATTTAAATTAAAAAAAAAAATAAAAAAAAGAAATTTATAACATTCAGATCATGTTGACACTTGAAGATTTGGTGACCCTATTATAATCTAAACACAAATATTTATATAATTAAATAACACATTCATTAAAAAAATATATAATTAATTAAACTGCAATAAAATTATAATCAGTATGTAAAAATCACCAAGTGTCTTCAAGGCATATGATCAGACCACATGACACATATTAAAAAAAAAATATCATAATTTAACATGTGTGATTCAGTGATGTAACTGTTTTATAAAATAGCCCTGTTCAATAAAATTTTTATATATAAAATTATAAATTGGTCATAGAAGAAATTAATTTAAAAATTCATTATTTATGCCATACAGTGAATTTAATTATCATTTATTTAGAGAAAAAAATTTACGTTTATGGTACATAGAGCGCACAAAGTTTAATATTTTAATCTTATATTTTTTTAAATAAAATATATTTAAGATAATCGTCGTAGAAATAATATTATTCATTTTTTAAATAAATCAATGTTTTATATGAAAATAAAAAAAAAAAAAAAAAATTAATTTATTGGTATTATTTGTTAGATCATTTTTTTTTTTTTTTATTTATTTTTTTTCATTTTAAATAAATATACATTAGCACCATATATTTTCATGATGATTATTCAAATCCCATGATCAAATATAATATTTATTTATTTTATTTAAATCTCCATCATTTTTTTAAAAATTATTATTGTTTGTTGTTATTTGAATAAAATTAAAAAATAATATTATTATAACTTTTGGTAATATTTATGCAAACAAAAATACATTCAGCTAGCTATTAATACATTTTTTTTTTTTTTTTTATTTGTAATTTTTATTGTAATGCTATTTTAAAACATGTAGTCTAGGCCGAAGCATTTAATTGTTTTTTTTTTTTAGAATGATGGATAATTATATATCAACATTTATAAATATCATCAAGTTTTATATTTAATTTTGAATTTTAATTTATCAACGTCACATTAATTTTCATATATTGATAGATTTAATTTTTTTATTTTTTCTACATAATAATTTATTGAATTGAAAAATACAATATTAATAAATTTTTTAGGCTTTATTTATCAAGTTTAAAATTTTTTTTTTTAAAATAAAATAGTGAGTGCTACTAAAATCTAAACAGACATCGAGATTTAATTTTGATTTAAATTTTTGTTATTGATATTTAAAAGATATACATGTATATATATTTAAGTGCATTGTAGAATTTGATTTAGTTGAAAAATTTAAAAAAAAAAAAAATATAATAATTAATAAACTATACAAAATACAATTTCTACATTTTAAGTATAAATAAATAATAAATAAACAATATAAATAATTTATAAAAATAATAGTTATAATATTAAGAAAAAAAAAAATATATTATTTTTATCAATAATTCAATTTTTTTTTTTTTAATGCTTTTGAATTTACGCTTGTTCTGATCTACGTCTTCTCCCAGGTCCATTGGCATAATTTGCTGCTGCCATACCCATCATGTGTTTTGCTGCTTGAGCACCACTATATCCACGACCCAAACCCAAGTCCAGGTTGAATGAACCACCACGTTTTGCACTTGAAATAATAATTTTAAAATATGTATAAAATTATATATAAATTTAATTAAAAAATTATTATCATGCCAAATAATAGAAAAAAATTTAAATTTATTCATAAATAGAAATAATATATTAATTTAATTTCGACTCAGTGGAATCAATACTAAATCATATGATTTAATAATAATTTTATATATTTGAAATAAAATTACAATAATAATATTTAATTTTATTAGTAATATTTATTTTTTTTTTAAATAATATAATACAAAAAATGATTAAAATTAATTGAAATTATATAAAGTTCAGGATAAAAAGATCCAGTGATATCTAAATCAAAAAAAAAAAAATAATAATAATAATCTCGTTATTTTTTTATCTTGTGATTTCTTCTCATTATTAAATAGAAAATATCCACAAATTCCCTGAGATATCCAAAAATGGCAAAAAAGTATTTACATAGCCTGAAAAAATAAAAAATAAAAAAAATTAGTATTATTTTATATTTTATATTATTTTATTATATTTATACGTACAATATAATTTACCAGATATTTGATTCTTTGTGACTTCTTTTTCTTGATTTTTTTTCTTGATCTTGCTGTTTTATATATACACAATTTACACTAGCATATTCATTAGTATATTTATATGGATATGATGATGTTGATGGAATTGGTAATCCAGTTTTTTCATCTACCCAATATGATGTTTTCGGCCATGGTGCTGTTGCATTTAACCATGATATTGCATCTGTTTTTTCAATTATTATTGTATTTGAAGATGACGTTGTTTCATTTTGTTTTGTTTGTACATTAATTTTATTTGAAACCATTTTTATTTTTAATATAATAAATAAAATATATTATTGTCAATAATATTTATCACTTTTACACACTTTTATACACTGCAACGTGCTAACTCACAATATTTTATATTATTGGTTATAGATTCGAAATACACAAGGTGAACTGAGGTGAACTACAACAAGTGTTGGGATCTCTGATTTGAAAATGAAATGCACGTTACAGCTTATAGAAAAAAACGTGCTTCTCAGCAGGTAAATTTTTTCTTTATATTTTATCAAAAGAAAAAAAAAAAAAAAAAGAAAACTGGTAACTCTGAAGCGATTGTATCCTCAAAAATATTTATTTTATTTCCAATATTAAAAACGTATATTTCCCACTGAGTCAAAAATATTTAGAAAAAAAAAAATTTTTTTAATTTTTTTAAAAATATGTCTACATAAAGCATGCACAATAATTTATTTACAAAAATTATTACTAATCTACAAAAAAAAAAAAAAATATAATAAATAAAATTAAATAAATTACAACAAAAAAAAGCTATTTGTAGGTATACTTGTTACCAACAAACTTACTTTTCTTGTTGTTTTAAATATCCATCCAAATTTGTTAACATTCGAATCAAATATTTTGGATCTTCAAGTTCATCAAGATAAATTTCACGTTCCCTATACGATAAAATAGTTTTTTTTTTTTTTTAAAATTAAAATTTATATTCAATTTAATTAAAAAAAATTTACAATGTCTGTGGTAAATATACAATTAGTAAATTGAAGCATAAATAATTTCGTAGAAAAGTTTAAATCAAAATTTATATATTTTTTAAATTTTAAAATTATATAATTTAATACTTACTCAGGAAATGGATTTGCTTTTATTGGTGTAATAAAAACACCAAAAATACCGAAAGCAATCAACAAGCTCCAAAAAAGTGTAATTTTTCGCAACATTTTTTTTCTTTTTTCTTGCAAAATATATATTCAATTGATCTGAAAAATAAATACAAAATTAAAATAGTATCATTATAAATAAAAAAATTATTTTATTTAATTTTCTTTTTTATTTTTTTTCAAAATTAATTTATATAAAACGTCAATAAAAATTGATGATAAATTGTGGACAATACATAAAAACATAAATGAAAATACATTTTTAATTCATTTTTATATATTATTATATATATAATAAAAGTATCATAATAATATTCCATGACAATATAATAACCAAGTATATAAATAAAAAATATAAAATAATAAATTATAGAATTTGTGAATGGAGCGTGTAGAATGAAGGGTATACAAAACAAAGTTTAAGTGATTGCGTCAAAAGTTTTATCATTTTTCGAAATAGTATTGCTATTGAAGAAAATTTACTGCATGAAATAGTTTAGGGTAGATGAATGTATATAAATGTATGTAAAAATAACATGACTATAAATATAAATATATAAAAAAATAAAAATAAAAATAAAAAAATGAGTTCAACTTGATAAGAATCGAAAAAAATGACCAAACAATCACCCTCAAAATTTTTATTATCATATATAAAATAAAGTACTCATATAAACTCATAAATTTATATAAAAATATTTTTAATTTTTTCTATTTTTTTATTTTTTAATAAAGTTAAATTTTCATTCTATATAAATTATTAATTCACTAATTTTTAATAACCACATCTAAATTATTATTGATATTACAAATAATAATTAGTTTAATAAATTTACAGCCACAAAATAAATTTAATTTTCATAATAGTATATAATAATAATTATTTCATGATAATTTTTTAAATAAATAAATTAAAAATAATTTTATTTATAATAAGGTTTATGATTATTTTTATGTTTATATTATTATTTTTATTTATTTTTATAAAATGTCATTTTGTACTTTTGCGATTGACCTGGTTTTGTATATGGTTCATATGCACACCTTAGTTTTATTTTTATTTTTTTTTTTTTTTACACAAGGGAGATTTTTTACACAAGGGATGAAAAATAAACTTTTGTTGTGGATGAACACTGAGTATCTAGGGACTAAAATATACACTTGTTTTGAAATTCTCAATAATTTATTGTTCGTTATATTTATTGTATTTATATATTTTTTTTTATTTTAAAATTGTGGTAAAGTACAATGTTTCATTTTATTTTACGTGGTTCTATTCAATTAAAAAAGAAAAAAAAATATATATATATATAATAAAGAATTTTAGTATAAAAAAATTAATCACTGTTTGTCCACGTGTTAAAAATGAAAAAATTTATCAAATTTTGCGTGAACACTAATCCTGAGATAATTTTTTTTGTTTATTTTGATATTAATAAATTAAATAATTTGTGATATCATTTATCAAAATGATCACGTCTTGATTTACGTCAGATTTATCTTTGTGATTTTTTTTTTTTTATTCGTTCAACAGTATTGTCTTTTTTTAAGTCAAATAATTGTCAAGTAATTTTTTTAAAATAAGTCATGTTGATTCTCACCTTATGACGTTTTTAACTTGTTGATCAGTTTAATTTACCAGAATATATTTTTATAAAAACTTCACCTTATCAGCTTTTAATTTTAATGAAAAATTTTTCATTCTTATTTTGTTTTTATAAAAAAATTTCTGGTAAATCATTGTCATCATGTGTTTTTACAGCAATAAAATACAGTAACAATTGTTTTCTTAATTTATCAAAAAATTTTATTAATTAATAATTTTTTTTTTTTTTTTTAAAAGACATAAATTTTAATTAAATACTCACATTAAATATTTGTATATTTAAAAAAAATTTATTATCTTTTTATTCAAATAAATATTCGTTAACACCTGATCAAATGATATATTTATGTTAAAAAATCATTTTTTTTTAATGCAATATTTGCGTGATAAAATGCGTTAACCCAACTAAAAATGTGGGCGAGGTTTTCACTTGAATAAATTGATGTATTATTAATAAAATAATACACGAAAGTTCAAGTGTATTGATAGATATTTTTTTTATATTTTAAATCAATGATATTCAACAGATGTTGATTGTCATATCATCAATTAAAAAATATCTCACGCAATTTTCTCTCAGTTTATTTTCCTCTCCAAGTTATTTTAATTATCATCAATAATAAATTAAATAAATAATTTATAATTATCAACAAAAAAAAAAACATTTTTCATTATTTTTTTTTTAAATTTCGATTTGTATAAAACAAAAATTTTAAATAAAAATAAAACACTTTACATTGAAGAAAGAATAGAAATAATTATATATTCGAAAAAGAATGATTGTTTTTTTTTTTTTTTTTTTGGGTTTGGTACAGTGAGGATTAATTAAGGCTCATGTGCCTTTGAATCATGAAAAATAGTGGGTAGTTGAGACAAAAGAAATCGTCGAAAAAAAAATTTAAAAAAAAAAAGAAATATTCCCACATATATAAATTCAAAAATAATTCATGAATTTGAAATATGAGAAAAGACGAAAAAATAAATTTCTTTTTTATATAAAAAAAAAAAAAAAAGTTCAACTTTAAAATGAAAATTTTTATTAAGATGATGCAATTCATTAGCATATTATTTTTTTTAAATTATATATTTTTATTAATTCAACAATATATGTACAAATATTTTAATTTTGAGCTTAAATTATATAATTGTTTTTAATTCTCTAGTGAATAAAGAAAAGTAAATATATTTATATATATAATAAAAAAATGATTTTTTATTTTTTTAATTTACAACACGTGAGTTGAATTTATAAATTTATATTAGTACTGTTATAAATATATTTAAACTTATATATACCGTAAAAAAATATAAAATTTAATTTTGAATAATTTTTATCATAAACCATTATATTTCGTTTTTTTTAAAACTATTTATTTACAATAATTTGTAATGCATATTTATTACAAACAATTTATTAATGTAAAATTGATAAAAGTTTTTCCATCTTTGAACTAAAAAACGCAATTGAAACTGGTTATTTTAAAACAATTTAACAAAACAAGAAAAAAAAAAAAACTAAGAATTTTATACAGAGTTATGCAAACATTGTGAAAATTACTGAGTTATTTTCATGATTTATTTAAATAATAAAATAAAAACAAAAACTTACAAGCTACTTTTTATGTTACGGATGAACCAAGCGTTGACTTGTACTACTAGTTTGACTATTAAATTTATTTCAATAAAATACTATACGTTTTTTATAAATTTTTTTTTGAAATTTTCATAAAAAATAAATGCTTTTATTTTCCCTTTTTTTTTTAAATTTAATGGTTATCGATAGATATACTCACGAGAATAAGAAAAAAAAAAAAAAGAACAGAAATTTTCCCTCGAAGGGTGGAAATATATAGTTACTGTAGCAACAGTCACATGTAACTTGTCAAATTTTAAATAAGATAACTAATATACTTACCATATAAAAAATAATATTTAGATAATGTCATTTTTTTTATCTTGCATCTTTGAAAAAATTATTACTGATTCAGTTTAATTTTGGTTTTTTATATGAATGACAATTTTGATTAAAATTCCAGTAAATTCAAATGTTTGTAATTTAATTATTAAAAGCTGAATTATCTATACTTAATAACAAATATTTTACTATATAAATTTGACCTCGATAAAATATTTAATTGCACTAATGAAGAATTTATGTGTTTTATTATCAATCGGTGATAAATATTTTCCTTTCATGTTTCATAAAATTTTCACGCATGAATTTGATGATCACTTGACATTTTTTTTCATCAACAAAATAAACATTCCTATTACCTCTGTTGAAATTTTTTTTATATTTTTAATATATACAAATAAAAATACTAATAAATTTATCAAAAAAAAAAATAGAGAAAGATCAATAACAAATGTTGAAAGTAATATGTAATATAAAAAATATGGTAAAATATAAAAAAAAAAAAAAAGAAAAGTATATGAAATGTCTATAGTTCATATTGAAATATATTATGAATAATAATATATTTTTTTTATTTTATTATGTAAGGTCTCATGTGTTATGTTGTACGTGATCAGATTTTTTTATTATTTTTATTTTATTTTATTATAAAATTTTGAAGAAAAAAAAGGGTCTTTGTGTCTTGTATTATCAGTTTATAATAAATAAAAAAAAAAAAAAACGAAAGAAAAGTCTTTTGTTAATTCGATTATTATATATTTTTTTTTTTATAATTTTTGATTATTATTTTGTATTATGAATTTATTGATTGAATAATAAAAATAGGACGAAGTAAATTATGCACTGATTAAGTGTATCATTTAATTTAAATGAAAATTAATTTAATGCAGTTATTTAATTGAAAGGAAAACATAGCAATCAAAAGTTAATCGATTTTGTGGCAATGTTAAAAATTTGTTATCGGGTTTCAACTCCTCCACAAATTAGATAATTTTATTTCACTTAAATTATAACTACTTAAACTATTTTTTATTTATTTTTAATTATTCAAATATAATATACATACTTAATTATTATTTTTTTTTTTTTAAACTATTTTCAATTTGACATTTACTATCATTTTTTTTTTTTTCATTTACAATTTTTCTTGAACACTTTAATATGAAAAAGACTGATCACTGTAATTAATCATCAGAGACACATATACCTCTCATTCAAAACTTTTGATATAAATTTTTATTTTTTATTTTTATTCAATTTATTTCCTGAAAAACAAAAAATTGAAAACAAATAAATTGTATCTTAAAAGATTTTTTTTATTAAAATTTTTAAATATTGTTGAATTGAAAAAAAAATATTCTTTTCAAGGATTTCTTTGGCAATTTATTAATTTGATTATAAATATAAATACAATAAATTTAAAATAATAAAACGAAACTTTTAACCTTGACATAGATTTATTTTTTTTTTAAATGGAAAATATATATATGAGAATATTTAATGTAAAATAAAATAATCACAAATTGACAGTTGAATGAATTATTATATGAAAAATATTATGAATAAAATATTCTTGACAATTTTCAATGTAGATTCCACACCTACATATTCACCTGTTGATTTAACCAAACAAACTTATATATGAAAAAATATATATAATCTTCAATAGGATAAAGTAGAAATAAAATTCTAGAAAATAAAAAAAAAAAACTGAATTTAAAAATAAACTTTGGGTTATTGGATTAAATTTTTTATTTATATTAAGACTTAATTTATTGTGACAAATAGAAAAAGTATTTGTCAATAATGTTTTACCTCTGATCAACAAAGTTTACTAATACTTGTAACAAAAGTATTTTAAAAAATTTTCAATCGAAAAAATAAAATATATAGTAAATAAAATGAAAAACAAACTTGACAAATCCACTTAATATATTTCATGGAAAATTATATAAAAAATAATAAGAAGAATTAAATAATTTATCCAGTATGTCGTTAAATATTATTCAATTATATGGTAGTTCTAATATTTAGAATCCACATAAATACAATTATTATAACAATTTCAGAAGTTAAAACATATTTTTTTAGATTTTTTTATAATTTCTAAATGACTTTGAGAAAGTCTGACTTTTGCAAAGAAATACGGTTTTTGAAAAACATATTTCTAATCAACCTAGACATGATATTATGCTTTTATAATTTAGAAAACATTCTAAAATAATCATCCTGTGAGTTTCATGCATTTATTTTGATTATTTCTAATTTTTTTTAATTTAATATTTTTTCGGGACATCACTTATGAAAGTCCGGTGTTTTCAATGTATTGTCCTGTTGGCTTAAAAAAATATTTCTAATCAACCTAGACATGATATTATGCTTTTATAATTTTAAAAACACCCTAAAATAATTATCCTGTAAGTTTCAAGTCTTTATTTCATTTATTTTTAATTTTTTTTTATGTTTTAAAATTTATTAAATGAGTTGGAGAAAGTCTGACTTTTGTCAACTCATCTGGTTTTTAAAAAAAATATTTCTAATCAACCTAGACATGATATTATGCTTCTAATATTTGAAAAACATTCTAAAATAATCATCCTGTGAGTTTCATGCATTTCCTTTGATTATTTCTAATTTTTTTTAATTTTATATTTTTTCGGGACATCACTTATGAAAGTCCAGTGTTTTCAATGTATTGTCCTGTTGGCTTAAAAAAATATTTCTAATCAACCTAGACATGATATTATGCTTTTATAATTTTAAAAACACCCTAAAATAATTATCCTGTAAGTTTCATGCATTTATTTCAATTATTTCTAATTTTTTTTTATTTTTATATAATTTTCAAATGACTTTGAGAAAGTCTGACTTTTGCAAACTCATTCGGTTTTAAAAAAAAATATTTCTAATCAACCTAGACATGATATTATGCTTTTAATATTTGAAAAACATCCTAAAATAATTATCCTGTAAGTTTCATGCATTTATTTTGATTATTTCTAATTTTTTTTTATTTAATATTTTTTCGGGACATCACTTATGAAAGTCCAGTGTTTTCAATAAATTGTCCTGTTGGCTTAAAAAAATATTTCTAATCAACCTAGACATGATATTATGCTTTTATAATTTTAAAAACACCCTAAAATAATTATCCTGTAAGTTTCAAGTCTTTATTTCATTTATTTTTAATTTTTTTTTATTTTTTAAAATTTATTAAATGAGTTGGAGAAAGTCTGACTTTTGCAAACTCATTCGGTTTTTAAAAAAAATATTTCTAATCAACCTATTGATGATATTATGCTTTTATAATTTAAAAAACACCCTAAAATAATTATCCTGTAAGTTTCATGCATTTATTTCAATTATTTCTAATTTTTTAAAATTTTTTCATAAAATCTAAATGACCATGAGAAAGTCTGACTTTTGCATGGTCATACGGTCTATAGAAAAAATATTTCTATAATGATGCTTAAATTTAATTATTTTGAACATCATAGTAATAACTTTAAGTTATTTTTATTCATTACTAGTCATTAAGTGGTTGTAAGACATAAAACTCAAAAAGACACGAGGGACAAATTAAACAATATATATAGATAATATTTTAGAAGATTTAAATTATCCCCACAAAGAAAATAAACAAGTTCATATATTGTTTTTTTTTTTATCTAGTTTTATTGTTTTAATTATGTAACTCTTCTAATTTCTTTAAGTCACACTTGGGAATAATAGTCATTACAATATATTTATATATATTTATATTTTTTTTTTCATATATAAAACACAACTGCACAATGTCGATAATTATTTTATATAATTTTAACATAAAATATAAAGAATTAATCAAAAATAATAATATTTTTAAATTAAAATATGTTTATTCATTTATTTCTTTTTCAATATAATAAATTTAAAAAAAATAATTGTGTGATTTATGATAAAATGCTTTTATTATTTTCATTTTTATCGATAATATTCAGTGTTTTTTTAATATTTAAAAAAATTTAAAAGCAATTGAAACTCAACATATAAAATTTATCAAGTAACTTTCAAACCACTTTTTAAATTTTATATTATAACAATAAAAAATTTATAAAAAGTGTTTTGAAACTTTAGAGGCGAATTAAAGGCTCTTGCATCTTAAAATTTATTTATCTTATATATTTATTTAGTATATAGATTATGTATATATAATATTGTATAAATAAATTTTAAATCTAAAATGTGAATAATTGAACTACTGGGAAACGAGATAACTTAAATTTATTGATAAAATAAAAAATATTTTAAAAACTAGATATTTAATTATACGTTCAATTTTTTTATTAAAAAACATAATTTAATTATTCTTGTTTATTTTGATATAAAGTTTTAAGGATAAATATATAATATACTAGTTTTTGATCATAAATTTAACACCTAATTGTTCAATCTTATCATCATATTTTCGAGCTTTATTTTCTCCCTCAATTTACTGGACAAAAAAAAAAAATTATCACTATGATTAGGATTTAACGATACATGACCCTTATAAACATCAAAAATAAATAATAAAAAAAATAAATATAAGAAAATATTTTCCAACTAATGTCGTTTTTTTTTTTTTTTTTCTTATTGATTCAATTTGTTTTTTTTCTTTTTTATATCTATACAAATAATTTTCTATCATTCGTATCTTTATTCATTTATAAAATTATTTTAAATGAAAACTATTGTATCTTATTTTTTTATATGATATATATAATACATTAAAAATTGATTATCATCATTTCCTTGTTCTGGTTTAATAACAAAAAAATAGCAAAGTCATTTTTATCATCATACTTGTTTTTACTATACAAAGTTACGTGGAAATAATAGTTTTGTTGATGAAAAAAAATAAAAATACAAATAATTATATTTTTTTTAAATTTAATTAATATTTTCATTTTTTAACAAATTGACTTTATAATCATCTTGTTATATTTTAATTTTACAAATTTTTTCAAATTTATAATTAATTTTGCTAATTAGTTTGATGATAATTAATTTACCTTAAAAAAAAAAAATGATTATAATTTATAGATTCAAATATAATTACTTACTTACTTTATGTTACTATTATTATTTTTCAATCATTTATATATACTGACTAGAAAAAAAATAGTATTTTATCTAATGAAATATATTTTTTTTTATTATTCTTATATTTATATATATATATTCAAGTAAAAAAAAAAAAAAAAAATTCAATGCACTACCATCCTATCATCAACGATAAACCACAGATTGGTAAATTCTAAAAAGCGTCATAATATTTTTTTAAATTTATTTTTATATATTTTTTTCATACATTATACAAAACCATATGGCTTTATGTATTTTTTTTTTTTTTTCCATTGTTGTATAGTTTGCTCTAGTTGCGATTCATGAAATGCCAGACTGCAAATGTATATTTCAATAAATATAAAAAAAAAAATTATAAAACAATAAATTCGTAATTTAATGGAATTATTAATTTATTATTTTATTACATGTATACCTTGTAAAATGATGGTTACTAAATCAACTATCAAACATGTGGTTGCTAAAATTATGTATGTGTTTATAAAAAATTTAAGCATATATTTCATTATATAGTTAATTAAATCAATATTTTTAAACCCTTTATAATAACACTTGAAAAATTTTAGAAAAAAATCTTTTATATATTTTTATTATTATTTATATTTTCATGACGTAATTCAATAATGTTTTCAGAGAGAACAGGGAAAAAAAGCTTTTGTCGAATTATAGATGATCGTAGGATGAATCGATATCTTGTTTGATAAAAAAAATATTTACTTGTATATATAAAGTGATGAGATGAAAGAAAATATATACAAAAATAAAAAAATAAAAAAATAAATAAATATCGTCATTATCGTGTATGTAAAGTAATTTTATTTTTTATATTTATATTTTCTTGTGGTTTTTATTTTTTTTTTTTTTTTTTTAAATAATTTATCCAAGAAAAAATAATAATAATTATTATAAAATTTTTATGTAGATAAAAAGATATTTGCCGGAAGATATTTTAAAATGTGTTTAAACCAATGAAAATGGTTTAATAAAATTTTTTAACTTTTTTTTTATTATATAACTTTAATATCCTTTTATTTTCTCAAGGGGGTTTGAAAAATCAAAAGAAATACTTCAATAACTGTCTTATACACTCCAAGTTAAATAAAAATAACATAAAATTGAAATAATAAATATAATAATAAAATATGATAATAAAAGTATCGTTAAAATATATTCAAAAAAATAAAAATAATATTAATAGAAAATTTATATGTTTAACTATTTTAATTTTTCGATAAATTAATTTTCTATTTTTGTATTGTCATTTGAAGCAATTTTTCTTCTTGGGGTTAGTTTTTTTTTTGTAAATAAATGAAGCATTTATAAGTTAATGATGTGGGTATGTTGAATTTACGATGTCTGAGTTATTTTTTTTTACTTTTCATACATGTATGACATCATGTTTACATAGGCTTTGATCTGACAACCATATCGGAAGCGTCACAGACTATGAAATT
Organism: Lysiphlebus fabarum; assembly: GCA_011426435.1. Taxonomy (NCBI): domain Eukaryota; kingdom Metazoa; phylum Arthropoda; class Insecta; order Hymenoptera; family Braconidae; genus Lysiphlebus; species Lysiphlebus fabarum. The sequence continues at coordinate 40,686 of WSYQ01000013.1, forward strand.
TCTTATTTTTCATGACCTTTTTCCTTTTATTTGTTTTACCATTTTCATCTTATCTTTTTGTTTGTTTTTTTTTTTTTTTGCTCTTTTCTTGACCACTTTTATATCCACTAGTTGATCTTATTTGTTATAACTTTTATGCTCTTTAATTTTTTAATTTTATTTAATTATATTTATTTATTCATTTATTTTTCTTTTTTTTTTCAGAAGCAATTATAAAGAGGAAAAAAAGCTCAGACTACCTGGGACCACTCTAGCAAGGTAAGATTAACTCTCATTAAACTTGAAAAAATTAACAAACCAATTTTCAACTTTTAAATAAATTTACATAAATTTTCATTAATTTTTTAATTTATTTAAATAGAGTTTTAAACTTTATTATCATAAAATTTTGGCATTGTGTCAGATTAATATTGAAATTGTACCATATGAGATTTAAAAAATTTATTAATTAGTTAGTTTTATAAATTAATTAATTTTCAATCGTGTTATTTTTTTGTTAAAAAAGCAATATGTTAATCTGACATAATGCTGATATTTTAATTTTATTCTAAAACAAAAGTTGTTATAATTTATAATAATAATAATAATTTATATTATATTATTGTAAACAAGATAATAACATTCAATACAAATTGAAAATTTAAATACACTTGCTTGTGTGATAATATTTAGTTAAAAAAAAAAAACTTTATTACAAAGTTTTTGGAGTAAAAAAATTAAAGTTTCAATGATAAAAGATCTAATAATAATGTAACAACAAAGCTAACGTTTAAATATATACGTGAAATATTTTATTTAGTTTGTTAACTATGTATCATGAAAATTTTCCAACTATTTATATACCTTTTTATTTATTTATTTATCTTTTTTTTCTACTTTTAAAAGCACGTACTTCACCCTTGCCCACTTATATGTAACCCAAAAAAACCTTGCCATTAAATATTTTCAAGTTAAAATTAATAAAACAGTTGTTAAATTATTCAACTTTTATAAATTAAAATACATTAAATTTTTTTTTAATGACATTTAAAAAAAAAAATCTTAGATATGTAATATTGCCAACAAAATTAAAACCATCAACCAAAAGCTTTTCTTGTTGTTATTAATTTTTTTTTTTATATTTTCAATATCAAGGTGTACATGTTTGTGTTGTCATCAAAGTATAAAATAATAGCCAAGAACCCATATACAATATCATATAGTATATCTACTCTTTCCCCATAAAATATACAAAATGTCATATAATTTTAGCACCCAAGTGAAACAAACCAATTTTAGTCAGATATAAAATAAAATAAAAAAAATTGAAAAATAAATTATAATACTTAAATAATTTTATTATTTTTTTTTTTTAATATAAAAATAAAAAATACAAAATTAATAATAAATAAAAAATAGAAAATAAATTTTTTTTTAAATATAAAATAGTAAAATAATTTAAAAATTTTTTTATAAAAATAATTTTTGAAAACTTACCCTCTGTCAGCTTGTACAAAGATATTTAAATATATATTTTTTATTATCTTGAATGATACTGTGACTAGATGTTTCTAGGTATTGTGACAACAGAGTGTTATAAAAATTGTATTCTCGGATGCTTTTATATAAGCCCACGACTTGAAATTACCCCAATGCTATATTCACCCCTCCATTCAACATAAAACTAGCCACCCTTATTCGTCCAATCAAAAGCAATACAGAATCATCTCTCTTTTTCTAACACCCCATATTTCTATATACCACCCAACCACTATCACTGTGTTAAACCACAAACTCTCTCCCACTTTGTAAAAAATTATCAGTAAACTTGCTATTTTTTTTCTTCATCTTTTTCTTGTTTTTCATTTTTTTTTTTTTTTCAAATGATACACTTAAAATTTATCTATATATGTTTTATATATATTTTCTATTCAACAACCAACCTGTGCCACAGGTGACAACTCTGTTTTATTTCAATTTAATTTTATTAAAAAGATATATTCACATTTTTAATCTTTGACATGACACATGGATATATACATTGAATTTTATTTTATTTTTACTTGATGGTAAAATCAACTTGTACTATTATTTTTCAATTATCAAGTATAACGTTGAAATATTTATATCTATAAAAAAATGATTCTTCATTTATTGAAAATAAATTTCTTACATAAATTATTTTAAAAATATATTCAAGGTTTTATTTATGTAATTTTACCTTGAAATATATTGAAAGTTTAATATTAATCATTTTTTATTGTTCTACATATTACTTTATATTTTTTATATTTCATTTTTTTTTTTTTTTTTTTTCATCATTTTGAATCATCAATGGTCATTGAGATTTGAATCACGATTGTCATATAAAAATTTAAGCAACCCCTGTATCTCAATCTTCATTGTATTATTAAATCATTCAACTTGTCACCCTTTTTTTTGTTTTATATATTTCTTTTATAATATTTATATATATTTTTTTTATGACTTTTATTATTATATTTTTTTTTCTTCATCCAATGAATGAATAAAGTCTCTTGTCGCCATGCAAATTATCAGGTCGTTTAAATAATAATTCAATTTTATCAAATGACATGATATTATTAATTTTTAAAACAAAAAAATATTAAAATAATATTCAACTTTATTTAAGTGTCATATATTTCATTGCATTTTACTGCATTACAACATCAATTGACACTAAAAATCTTTTAAACTTAAACTCTAAAATCTTATCCAATCTTTAGTTTTTTTTTTTTACCAACATAAAGTTAAAACATATATCATGATGAAGACTACACAACCTGTTCACAAATTTTTTTTTTTGTTTTTTTTTTGGATTATTTGTGTATATCTGATGATTTTAAACTCTGTTACTAAAATTTCCAATGATCTATTGGGAAATAAAATTATAAATTTACTTTGAAACTAGTAAATTAGTTGATAAATTTGTTTAATGATATTTAGTTGGTAAAATTAATTGAATCATTAACATCAAATGCATATCATCAATCACAAGTAATCGTATTTTAAAAATTTTAAAACAAAAAAATTTAATAAATAAGTAAGGCCAATTGCTCACTTAATCAATATATAAATTTATTATTGATTTTACAATTTTATTTATTTTTTATTTTCATTTGAACTTGAATATTATATCTATATATATATTTTTATTATTATATTTAATATTGTTATTTGTATTATTATTTTAAATGCAAATGACAGCTGACAAATCAATAGCTGTCATTTGCTGTATCATGTGTTAAATTAAATTATATATATATATATGATATACCTGTTGATAAATTGACATATACGTCAAAATTTATAAATTAAAATTAAAAAAAAAAAAAAGGGTTAACAATTGTGATTAAATAATTAATCTCACTGTCATGTTATTTATTTAATTTTTTTTTTTTTTAATTCATTTCAATCTACATAGATGATTAAAATTTAATTAATTATTAATTAATTTTTCATATTATTATGATTTATTTATTATTGGCTTTTTTTATTTTATTTTTTTTATATTTTCTCATCACTTTATGATTTATTTGTTTGTTGTGTTATAAAGCACGCAAAGCAATTTCATTTATCGCATTCAAAAAAAAAAATATATATTAATAAATAAAATAAAAATAAAATTATTGATTATAATTTTAGAAACATGATGTATATAATTATTTTATTTACGTTTTTTTTAAAAAAAAAAATTTATGTATTAAACATTTGGAGAAAGTATTTGACCTATTTGTAATATTTTTATTGTCTAGAGGGTAGTTGATTGAACTATATCAATTTTCAAACGGTCGTGCATTATATCCGTCAAACGGATCTTGCTAAAAATTTCTCAGACTAACAGCAAATATTGTCGTACTTTTTTTATTTTTTCATTTAAAAATAAAAAACAATGATAATAATGAGTTGAATTTATTGATGGTTTCTATAAAATTATTTTACTGTTAAATACCTAGGGAACTATATGAGACTAAAAACAAAAAGAGAGTAAAAATTAGTTCTACTTTTGACCATTTTAAAAAATAAAAAAATATATTACGCTACGTGTTTTTTAAAAAAAAAAAAAAATTCTATAAAGTTGTTTTATTTTTAACGATAAAAAATAACTTTCTTGAATATATGTTTCTTTTACATTTTATTTTATTTTTTTTTTCTTTCATAGAAGGCTAATAAACTTTATACAGAAACTTGAGATTATTATTCTCTTGGTAGACAAGTTTAAATTAAACTATTCAAGTCAATATTAAAAAAAAAAAAAAAATTATTTCTATTTGAAAATGTATATTATTTTTACTTTTTATTTTTTATTTTTTAAATGTCACTTTGTTTTGTTATATACATATAAAAGTAAATAGATTTGACAACAGAAATTCAATATTTTCAATCACAGTTAAAAGTATAATACAATTTCTCACCTCTTAAAATCTTTATTGTAAATAAAATAAAAATTGATTTATATTGTATTTGTTTTTAAATGACGCATGAAAGTAAAGGGGTTGAAATGTTTATTGTAGTTTTTTTTTTTTTTTTTTTTAAATATTTAAAAGTGTTTAAATGATATTGCAATATGATATTACAATTATTTTTCAAAGATATCTTACATTAATTTGTTTTTTTTTTTTAAATTCAAATAGAAATAAAAGTAGAAAAAAAATATTATTTTCTATCAGTGCAATTTTAATTTTTAATCATAAATGTAATGCTTTTTTTGTCGTGAAATATTTTTTCTTGCAAGCTAAATTAATTGTCTGGAAAAATATATTTGTTTAAATATCCCGCGTTTATAAATTTTACATTATCATACGAGAGAAAAAAAAATAATCTACCATTTGGTAATGCAGTTTTTCGATGACGTTCTCATATTTTTTACTATAGCGCCACAATACGTCATTGTCGAGGGCAATCTGTATTGCACACACACATTATTTATTGCAATTGATTGTATAAAAATTTTTTTTACAACAATCTTGATCTGGTTAACCACCACATTGTCTTTTGAACAAACATCCACGTGTAATTAAATTGAATAATTTATTCAATTTTTTTTTTTTTTGAAATAAAAGTGTTGATTTAAAATAGTAAAAAAACAAAAATGGTATTGGATATTGATTTGTTTCGTAATGACAAGGGTAATGATCCTGAAAAAATTAAAGAAAATCAACGTAAACGTTTTAAGGATGTTGGTCTTGTTGAAGCTGTCATTGAAAAAGACAAGCAATGGCGACAAATTCGTCATCAAGCTGATAATTTAAATAAATTAAAAAATTTATGCAGTAAAATAATTGGTGAAAAAATGAAAAAAAAAGAAGCACTTGGTGATGAAAATGAAAAAATACCATTTGAAATAAATAATGATATGGATAATTTAACACAAGATAATCTTAAATCATTAAGTGTTAATCAAATAAAAAAAATACGTAATATTATTGATGATGGTATTGCTAAAAATGCACAAGATTTAATAAATACTGAAACTGAAAGAAATTCAGCATTACGTGAAGTTGGTAATCATTTAAATGATACAGTACCAGTTAGTAATGATGAAGAAGATAATAAAGTTGAAAGAACATTTGGTGATTGTACACAAAAAAAAAAATATTCACATGTTGATTTAATTCATATGATTGATGGTATGGATGGTGAACGTGGTGCAGCAGTATCTGGTGGTCGTGGTTATTTTTTAACTGGACCAGCTGTTTTTCTTGAAATGGCATTAGTGCGTTATGCATTAGAAAAACTTGATTCAAAAGGTTTTAAACCATTATATACACCATTTTTTATGAGAAAAGATGCTATGCAAGAAGTTGCACAATTAGCACAATTTGATGAAGAATTATATAAAGTTATTGGTAAAGGTAGTGAAAAAGGTGAAGAAAAAGAACTTGAAGAAAAATATTTAATAGCAACATCTGAACAACCAATTGCTGCATATCATAGAAATGAATGGATTCCTGAAGCATCATTACCAATTAAATATGCTGGTACATCAACATGTTTTCGTCAAGAAGTTGGATCTCATGGTAGAGATACTAGAGGTATATTTCGTGTACATCAATTTGAAAAAGTTGAACAATTTTGTTTAACATCACCACATGATAATAAATCATGGGAAATGTTTGATGAAATGATTGCAAATGCTGAAGAATTTTATCAAGATCTTGGTATACCATATCGTATTGTTAATATTGTTTCTGGTGCATTAAATCATGCTGCTTCTAAAAAATTAGATCTTGAAGCTTGGTTTCCTGGTTCTAATGCTTTTCGTGAATTAGTATCATGTAGTAATTGTTTAGATTATCAAGCAAGACGTCTTTTAGTCAGGTAAATTATTATTATTATTATTATTATCATCATTCATTTTTTGTTTAAATTATTTTTTTTTATTTACCCTCAGTCTGTTGTAATATTTTTTTAATTAATATTATTTTAATAATCAACAGATATGGACAGACTAAAAAAATGAACGCAGCTGTTAATTATGTACACATGTTAAATGCAACAATGTGTGCAGCAACTCGTGTTATTTGTGCGATTTTAGAGGTCAATCAAACTGAAACTGGCATCAAAGTGCCAAAGGTTATTTCATCATATATGCCAGCAAGATATCAAGATGAAATACCATTTGTAAAACCAGCACCAATTGATGAAGAAGAAAAGAAAAAACAAAAAAAAACAAAATAAATTATTAAAAATTGAATAAATTAATTATATTTTTTTTTTTTTTGCATTTATATTATGTATCTTCAAGGTTGCTTACTTTATTTTTTTTTATATGATATATTTTTTTTTTATTGAAAATTCAGTATAAAAAAATAAATAACACAACAACAAATATAATATAATAATATCTAATTTATTTTATACATTATCTTTTTCATCTTCAGCCATCATTTGTTCAATAAGTTTTCTTCTTTCTTCAGCTCTTTTCATATTTTGTAGTACTGTATTTTCAAAATCAGCTTGTAATTTTGCTGATACTGTTTCAGCTGTTTGTGATTGTGTTGCTTCTTTTTTTTTCCACATTCCTTCAAGTTTTAAGGGATTATCAGCAAGACCTACTTCGACTAGTACTGCTAATTCCTGATAATATAAAATTTATTAAATATTATTTCATCAGTTTAATTGTCTATATTTTGGTCTCATAAAAAAATAATATACTTACAGCAGCTGATTTTTCTTTAAATTCAACTAAAGCTCGACATTTATTTGGTGATACAACAAGAGCCTCAATATCTCCATACTAAAATAAAAATTTTAAAAAATAATTATCAAAAAATATTATTAAAATTATATTTTATACCTTTGATAAAATTACAAATAAATTATTGTAATTATATCCACCATTTTCAGGATCATCTTTTGATGGTTTCCATTTTATTTTAATTTTACATTCACCAGTAATTGTTTGTTTATTTTTTTTTTCATTAAGTTGTTCATATATTTGACGTCGAATTGCTTCTTTTTCTTCTTCAACTAATCTTGATCCTTCTTTTTGTAATCTATCAATTTCTTCTTTTAATTTTTGTTCATCTGTTTTTACTGTTTTATTTAGTGATTTTTTATATGCTTCTTCACGAGCTTCTAAATCTTCTTTAAATTTTTTACGTTTTGCATCAAGTTGAGATGTTCTTAATTTAGCTTGATGACGAGCATTTAATACTTTATCATATGCATCCTAAAATAATTTATTTATAATTAATTATATAATTTAAAATTAAATTATATTCAAGTTTTATTTTCTTACCTTTGCTTTTGTATCTGTTAATATTTCAAGTGCTCTTGATAATTGATGAAATATTTCATTTGCTTTTGGATTATCTGGATTTTTGTCAGGATGACAAGATAGTGCTTTTTTACGATATGCTGTTTTAATCTATAAAAAAATAAACAAATGAATAAAAACAGTTTTAAAAAAAAATTGTTTAACAAAATAAACATAAAATTTTTTTGTTTAACAAGTTTAAAAAATATTACCTCTTTGAGTGATGCTGTTGGTGATGCACCAATTAACTCATACAAATCTAATTCCATTAAATCACCCATTTTTTTATAAATTTATTAATTAACAACAATAGGTATATTTGTTATTATATACAAACTATTTTACTTTAACATTGACAAATTTTATTTAAAATAATTTTTTGTTTATCATGACAATATAAAACACTTGATAAATAAAAAATTAAATTATTTATTATTAACAAAAATTTATTGTTTATAATTATAAGTTAAAACGTTTTCAAGTGTATTTATGATTACTTTATTTAGTAAACATAACCTTCTTGTCGCTTCTATTATTATTATTTACATTTTGTCTATAAAAAAATAAAGTCAAAACAGAGAACTAGAATATCAGCGTCTAACGTGTTGTTGTTACAATGTATTATCAATAGAATGCGTTAATTTGACTCATAATCATAATAGTAATGATAACAACAATTATGTTTATGATGATGACAATGACTGTCATACACAGTCATACATAATAAAAAGTTGAAGAACCATAAATAATAATAAATATTTATGATTATTGGTAAATTTAATAATGATTTTCAATGTACAGTTTAATTTTTTATTTTTACAAAAGAAATAAAAAATTTTGTACTTGAAAATAAATAGTTTGATAAAGTGTCAAAGTTTAAAAGTGAAAAAATATATTAAAAGTTTTAATTATTTGATAAAATTAAAAGAAATGGCAACATCATCAGATGAAGTTGCTAATATTAATGGTAATATACAAGAAATGAGATTAGGAAGTGTTGATGATCCACTTGATGATGATGATGATGATGATGAAGAAGAAGAAGTTGATGAAGAGATTTTAATGTCACCACAAAATATGCAAAATATACAATCAATGGGTAATTCATTGACATTTCCAAGAGCAAGACGTGCATTGACATTTAGAATGGATGATGAATCATCACCATCATCATCATCATCATCATCAACAGTAATGAACAATCAAAATCGTAATAATGATCAACCACCAAGTAATGCAATAAATACATTACATCTTGAAGTACGTCCACAAATTGAACAAATACAAACTAATAATAATAATAATAATAATGATAATGTTAACAATAATAATCAACGTCCATCACAACTTTATAATTGGCAAGGAACAAAAACAACAGTTAAAGAAAGATTTTCATATTTATTTAATAATGAAACATTATCAGATGTTAGATTTTTAGTTGGACGTGATGATCAACAACAAACAATACCAGCACATAAATTAATATTATCAGCTGGTAGTGCTGTATTTGATGCAATGTTTAATGGTACATTAGCAACATCATCAGCTGAAATTGAAGTACCAGATGTTGAATCATCAGCATTTTTAGCAGTATTATTATTTTTATATACTGATGAAATACAAATTGATCCAGAAACAGTTATGACAACACTTTATACTGCTAAAAAATATGCAGTATCACCATTAGAAAAACATTGTGTTGATTTTTTAACAGCAAATTTAACAAGTGATAATGCATTTTTATTATTAACACAAGCAAGATTATTTGATGAACCACAACTTGCATCTGTATGTCTTGATACAATTGATAAATTTACAACAGATGCATTAAATGCTGATGGTTTTACTGATATTGACATTGATACATTAATGGTAGTATTAGAAAGAGATACACTTCGTGTTAGAGAATCAAAAATATTTCATGCTGTATTAAGGTAATTATTATTGTTTTTTTTTTTTTTTTTAATTTTTATTATAATTTATTAATCAAATTTTTTTTTTATTTATTTAAGATGGTCTGAAAGTGAATGTAGAAAACAACAATTACCAATAACACCAGAAAATCAACGTTCAGTTTTAGGACGTGCATTATCACTTGTTAGATTTCCATTAATGTCTGTTGAAGAATTTGCAATGGGTCCAGCTCAATGTGGTCTTTTAACTGATAGAGAAGTTGTTTCATTATTTTTATATTTTACTGTTAATCCGAAACCACAAGTTGGATTTGAAGCAATGCCACGTTGTCGTATGATGGGAAAAGAATTAACTGTTTGTAGATTTAAAAATACTGATAATAGATGGGGATACAGTGGTACCAGTGATAAAATAAGGTATAAATAAATAATTAATTAATTATTTAATTAATTATATATCTTTATTAAATTTTTATTATTATTATTATTACAGATTTAGTGTTGATAAAAGAATTTTTATTGTTGGTTATGGAGTTTATGGAAGTGTTAATTATCCAGCTGAATATGAAGTTACAATTGAATTAACACATACAGCATCATCAAAAATAATAGCATCACACTTAACAAGTTTTAGTTGTGATGGTTCAAATTATACATATCGTTTAATGTTTAAAGAACCAATTGAAATAATTGCAAATACAATTTATACAGCATCAGCAACATTTAAGGGTCCAGATTCATATTATGGTACCAAAGGAAAACGTTGTGTTACTGTTGATTGTGGTCCAACAAATGATAGTAAAGTTAAATTTCAATTTAGTTTTGCTGCTGGTGATAATAATGGTACTTCTGTTGAGGATGGACAAATTCCAGAACTTATATTTTATACTTGAATCAACAGTTTTAATTTTAAATTTTAAATAAATAAATATAAATTTAATTCTACATATTATATCAGTGACAAATAAAAAAAAGGATAATAGTAGGGAAAAAGTGTGGTGTTAAAAACAACAAGTGTTTGTGAGTTTAAAAAGAAAAAATTGTTTTTTTTTATTTTATGTGCCAGATTGTTTCAAGTTAAATAGATTTTTATTAAATTAATTCAGTGACTGTTGATAAAACAAGTACTCTTTTTTTTTTTTTCTTTTTTTTTGTCGTTTTAATTACATAGTAATATTTAAGTGTTGAACATTTTTTATAATTTTAAATTGAATAATTAAATATTATTTAAAAAAAAAAATCATTTATTTGTTTGTTTTATTTAAAATCTATCATTATATAAGATTCAACATCACTAAATACGTTTAATATGTATCATATAATATATATATCAAGTGATGAAATAAATTATTACATGCTGCGAAATATTTTATCTTCTATATAATTATAATATCTAATTTTTGTTTTTTTTTTTGTTTTTTTGTTTTTCTATGTTTTTTTCTTCATTTTATAATTATAAAATATTTTTTTTATATACAAAAATTACATGGCAATCTATTAGTAAATAATATTTATAAAGTCATCAATAATTTATTGCGATAAATAACTATCTATAGCAACTAAAATAGTTAATAGTTTTATTATTTATTATATTGATATTAAAGACAATTTTTTAAGAGAGGTTTTTCATATAATAAATGAGTTGCCCTTACACATAAAAGACGAGAGAGGACGGTATATTAATAATACGAATAATAATTAATTACGTATTGTCATGATTTTTCACTAGTTTTTTTTCTTTTTTTCTTTTTTAATACAAAACATTCATTTCAACACACACAAACTTTATAATCAGATCTTTACTAAATATTATTGATTTAAAAAAAAAAAATAAAAAAAACACAATTAATACTATCAAAATATAAAGCACTTGTAATGTCATATACAAAAAAATATTGTTAAGAACTGACCTCATATAAAATGAATATTATTTTTTTTTTAAAATCACCTTAAAAAATAATTTTTTTAATTTTTTGAAAATTGTATGATTAGAATGATTTCGACTGATAGACTTAATTAAAAAAAATAAAAAAAAAAAAAGGTAATAATAATAATAATAATTGGCATAACATTTTTAATAAAATCGCACTTAAAATTTCTCACAATTCGGACAAGTCCTGAGTTTGTCTGATAAACATTTGTTGGTAACAAATTATAAAAAAAAAAAAAAAAAAATTAATTTAAAAAAAAAAACACACACACACGCACACAATTTATGGATGTCTATTTTTAATAGAATAATTGTCTTTGGAGTTATCATCAAACTCTTGATCATGTGGCCTTCGTGTTTTACTTTTATCTTTTTTATTTTTAGTACCATTTGTAACACGTTTTTTTTTGGGTTTTGGTGTTAATTGACATGCACAACCACTTCTCACTTTAATATGATCAAGTGTCCATGGTGTTCTTGGACTAGGATTTTCTGAATGATGTGCTTTATGACGATGCTTATGTTGTCCCTCTTCTGCATCCTAAATAAATAATAATAATAAAACTAAAATAAATAATCATTAATAAAGAAAAAAAAAAAAAAAAAAACAAAAATACATTTATAAATGTATAATTAAATAAATCTATAATTTTATAGAAAAAAAATACAAACCGGATCTTTAATAAGAGCATATGAAAATGTATATTTTTGAACACATTTTGATTGTGGTCTTAATTTACGATCAACAAATCTACATGGTTTATCAACATAATCTGGATGACATGATATTTCATAAAAACTTTGATTAGTTGTACTGTCACGATACAGTTCAACATACATATCGTTATGACTTGTTGCACCAACTGGTGATGTAAAATATTCAACTGTTGGACAACAGTCAACAGGTTTACCCATTTCACCTCCTTCATTTTTTAAAATATTTTGCATTTCACGATACGTTAATTCCGAAATTGGTTTATCAGTTTGTGGAAGTATCCTGTAAATAAAATATAATAATTATTATATATTAATTAATTTTAATTATTAAAAAAATTAAATAATATTTATTATACCAATTGTATTCTCTTGATGGATCTTCTCTTGTTATACTTGATATAGGCTGGGTAAAATTATCGGCAAGTGTAAACTTTGACCACAGTAGTGCGGTCAGCCAAACCACCTGAAATAAATTTTTAAAAAATTAAAATAATTAATATTAATCATATAAAATATGAAAGTAAGGTGTCTACTTTTATAATAAAATTTATAATTTCAAAGATCAGACGAGTAATAAACCAAGATATTAGTCACGGTGCAAGTATTTGAGAGCTTGAAATAAATGAAACGATATAAAATGATAATACACCATCGCATTTGATAATTATTTCCACACATAAAAATTCAAATAATTTATCATACAAAATCATATAAATATTGATATATTATTTGATACATAAACATGTTTTGAATATAATTTTTATTAAATTAATATATAAGTATACAAGTAAGTAGTAGTAGTAGTAACAGTTGAGTCGCATTTCATTATTTCAAATAAAATTAATAGAAAAAAATAATAAAAAAAAATTAAATACGAAAAAGAGAAAGAGACGAGTTTGATGATTCATATGACAAAAAATTATACAAGATAAGAGAATAGTACAATTGCAAAGGCCCCACACATTGAGGCATTTTTGATCTGTTATCTATTCATCTTATATTCTCAATTTCTCATTCAATGTCGGTAATGATCAAACGTTTGTTTTTTATTTTATTTTATTTTATTTTATTACATCTCACGTATATGTATATATTTATTTTTTTCTCTCTTGTTTTAATGAATTCAAGATTATAAAAATAAAAAATAAATTATTAAATGAATATTAAAAAAATATTAAATAAAATTATTTATGGAAAAATACTACATATATGATTTTATAAAACATGTATATATATAAAATTTAAAAATATCAAAGATTGTTGTCTCTTGTCTTGTTCAGTAACATGTATGTCTCATCAATTTAACAACGGATCGTTGGTCAAAAAATACAGGTATATATATCGTGGTCCATTTAACGCCTGGTAGCAAAACCAGTAGGATCAACATATAATACAAGCCATTAACACAATAAGACAAAAATATATAATAATAAATAAATATCAATTTTACTACTTGATAAATTTGCAACATGATAAGTATATAGACTATTGACCCTGTATATGATTGAGGCAAGTGTCGTCTGTCATCTTGTCCAAGTTAATCGTTAAACAAACTCGATATATTATTTATCCTTGATTTTCTTATTTATAAAAAAAAGACGCAAAAGCAATTGAAGCAAGATTTAATACTCAACAAATGTCACATACTAAAGTCAAACTGATTGCGAGAGAAATAAAATTAATAAATAAAAACTATTAATGGCGCCAGACAAGTAAAAACTTTACTGGCTTTACATTTCAAAAATATCATAAGTATCATGCAATTCATGATATCAAAAAATAAATAAAAATATAAATATATGTGTATACCCGTTTGTCGATTAAATGATCCGGCAATAAGGAAATCTCTATATACAAAAATAAATTAAATAAATAATAAAAAAAAAATTTATATAATTTATATTTATAATAATAATAATGATGATGAAAATATTAAAAATATATTTATAATGTCAAATTTAATATATATAATTAAAATGGGGTGACAGACAATATAACAAAATAATATTAACAACATATAACTGAGAAAAAAAAAATATATACTTATAAATAAAAAAATAATTCTCATCATGTTATCTAATTAAGGATCTACATGAAAGAATTTATCCTGATATTTATATCATCTAGCACAGATGTTGACTTGGTATATTCCAAGATAACTAAAATAATCAGGATTATACCGTTTTATACTTGTATATTAATATTATATAGTTAAAAAAATAATAAATAAATAAATAAAAAAAAAAAAACTCGTGTCCCGTAATTATTTGACTGTAAATTTTAAATAATTTTATTTTTTTTAAATATTTAATATATTTTTTATAATAAATGATACACATGTTGACTTGATTACTTTTATATATTTTTTTGTTCCTGTCTGTATATAGTTGTTGGAATAAGATGTCATCTTGATATAAATTTAGTTTGAATTTAATGATTATTTATTGTCATTAAAATTATGATGAAAGATAAGAAAAATATAATCAAACACGTGCATTTATTTTTGTGTAAATATTTCATATAATAACTCAATTTATATAGTCAAGTTAATTAACAGTTAACTTGTGTAATTTGTGTAATTTGTGTCTTGATTATAATGAGATCAGTTTAATTTAGAAATTATAAAAACAACAACAAATTAAAATGAAAGATAAAAATATAAATTAAGTTGAATTAATGCGAATTTCGAAAAAAAAATAATTTGTCTTATGAAATTATAAATATACAAGTATAACTGTAAATTATTTGAAGATGAGGAAAATTAAGATTATTTTATATATATATATATATTGAATGTTGGTATGCCACCATGAACAAGAAAAACTTTACCAAGGTGACTAAGTCAATGTTTATACATGTCAATCATAAGACGTGTCAAGCATTTACTTGTCTAAATAATTAAATACCAACTCTCTTTACTCTCTACCTCATCATCATCATCATCATCATCATCATCATCATCATCATCATCATCATCATCTTTATCATCACTACTTGGTAAATGGTATATTCAATAAAATTTGCATTTGGTTCTTATGGTCAAATAAAATTGACTTTTATTGAATTTAAAAAAAATAAATTTATATATATTTTATCTTGAGTATTGAATTATATTGGCACATTGAATATTTTTTTTTTTTTTCATTTTGAAATAACCAATTCAACTGTTGCCATTAAATACAAAGTATTTGATACAAAGAACTATGCTAATGAGTCAAGTCAATTCACTTGTTTATTTATTCCAATAGAATAAAATGCAAATATTTAATATCAACTCATCGATTTTGTCGTACATTAATATAAATTTTAAAAAACTTTTTCTTTTTGCCTGATGGCTTATAGATTGACGAATAAATTTTTTAATTTTTTAAAAATTTTACAGACAAGTTAAATGATGTGTTGTAATGTTAAATGATCATTAATCTTTTACCTAATATTTGAATTTTATTATAAAAAAATATATATATATTTTTTTTAATTATTTATTATTTTATTTATAATAAATATTCAGTTATTAAAAAGTAAATTTTTGCCTCAAGCCAACACACAAAAAAATCCACCCACAAATAATAAACCATATATATATCGATAAATTATTATTTAAAAATAATAACTAAACTCCACCCTTTTGTTGTAAAACAAATAAATATATAATTTATTAATTTAGCAAGTATAAAAAACCAAAAAAAATATATTAGCCGATACAAAATCATCTAAATATTTAAGTCAAATGATCAAAGTAAAAATGATATATTTAATAATAATAAAAAAATAAACATGATATTAACCGTTAAATATACAATCAAAATTATTTAAAAAAAAATATAATTTAAATCAACAATATAATTTAAAATAAATTATTTAAGTAAATATAATTTTAAGAAAAATTTTTAAGATAAAAAAAAAAAAAGCAAAATACGTGTATATATATACAGAAAGAAAGTGATTAACATACTAAATAATTCAGACAGTGTATCAAAAAAAAAAAAAGCTCGTTGAGATGAATTATAATAGACAAAAAAAAAAAAAAAATTTACAAAGTAATAAAGTTAAAATATTATATAAAAAAAAATTAAAGACCAGAATAAAAAATAAGGTGGAGATATGAAGGAGGTAACTGAGGTTGACGATGCTGGGAGGTTGCTATTATTAAATTAAATTTCCCCTACTATATATGATGATCACAGTATAACCTTGTATTGGAAAATCATCATGCTTGGTTTTTATACATAATAATTATCATTTATCAATATATATCTTTAGTTGAGCCCCTCTATTTTTTTTTATATATACCATACATATATTTATTTTATTTTTTATTTTTTTTAATCATTGTATATGTATATTTCATCGGTTACACACCACTTCGTCACGTAATATTATATAGATAACGACGTTGGTATGCCGACGTGAAAAGATTGTACATGATATAGGACCCGGTTGACGATGGTGCTGAATACGTCGTTGATTTTTGCCGCCGTTAATGTTGCACCCATAACCGATGACTTCCGCTTGAGCTTTTATTTATCTTTTTCTTATTTATCACTTAATTTTTTTTTTTTTCTTTATTATTTCTATTTAATTTTTACTTTCATTTTTATATAAATATAAATTGATTTATATTATGTGTATATAAACTTACCGCGATGAGGGCACGAAGAGCTTCAATTCGCATAGTAGCTGGCCAGGCCAGCAATGAGGCCGTAGATCCTATTCACCTGGCTGGATCAAGACCCACGTATTGTCGATCCCAATTCAGCTCATATATATATATAATTACACAATTAATTACAATATATATATTTAATTTTTATTTTTTTTTTTTCAAAATATATCCCAATTAATAGGACAGATAAGGATCCACTTCCCTTGATCCTGGCTCTCGAATTCGTTTCATGATTGTAATTTTTTTATCTGTAAAATACAAAAAAACAATAAAATAAATTAATATATTATACATATAGTAAATGTATTATATTATAAAAATAAATTTAATTAATTTCTATGTAATAAAATTATTTTAAAATCATTAGAGACAACATACACGATGATATTTCAAGTTCAACTGATATTATATTTATTATATTATTTTTTTTTTTTAAATATAAAATTTATATTTTCTAATAGTATGTATATACAAGTTTGTTTTAATCTTATCATCAACTGGATTCATCTACATGACTGTATGTGTTTTATATTGAGTTACTGACCTGTTACATGTTCAACACTCAATTAAACTCGATTTTTCATTGTTACTTTTTTTTTTAATTCTATTTTCAAATATATATATACAAGTTTATTATTTATTTATTTATTTTTGGATTTTTAATTTATCATTAATTCAATCATTCAATAATAACATGATTATATTTTCATTGAAATATTGGATTGGTTAGTGTGAAACGCCTCTCACTTGCTACTTTATAATACACGCCTACTTTTTATTCATATATTTACATTATATATTATATATTTATATTTCTAAACTATATATCTAAGCATATATTCTCCATTATAAAATGCATATCTCAATTTTATTTAAAAAAAATTATTAATCTGTATTTTTTAAATATTTTTTTATTTCGCAAAAATCAGCTGATAAATATCAAAAAATAATTTAAACTCAAGAATGTTGTGTGTATACACTCTTGAAAGGTGCAACTATTATATATCTGTCCACTTGTCTGTAATTAAAGAGATTAAAAGATTATATACTCTTGTTATAATTGTTATTATTTTTTATATAATTGTTATGATTAAAGTTGGTAGACAGGTGTATATATATATATATATGTATTTTATATGTGCATCGATCATTGTTAAATTTATCTTCAATAGCTGTATGACACATTTGTCGAGTCATACAAAAATTCAATGATTAAAATTATTATTATTATTAATTGGCATTTAAAAAAGTTGATAATAAAATGCATAATCATTATGTCATTATATATTATAAATTTTCTTGATTAAGAAAGTTTTTATGTCAATCAAATAAATTTTTTTCATATAATCTTGTATTTTTTTTTTTTTTTTTTTTTATATAGACACATAGTATAATGATAAATGAATATAATAATTATTTATTTATTAAATAATTTAAAATTATGAATTAGATTTAATTAGGTGATTATATAAAAATATATAATTAGTAACATTCTTGATTATATTTATTTTTTAAATTTATATTATAATACTATTAATTTTATTTGAGTAATGGTGTCTTTATATATTGGTTAGCTAATAAATAAAATAAATCGCAAATCGTCAAATGTCGAAAGGGATTGTTGGCAATATGCCGTGACAGCTTTACAACTCAATCATGCAACTTGTGTTGAGATTATAAGCGTAGGCGATTTTGCATGCAATGAAACATTGAAATTTTTAACATGCATACATGTTTCTATAAACATCTGTATATTAAATAAATAAAAAAATAAAAAAAATAAAAAAATAGTAAATAATAAAATACAAAATAATTTTGTAATTAAATATATTTATTAAAATTGAAATAATTTTAAAACACTTGTTGCGGTTAAACTATAATATCTGATTGACGATAATAAAGTTCAAGTTATAAAAATTAATAAAAAAAACTAATGAGATTTAAATGTACGACAAGTTGATGGCCTCGAAATAAAGCACAGCGGGTTGTTTGTGCGACATCTTCTTGACATGACTGGTCCCTTGCAAATTACCTGGCATTTCATTTATATATTAAAATTTTTTTTATTCATTTATTAACAAATTATAAATATCTAATTTTTTACTTTTTTTTAATTTATTTTTTTTTTTCAGTATATGTAAAAATATTCCATCAAATTTTTATATTTTTTTAAAACGTCATTGATTTTTTTTTTATTTTTAAATTTTATTTTTAATCAATCATGAAAATTAATTAATCTGTATATATATTTATTTAAATTTATATATTTTTTATATTTATTTATTTTATAAATTAATTAATTTTTTTCTTCTTTTATTGGTAGTGACACTGTGACAGTAGACTGTGTATTTATATATATTGAAAATGCAAAGTAAATTAAAATAAAACGAGTCAATTTAATTAGTTAAACCAGGTTGGCCCCACGCGACGTTCACGTGTCTGTACCCACGGTGGTCTTCTTGGTCATCACAAGATGATATATATTTAAATATTTTTCCTTGTGTATATGTATATAATATACATACATATGTGTTGGTCATTCATATTTAATCGGTTGAATGAAAGAACCGACAAGGTGAAGAAATAATAAATAAAATATAAAAAAAAAAAAGTCAAAGAAATATTTTAAATTATTAAGGAAAAAAAATTAAAGAGTTGTTGGATGATGATCAATTCATTTTTTCATTGGGTTTCATACTCTACAGGCAATCATTCCCTTTTTTTTTTTTTTTTTTTTTTAAATTTAATAGAATTTACACTGAAAGGTGTTCCCGCTCGTGTCACAATATTTGGATCTTTTGATATTGAAATAACCAAAATAAAAAAATTATATGTGATGTATAATTTTTTTTTTTATTGATGATTTCGTTGGGTGTGTTATAAATTGTACACACTGTATATATTTATCGGGCGTCAATGTCATAAATCACGACACCGAAAAGAGTAAAATATTATCTAAAAAAATATATAAAATTAAAAAATTTTAATAGTAAAACTTAAGAGATAAAAAATTTGATATTTCGAAAAAAAATATATATATATATGTGTATATATAATTTTTGAGTAATTTTGATGTAAAATTTGAATTAATAATAAACAGGTGAAAAGTTGAATCAATCAACTATTGAAATACCCTAAAGTCCAAAGTTTTTTATAATGATGATGATGATGATGATTATAAAAAAAAAAAAAATTAAAAAAAAAATATTTAATCAGGAAAATAATCAACGGAATATTCCCACGGCGACATTCCCGTTTCAAGTTCGATGTGTATACGCATAGCTAATTAGCTATAAAATCAAATGAGAGAATTAAACGACATTAATAATAATAATAATAATAATATTCATACTTTAAGATAAATATATATATATATATTTAAAAAAAAAAAAATAAACAAGCAAGATGATTGAATTATTATATAATTTAATCAAAAAGTCAAGTTGTTTATATTTGATAAAAAAATATATAGGACAAGTTGAAATATTAAATTTATTACAACGATTGATTATTATTTTAAAAAAAAATTATTATTATTCAAGATGAATATATTTATATTTATATGATGATTATAAAAAAAAATAACAAGCAAATCCACGTGTCTCTCGACAAATTGTATCTGCAACGACACATTAATTTTGTCATTTATCTTTACTTGGTTCACCAAGGGTGATGAATAGTTAAATGTCCTCCAACAGCAGCACTTGAAAACCAGTTTTTTTATTTTTTTATTATATCGATGTGTAATCAATCAAATTTAAAATATATATAAAAAAAATAAATACATGTAAATTTTTATTTTTATAAACCAGAATATAATTATTTTACAAAATATATATATTATAAATTTTTTTTTATTTTTTACAAAGAAAAATAATAATAATCAAGGATTTATGAAGGCGTTATAAATAGTCATATCATTTTATTTATTGAATTGTATATTTCTTGTTTCATTGTTCACACAATTCAGTATCATAAAGTAATACATATAACATGTTAAGTTTATTCTTCTACTCTGATCGATTTACATGTTTCCATAGACAAAACAATCGTGTTAAAGTTGATAAAATTATTCACTGTTTATTTATTTTTAGTTTTCTATAAAAACATTATCCCAATGTATGAAAAATTTACTTCCAAATCCATATATGCTGCTTGCTTTGCCTCTAAAATTTTTGTTACCATACACCAAGTCAAATATATAATATAAACTTGGGGTGTTTTTACTATTTCATACTCATGATCTATAGACGTTGGAAAATATCTTTAAAAAAACCCAGCTTAACTTTGTATGACTTTATGTGTTTATCGTCAATTTTACGACTTCAAGTAAATCCTATTGGTGTAAACACCGTTAAAGCATATTTTTTATATAACTTTTTTCCATTTGGGATTATGAAAAATATTATTTTGATAGTTAATTCATAAATAACTCTAATAAAATTAATTGTAAAAGAAATCAATTTTCTAATTTTATATATTTCACAAATTTTTTCAATATAATTATAATTAGATAATGTTTATCAACATGTATACATATGTATATGGTTTTTCTTTAAATGTTATATATTAATGGAGAAATTTTTTATTTTATGCGATAGGTGCGAACCATCAGTAATTTGAAAAATTTCACGGTTCATGATGAGGCGTGAAAGCCCAAGCCGCGCATATTATATATAAATATATAAAAAAAAAAAAAAAAAAAAAAAAAAATAAGGAAGGCGTTTTTTTTATTATCACACGTTTCTCAGACTCTTCAAAGCCTTCTCCATATTTAATCCTATTACGTATAAGTAATGGGCACGTCTTATGATCTTCTTGAAGCATAAAAATCTGTCGACTTTTTTTTTATATTTTTTAAAACCCTTTTTTAAATATTTTTTTTTTTTATAGGTTTTAATAAAAATGTTAAACTTGTCGCAAGTCAACTTGATCTTTGAATTATATTTCTTTTAAATTATTATTATTATTATATTTTTTTTATAATCAATAAAAAAAAAATAGTTATATATATTTTCAATTATTGTAATTTAAATTGATAGGTAAATTTTTTATGAAATATATATAATTATACCAACTACTTATACTTATAAGTAGATTAAAATTAATTTTTTTTATTTGAAATTAATCCTAATCATGTCAATGAAATATCAATTTTCTGTAATTTTCTTTAATTCATCATTACAATGTTTAAATCATTACAATTTTTTTTTTTTTAACTTTACAGTTGTCAGTTTTATAAACAAATTATTTAAAAAAAAAAAAACAATTACTATTTATAAATTATTTCAATTTTAATTACAGATAATATTTCTATAATAAACTTTATTTTTATTTTTGATCTATCGCAAGTAAGAAATATCGAATGATGGTGCTTTTATTATTTTTATTTTTATCTGAATTTACTCATATCAATTGTCAGAAATGATACAGTAAAAAAAAAAAGATATTCTTCAAAAATTAATAATAATAATAATAATAAATTGTATAATATATTTGTAAGTAAAGTGGTATCTTTTTTCGAATGACTCGTCTACCTGTCTATTTGCTTGTTTGAATAAAATAAGTATATATATCTCAAATGTGTAAACGAACAGTGAATATAACACAAGAAACAAAGCTTTCTACCCCTCATACCTAAACAAACATAATATGTTAGCCACTTGTTGTAGATATACAACCGTAAAAAATATTCTTCAATGTAGGTATAAATATATTTATCAAACTGGCGCCGTGGTGTCAGTCACATTCACACAGCAATTAAATATAAATTTTTTAATTTTATATTTTTATATCTATTTGTTTAAAATTTATTTTCTTTACTTCTCACTCAATTTAATGTATATATAAATTTTCATAAAATATCTTTGTACAAGTATATAAATATTGTATATATATTTAAATTTTTATTTATTTATTTTTTTTTATTGTTTTCAATAGTTTTAAATAACTATTGAATTTGCGCGGGCGTCAATGTATAGTATCTCATCGTAAATTTACGATAAAAGTAACTAAAGTGTTATATTAAATAAAAAAATGAATAGAACACAAATGTTACCTCTGAAAGACTACCCACAATAAAATTTTTATATTTAAATTTTTTACATCTTTTGTATAATAGAATATAATCACGACATTATTTTATCAAAAGACTGTATAATGTCAAATAAAATTTTAGATGATTCAGACATATGTTGATCTATACTGAACTTTTTAATCTTTATATACATATGTTGTATATATTTATATATATAATATGTTAAATTTTTTACATGTATTTTTTTTTATTATTAATTTGATAAATATTTACATGCTTTTGTAATGATGTTGTCGGTTTAAGTTAGCTTGTTTTACAAATAGCTGATTGTCAAAATTAATGAGATGTAATTTTTTTTGACAAGATACAGACAAACTTGTTGCATTAATCAATTTTCATAGAAAAAAAAGGTTCTTTTTTTATATGTGTTAATCCAATAAATTATTATTATCATTTAAATAAATTATATAATACAAAAAAAATATAATTACGATTTACGACGATAATATTGTATAAATAGATATTAATTCGAAACATCATGTTAGTAAATATTAAAAAAATAAAATAAAATAAACCAAAAATACTTTGGTACTCTGGTATTACTCGAAATATAATCAGGTTGCAATTCGTTACACCCTTTGAAAATTAGAAACATCCTGTTATTTTTTTTTGCGATTCGTTTAGGATACCAAAAAACTTAAATGAACCCCTTCATAACATTGTCACTCGGTGAATTATATATATTATTATTATATTTTTTTAAAATTTATTTATTTTAACTTGATATTCTGCATTGAGTTAAAAATTAAAAGGGAAGTTGAGTTTAAATAAAAAAATAATTATTTTCAAAACGCACAAACCCTTTTGTAAATTTGACTGACAACCATAGTGGGTGAAATAAAATAAAAAATTTTAAATATATGTTAAAAAAATAAAAACCCTATAACTGTACATATATATAGTATATACATAAAAAAATATTTTTTATAATTTAGTTTATTATTATTATTATTATTGTTGAAAGTTATATTATTTCTTTGAAATACAATCTGAATATATCATTTCAAAATTTTTATTTTGGTTATATTTGGTTATTGTTAAATTGCATAAAGGGTATGGTGTCAACTTGCCAAGAACGTGACTAGTAACTCATTCATACTTATATATATTTATTATATGTGTGTATTTTTATATTTAAAATATTTATTAGTTTTTTAGTGTTTTAAATTAAGCTTAAATAGCGTGACAAAAATATATATATATTACAAGAAAAAAATATTATCTTTGACTTTTACTGGTAAATATATTATTTAAAATATTTTAATATACATAAAAATTTAAAATAAATATAAATCAAATATTATAATAATTAAAAAAAATATTATTGGCGCCATTAAATTGATTATTTGCATACTCAATTATCAACATTCCATTATGATCAATAAATGGAGAAAGGATTTACCAAAACTTGTGTATAATTATTTGCACTAAATATCTACATGACAAAAAAAAAAATTAAATTTCATATAAATATATTATATTGATTATATTGATTATCATTTGAATCATATGTGAATCTTGTTAAACATAATGAAAAAAAAATAAATTTATAAACAGGATAATATTAATATTTTGAAATCAAATAAATTTAAAAAATTAAATATACTCAAGGCTCTCAAGTTAAGCCGACTCATATTGATACTTTCTTAGAATGTTTGTTGGTGTAAATTTCTGGCGCCAGGATACCTGTCTTACTGCATTTTCCATATGCATTTACTTGCCTCATTAGCGTACACACAATTCTGTATAAACTTAGCCGCAATATAAAATGTACAAATTGAAAATAGAACATGGATTAAAAAAAAAAAAAAATAGAAATATCAATATGATATTTATATATGCCGGTAATATTAAAGAAGGGTAATAATTTATAAATATATATTCACTACTTATATGTATATTTGATAGAAAATTTTTTTGTCTTATAATACTTATAAACATGTTTTCACAATAATAAAATTGTATATTCATTGTAAAATATTAAACAAGTATGTAGGTGGTATTTTAATCTGTATTTATCACTCTTTAGTGTCGTAAAATCGTCATATATAAGATTTATTGACAAGTTGTTACGTTTATTTTTTATTTTATAATTTTATTTAATTTTATTTATACAATCGGGCCACCAAAGCGGATACCTTGCATATCAAACTTTCATCATAATATTACACCTTTTATTGATAGGTATATTTATCATTTATTAATTTAATTATAATATATATTATTTTATAAAAAAAAAAAAAAAAGCTCCTTGAATGTATAATTGACAATTGTTGATGTGAATTATTTTTTTTTTTTAATTTAAATAAAACAAATTTATAATTTTTAAAATAATATATATATATAGTATGTATATGTATACATTTTATTATTTTTTTCGAGTGTTTTATTACCATTGATTATTTATTTGAAACTATATAATACTTGAATAATGTTTTGTATATAAGTAAGGATGTAAGTAAAACTGATGGTATTAGTGCCTGAGGCAACCACAAAGTCGTTAAAATCACGATGAGAACAATCAATTTGTACCAACTGTTTTACGTTGCTTTTAAAGATTGTTTTTTTTTTTTTTTTTTTAAATTTAAAATTTTTAATTTATATTTTTTTCTCTTTGCCAATTGATATCTTGACATTTACGATATTTTTTTAAAAATATATTTTTTCTGATAATATGCGAATATATTTAAAACCATAAATGTCTATAACTTCTCAATCAAATAAAATTAAAATAATCATTAAATTTTATCATTAAACAAATTTTTATATTATTTTTATGATATATTTTTATCTTGTTTTATCGTGTTATTATTTTATGACTATTAAATATATACAGAAGCAATAATACATACAATATTATTATTCGTTTGATCATTTGGTCATGCACTTTCAAGTAACAAAAGAGAAATACAACATGTTTGACAACTTTTAAATATATAAATTCTATTTTTGTCAGCAAACAAATGATTAATAATCTGATAACATATATCATTTATGACATTTAAACGTCATTTTATTATGAATTAAAATGTAGATGGAGAAGCATGACGAGAAATAAAAAATATTATTTATTTTTTTTTTGTTTTAAATAAAAATAACAATAAAATTATAAGTGGCTGAACATATACGTATAATTATAAAAAAAAATAAAATAAAAATATTGTTGTCAGCTTGTATGATAATAATTCAAATGAATTACCTGTCAGATTAACGTTATGAAATTAAATTTTTCAATTATTCATATTTTTTATATGCATTTTATGAATTTATTTTTCATATTATACAAAAAAAAAAAATCATTTTAAATAACTTAAACTATGTAATAAACAGTCTATCCAATAATAAAAATGATCAAAAGTTTTTTTAATATTATTTACAATAAAAATAATAAACATCATTTAGTCACGAAAATTTTAAAACCAGGTGCGTTGTGTTTAGATATTATATTATATATTATAAAAAATAATAAAATTATATAAAAATTCATACACACACAATAATATAACCAAAATGAATATAATTTATACATCACACTGGTGGCCCAGACAAAATATCAAAGAATATTTTGGACAATAAAAAATAAAAAATAGCACGTACCACTATAACCATCAATATATTTTCATTTATATAAAACATAATAAAAAAAAAAAATTTACAATAGAAAATTCAACAATAGACATTACGTGGATAAATGTCAATAATTTTATAATATAATTTTAAATATATATATATAATAAAAAAATTGAATAAATCAGTGCCAATATATACACATGACAAATAAAATTAGCATATCAACAACAAATTTATGCATAAAACTGATGTCATATCATATTGTTGATGAATTTCATTAATAATTAAAAAAAAATAAAAAAAAAAACTACTAAAAATATACATATATACATCTTATAATAATTTTAATAATAAATAACAATAATTGTGCAATAAAATTTTTTTAAAATAATAAATAATAATATGTATATCATATACTGAATATAATAATAGGTACTTTTTTTAAATTTTATAAAAATTATTTTGTGTGTGAATAGATCTATGTTTATGTACACACAAATATCTAATATATAAAAATATAAAAGTAAATATCTATTAATATAAAATATATTAATCGATTGCAGGAGCTAAAAGGCTTGTCTTCAATGGTTATTGGTTGAGATACAAATCATGTTGGTGAACGTTCATTGGATGCATCAAGTAAGCTAAACATTTACTGCTTCTGTAAAAGTCATAAACGCCCACAACAACACCACCAGTATATGATACTGATGATAAAAAGGTATGATTTTTTTTTTTTTTTCATAAATTTATATTTCAAAATAATTTTGTGTGTGTAATATGATAATATATTGAATAGTATATATATTTGTTTGACTATTGAGGTAAATTACAATTGCAAAGATAATAAAAAATTATTAAGTATCAGAAATTCATGACAACTATATGATTATCATGATGATCATAATAAATATATATATATATATATAAATTATAATCCATGTAGGTTGATTAAAATTTATATAAAATATATACAAATAAATTTTCATATTTTAAAATCAGTTCAAGGTATATATTTTTAGCTACTGATTTTTTTGTTATTGATTAATCCTATTGGAATCATATTAAAACTGACAGATTTTTTTTTATTCAAAAAAATCAAAGCAGAATTAGAAAATTATACATGTCTATGGGTATAATGAAGCATGATCAAAGTATTATTATATGTTTTATTGAATAAAAAAAAAAAAAACCAAAATATTTTTATAAATAAAAAAATTGTATAGGAAAATTTTGGTTTTTTTTCTTATTAATTTTTTTGTTGATTTTGGGTGGCTTAACGAGTGCTTTTGTGTGGTGTTCTCGACTGCTTAACAAAATGATTTATAAGCATAGACCCCCGGGTGTAATTTTGCCACTGAAGGATACGCATCGTGGAACACTAACTGTGCGGAAATAATATTAATAACAAGTTACACCATATTCAGACAAAACAAATTTATTATTGTTATATTATTCTTAAATAAATAATTGCATTTATATATTTTTTTTCCATGAGAATTTACGTATACGCGCATATATATTATGAGGGAGGCTTAATATAAATCCACGATAATCGTGACTATAACGATTTGTAATTATTCTTGGTAATGCTATAATTATAAATGATGATTCAACAATTTATAAAGTATCTTAAAATAAATTTATATTTATTTATTAACATTTTTTAAATTTTTTTTTTTTGATATTTAATTTTTTTATAATATATAGAAAATTGTTTTCAAGTCTGGAATTTTTTATCAAAATTATTTTATAATTTTAGACCCACCTACTTGGTTTTTTTTAAAACATTTTTTATATATTTAGATTATGTTTGTCTATTTAAAAATTCTTTATTTGATTAATTATTTAAAATCTAATTTATTTATTTATTTTATTTTATTTTATTGCAAAACATTTAGAAATATATTTATTTTAATGATAAATTTACATATAAATTGTTTAAATAAACAATTTATTTTTATTTAAAATTTTTTGATTATTAAACCTACGCAAATTTAAAATATAAAAATACAAAATTATGATAAAAAAAAATATATAGGTATATATATATAGTGTTTTATATTAATATTTGAATATATAATCTATATCTATATTGAATTTTTATGTTTTTTTATTTTATATAAATAATTATTTTTTTATTTTATCTAATTTGAAAAAATAAAAAAATATATTTAAAGAATATACTGTTTAGTGTCAAAGTTGTCTTTTCAGACTATCTTTATAGAAAAATAATAATAATAATAAAAACTTAGGGGGTTAATTAATTGTTCAAAGACCCAAGAAAAACATCACTATCAAACGTATATGTTTGTGAGTGATAATTGTCCTAATGTGATGTTTGAAAAAAAGTACCTGTGCCGACACAAATGAGAAAAATATATACTAAATTGTGTCTTGACAAATGAAAAAATAAAAAAACTCGTTCTTGTATTCTCATTAAAAATAATTTTAACAAATAAATTTGTGGAAAAAAATATTGTCGTATCAATTTAAATTGAAAAAAAAAAAAAAAATGCAAGTCAATAATAATTTAAATAATTTAAAATATAAATAAAATAAATTAATATATATTCTGATTTTTATTTTTTATTTTTTTTTTTTAATAAACATTTAATTAAATCTGACATTAATTTAATTTGAATTGTCGGATAAATAATCGGCTCTTTACAAACGATCTTATGTAATGACAATTTTATCAAAATTTTTTTTTTATATATTAATTTTAATATCATCTTAATTTTAACGTTTTTTTTTTTTATGATTAAAAAAAATATATATAGTATTATATGATTTTTTTTTTTTTTAAATTTTTGAATATTTGGTTTATATCTTACGTGAAATAGTGAGACTCTTATCGATTTAAATGGCTCATAAATTGAGATACCTTGACGCCATTAACTCGCTCTAAAAGCTTTCTCATTTCTTGCATTTAATATTATTTAATTTTTTTCTTATATATCTTTTTAACGATTCATTATTTTGATAAAAAAAAATATATAAATTATATAGTTTTTCAATATTAATATTTATAAATTAAATATTATTTTAAATTTTAACTATTTTTATTATTAAATTCATCATGAAAACTATATAACTATATATATATATTCTGTTGAAATATTTTATTTTTTTTATATACATCTTTTTTTTTTCTTTGAAAGTTTAAAATAAGGAAAAACCTTTGTCGGGGAAATTGTCTATCATCAGACATTCTGGCACAGGTTGTTTCATTGAATTGTACCTTCGTGCATTTTTATTTTTATTTTTTTTTTTTTCATTTAGAAAAAAAACCTTGAAAAAAAAAAAAAAAAAAAAAAAATCCAACAAGCATAACGTATATAGCACAAGAATGCAATTTTCATTATTTTCATGATTTTTTTTTTTTTTTTTTTTTGAAAAAGTGATGAATAGGTATAGGGAAAGTTTAAAAATTTTTTGGCCTTCGAAAATCCATTCTCAAGGTGTTCATTCACGTACGGATTAAAATAAATAACGTCACAAAATTAAATATATCATTATTATTTTATAGTCACGAAAAAAAAAAAAAAAAAACCTTTCAAAAATATAAAAATAAAATAACCTTATTAATTATAATATTTATTTATCCCTTATATAAATTCTTTTGATATATGTTTATTTTATCACATGATGTTGTTGGCTGATACACTGGACATTTCAGCTGTAAATTCATAAAAAAGATTGCCAATACCGATTGAATAAATATCAATGTCAAATGTTGCATTTAGTTTATAAGACTATTAATAATTTCTATCGATCTTGAGACACCTTTTGAATTAAAATAAAAATTTCAAAAAAATATATATTTACTACAGTATACGTCTATTACTCGAGGAAGTAAATTTCAACAAGTAAATTATAAATAATATCAAAAAAAAAAATAGTATCATGTTATGTTTATACACAGCACTACATTTCCGGTCGAGACGTCTTCTTCTCTTTGATACTTAATTTTTTTATATTTTTGCCTTTAGCAATTTTCTATAATTTCACCGTTATAAAACTTGAACCCTCATTCCACTAAACACATGTTTTTTTAAATTATTTTTTAATTATATTTTTTACTGTACAAAAAAAAAAAAATAAACTCCAAAAAAATTATAAATCAATAGAAATATTTTTATTATAATATTCATTTAAAAATATTCTAAACATAATTTTTATGTTTTTTTTTCTAAATTTTTATTGTTCAATAAAAAATAATAATAATAATACTAATATTAAAAATATATATATAATACTCAGTATATTTTCATGGATGATTATATTGACGATCATAAAACATAATTTATATAAATCTATTAACAAAATTGTTTGACTTTAGGGCCACTTTGTAGAAAACAAAATTTATTATAACTTCTTAAATATTTTAAAAATAATATATATATTTATTTTGATGTTTTTTAAAAATATTCAATAAAAATATATTGAGTATATAAAAATAAAAAAAAAATTAGTGATATATGGATATATGAATGAAGTGAAGTAAATTTGGCAGATGCAATGTGTCTTATGGCAAGATGAATAAAAATGCAATTGATGGTTTGGATTGTTATATGCAGATAAAAAATAAAATAAATAAGGAAAAATAAAAAAGCCTAGAGGGTTTCGATATTGTTGGTCGATTTGCGTTACAACTTTCTGGTCTTTTCATTGCCTAAAGGTAATCCCATGATCGAAAATTATATTCAACGCGAGTGCGAATGAAATAAGGAGATAATATCAACAACAAGGCATACACCCAAAGGCCATATTCAACCCTATGACTTATTGTAAAATCATAATCGATTATATATATATATTTTTTTTTTGAAATATAAATTTAAAAAATTAAAAAATTTTACATAAAATATTAATTATTTTAAAAAATTATATGACTTTGCTAATATTATGTAAAATATTTTATGTAAATAATTTTTTATATTTTTAAATATTTATCAAAAATATTATTATAATTTTGATCATATTCTATGTGTATTTATTTTATTTGAAATGTCATACTTTTTTTTTTTTTTTTTTTTTTAACAACCAATTTGTACTTGTAATATTTGTATAAAATAAATATACATATAAATATTATTCCCTGAAATATTTCAAATGAAAAATTGGAAAAAAAAAAAAATAGATATATTTTTAAAAAAAATGAGAATAATATTATAAAATATATATCCAAAGTTTCTTAATTGAGATAAAATTTATGAATAATAAATTTATAAATTGACATAAAGACAAATTTTGCTTGTAATGTTTACGGGATCAAGGTAAATTATATATGCCGTTCAACCGTTACATCTTCTCTGCAACGCATATTTGAATGTTTATAATCCATCGTTGACACGTGGATTTTTTCAAGTATATTTTTATATACAATTTTTTATTTCCAATTTTATATATTTTTATATTTATTTATTTTTTTCTAGTACTTATATGAGTGTTTATTGGTTGTAGCAAGCCAGTTTAAACTTTCACCAAGTTGAGGCAAAATGTCGGGTAATTAAGATTGTTGAGAAACGATGAATAACATTATTACAAGATTTAAAAAAATAAAAATATATATATATTTTTTTTTCTTTTAATTTACACATTTTTTTTACTGTATATAATGTACATCATCAGTCTAAAGAAATCATATGACACTCAAGTATTTTTGTGTGTCGTTTCCAATATATATATATATGTATTTTTTTTTTTTTTTTTTGTCTCATCCCTTTTTTTTAATTTTATTTATTTCAACGTGTTTTAATTTAAATTCATTTCTTTTTTCAAAAAATGATTTTTTTTTAAACGCGTGTCCTCAATTAAATTTAACGATATATTCTCGTCAAATTATATCCAGATCTTTCATGCAAAATTCATGATGGATATATATTTGTCAGTTTGCCTAATCGTATATGCATAAATATTTCTTGGTATATATAGGTATATTTATAGTTGCAATTTATATACTTAAATATTTTTTCCCATCAATATTATTTTTTATTAATATTTTTTATTTTTTTGCAAATATTATTTTAATATTTATTATTATTTGAATATAAAATATTCAAACCACTTGAGAGAACATGTTCACACCCGTGTTTATCGATCGATCGAGCAATAATCGATTATCACTGGACTGTCCCCTCATAATTTATATATATATATACGATGTTTATGTTGAAATATAATAATAATTAAGCTGTATATATATTGCAACTGCACATGCATCACCACACTCTTGTCTTCGTGAGAATTAATATAATATATATATTTAAAAGAAATTTTTTATTATTATTATACATATACAATGATGGGGACAATTTTATAAAACTTGCGTGATAATAAATTTCCATGGGGTAATCTGTACGTATAAACAAAAAAACTCTCCCCTGAAGAAATATGTTTAAAAAAAAAAAAATTAAAAATCTCAAGTGGATCCTTTATATAGATTATATAGATCGTAAGGTATATAGTTTTTTATTTATTTATTTCTATTTTTATTACTAATAATTTAGTTTATAAAACTAGAGATTTTAAAAAAAACATCAAACAAGGTCATTGAACGTTTATTTAGTCAAATAGAAAAATCAACAAAAGATCAATACTATATGTATATAACTTTTTAAAAAATCATGTATTTATATATATTGAATGATCAAATAGTCATATGTTACCAAAAATAACATTAAAAAATAACTATACATATGAAAATTTAATATACATTAGCAAAGTTATAATGTAAAAATATATATATAAAATTATTTCTGTAAATGTTGATGAAGCACGTGCCTTTATTCACATTTTGGAGCCATCATGATCAAGGGCCAACAAAATATATATATAAAAAATTGTAAAAAAAAAAAAAAAGGATCGTCTGCAACGTGTCGAATACTCTTGTTAACATAAACCCAAGATGAAAATACATGAAATTATATTAAAAAAAAAATAATAAAATACTCATCATCTAAATGTTAGAGAATAAAATTTAAACCATTCAACATCATGAGACTCTTTACCTCTTGGTTAACTTCATTCACAGCTTCATTCTTTACCTCTCTACCCTCTTGACTCCTCTTTTATACTTTTTTTTTTTTATGAATATATATTTTATTTTACACACATCCTGGTTAATGTGTATCTCTTGAGTTTACTCACTATCATCATCATCATCATCATCCAACATTTCCTCATTTTTTTTTCCTTATTTTTACGTTTAAAAAAAAAACCAACATTTTTGACACACAAAATAAAAAGTATATATATATGTATCAGACTCAATTTTTTAATTCTAAATGGTATATCAAATTTCAAGATGTAAATTATATAGACGGTATTGGGTTGAATTAAACGGTTGAAAATAAATTGGACGAGTGTGTTTGCACAAGCCAATATATATATATCAGATTATAATATCGATCAAAACCCCCGAAAAAAAATGACCTGATACTTATTTTATTATTATATTAATATATATTTTATATTATTTTCGATTTTTATATTTGATCTTCCTCATTTTTTTATTTTTTTTTTTGATGTTATTTATTTTATTTTTTTTTTCATTTGCATTAAAATGAGTGTATGTGTGTGTAAATAATGCAGATAGTTGTAAAAATAATAAAAAAAAAAAAAAAGTATATTTTTCGAAAGTACGCGTTAACGGGGCGTTACCAAATGAAGATGAATAACAAGAGTGAGTAAGACAACAATTTACGATCTCACCCCTTGCGGGTTAACCAGTCAATATTATTGCGGCATTTGATAGAGAAAATTAAAAAAAATTAAAAAAAAAAAAAACAATAACTATTATCAAGTAGATTTATTATTTAGTATATATATGCATTTAAGACGGGTGTGATATCCCACTGTGTATATAATACAGGATATACTGCACAAATTTATATTTATATAAAATATATATTTAATGAACATATAAACACACTGGATAAATTACAAATATATGTAATATATTTATATACATTTAATATCACGTTTCTTAAGATCCGATAATTTAATGCTGTTAGTTATGAACCACGATCTAATTGATATCATCGATGTATTGCAATTTATTACGTTTCATTATAAATATTTTTTTTTTTCTCCTTGAGATTTGATTATATATTAACAAATATAAATATTTGTTATATAGTAGTTATCTATGTGTTTAAATATATACTTAAATATATATATATTTTTACTTTATCATTTTCATGTGTATTTTAAAACATTTACATTTGTCATCGAGTTTGATTTGTAGACTCTCGCATATATAATAATCCAGTCCTTGTGTTTGTATATGTGTGTGTCAAATTATAAATGATCAATATCAATAATATAAAAAGATATATATATATTTATTTTTAATTTACTTTTAACTAATTTTCATTTATAATTTTTTTGTTTTAAACAACGATATCTTGTGAACGTGTATTATAGATGAAAATTATTTTCAACATGTGACTCGTTGGTTGGAAAGCTTGTTTTATAATCTTTTTCTTTTTTATTTTTTTATAAATATAGATATAGTTTTTTTTATCGTACAAATATATATACCTACATGCTGTATTTATCTCAATATATATATATATTTTTTTTTTATTTTATGTTTCGGAGCATTTGACTTCAAAGCTAAATGGCTAAGTACAAAATCTTGGTTATTTGTTTGCACAAGAAATTGACTGTGAAATTTGTGATTTAATGAATATAATTTGTTATTTTTTTATTTTTTATTATTATTTTTGAATATTTAATATATAATTTGCAACTACGTGTGTCTTGAAAAAGAAAGAAAAAAAAAAATTAAATTAAATAATAATAAAATTAAATGTATATAAATGATAATGCTAAGACGAGGATTGGTGGAATCAATGATCATACGTTCACTTGATTATATTCCCACACCAAACTATGGACCAGCCTTCGATTAGTCGTTTAACCAATAATCGATTGATTTTGTTGACTTGACAAAAAAAATCCAAGATACATTTACACTTTGTCTTATATTCATATACATATATATATATATAATTTTTTTATTTATTTAATTATACATATATTATGAATAAAAAAATTATATAAACACGATTAATCAGAGCATGCGAGAAAATTCATATACATATTAATATAAAAAAATAAATAAATAAAAACTCACCTCAATGTTCTTGTTTTTGTTGTTTTTTTTTATTTTTTGTAAATTTAATTAAATTTAATGTCAATTAAATTTAATATTAATTAATTTTATTTCAAGTTGTTAATTTTCACTTTATTCAATAACACAAAATTGCAAAAAAAAACAAATACCACTCAAACTGATTTGTTGATAAACAAATAATAAATAAATAAATAAATAATAAAATATAAATCACAAATATATATATAAA
Source organism: Lysiphlebus fabarum (assembly GCA_011426435.1). Classification (NCBI taxonomy): domain Eukaryota; kingdom Metazoa; phylum Arthropoda; class Insecta; order Hymenoptera; family Braconidae; genus Lysiphlebus; species Lysiphlebus fabarum. The sequence goes on from WSYQ01000013.1 coordinate 76,718, forward strand.
ATATTATTTGATTGATTATTAATAATAAAAAATAGTGTTAAATTTAACATGTATATCTGAATTTTATAGCATTCATTGAGATACATGATAATCTTGTTTATAACAACACCGGATATATATTTTTGTTTATTTATTTATTTTTAAAATAAAAAATAAATAAAATATAACTTTCCCGAGGCATCAACAATCACGATTTTTAACCATATATTACTTGGCACTTGCACCACCTTATCATCATACTAATAAAATAGTATAAAAAATATATATATTTTTTTTTTTTTTTTATAAATTTTTAAAACATAATAAAATATATATATATATATACATAAATATAACGTTGATAAATAAAATAAATAAATTCTTTTTTTTTTTATTAAAAAAAACTTAGTAATAATAAGATAATTTTTTATATAAAATAAATAAATTGATCACACGCAATATAAATTATATATAATGACAGTTTCACTTTCTTCTTCACAAATATATATAAATATCAGGTGCAAAAATATTTTCACACAAACACACACATTTTTACACTCCGGAAAAACACCACATGTTTGTGAAAATTAAGAGAAAATATAATAATAATAAATTCAATTTGACACAAAATTTTGAGTAAAATAAATTTTCTTTTTTTTTTTTTTTTTAAATAAAATAAACACTTGTTGTTGCTGTTGTTTTTATGGGGGTTGTTTTAATAATTAAATTAATTTGTTTAATTTAAAAAAAAATATAATAAATATATATATATATTTGAATGTTGTAAATGAAACGTATTGTTGGGAGGAACGTTGGCTTCTGGCGGTTCAGTGTAACATGGAAGAGGATGGGAATGGCAACGGTTACAGTGGTGTTCGTGAGATGGTGCGGACCGCAGTGAACGACGCATGGCCACGCAAGAGACGGTGAGGCCCGTCGGTGTCTCTCACAAACTCAATATTCTCAACTCTGGTGTGTTGAGCTTGAAAAACCAAGACTGACTTTTTAGATCTTACATACATACATATATATATACATATATACATTTATTTATTTTTGCTTACTTTTAAGTCAAAGCGGTGGAAATAAAAAAAAAAAAAAAAAAATCAAGAAATCAACCAATTCCATTACTACATTCACAAACTTACATATTTTAATAAATTTAAAAAAATTAAAAATGCAAAAAATGAAATTTATATTTTTTTTTTTAAATAAAAAAAAGTTTTTTTATTTTTGTAGACAATAATGTTTTAGTTATATAGGTTATGCTTTTGTTGCAATTTTTTACTTCTTCATCATCATCATCATCATCATCATCATCATCATCATCATCATCATCATCATCATGATCATCATTTTAATCTTTTTTTTGGTCTTCGTCTTTCTCTTCTTCTTCTTCTTCTTTTTATTCATCGTCCTTTTTTTTTTCTTTTTATTGCTCTAAAAGTTTTTTACATCAACCCTCATCAACATCATCATCATCATCATCATCATCATCATCAAAACAATATACCCCTTTAAAAAACATCATCATTTTTTCCATCATCTCACTTTCATCAACACTCTTTTCATCCCCCATTTTTTTTATATAATCATTAAATTACTATTTCATCATTTGACTTGAAATTAATTAATTAATTATTTATTTATTTATTTATTTATTATATATATATTATTTTTAATTTTTACAGATTTATGTCATAAGTTGTTCTGAAACACTTGTTGACTTTGTCACCACTCGACGATGGATCAAGGGTTTCGTAAACGACTGAAGGAGACGTATTTGTACGAAGCAAGGTGCACCTGGCAATCCTTGGTGTGTAAAAACTTTAATCCCCACTACGTATTGACCATCAGGCCAATCGCCAATCCACGCGAACCTATTTCAGGTAGCTCAGGTGATGCCTCTTCTTCTTCTTGTCTTTTTCTTATGTTACTCCATGTGGAGTATTTATTTATATTTATCTTTTTTTTTTTTTTTTTTTTTCTAACACAAGTTATATACATGTTTGTAAAATTTTCAAATTGCATAAATGTTTGCGAATTATATATTTTTTTTACAAATTTATCTATGTGTTAATGTATAGGTGCGTACATGTTGATCTGTACAAACGGATGAACGTTTTCAGCTTGAAAATCCGGTAAGATAAATGCTGGATATCTTGGCGTCAATACTTTTTTTTAAAAAAAATTTTTTTTATACATTTCTTATATGCTTCTTTTGATGATCGCGTGTCTTGATATTCGTGACTCGGCTTTGAGTGTTAATTTGGCAGACGATTGTCGGTACAAACACCGGCTGTATACTTTGGGGTAAACACGCCTCTTTTTGCACCCAATGTTTTGGATCAAATGGGTGAGATCAATAACACTCTGATTATTATTTTATATTATATTCAATGTGAGAAATATATTCAATAATGATTTTTATTATTTCAAAAAAAAAAATAATAATTTATACATATGCAATTTTATTAATATTCATTTGATAATAAGAATTAATATGTTGCAATTTTATATAACCAATGCATCATTCATATAGGGGATTTTTTTTATTTTTTTTTTTTTGAAAGATTTGTTTTTTTATATTCTTGTTAATATATGATATATGTCCTTTTATTTTTACAGACGAGACATGCAATGAAAAAAATGGGGAGCAATGAAAGTGAGCACGCGACGTTCGGCGCCGACGAATTTATTATTAATTATCACCGATACGCATTATTTGTCGGATGGATCATGATGGTCTTTATTCAACTGAGAATAAACATGATGATGTAAGTATATTTTTAAAAAAAAATAAGCTTAAACAGTTGAGAGAGAGTAAATTTGAAGAAACAAAAAAAAACATGAAATGAAATGTAATATATATATACACATGTTGTCCTGAGGGATAACGTAAAAGAGGCGGCTTTGCGTGCAATAATGCAAATTAAAGCTGACTGTTGGTGGCCGAGACGAAGAGGATCAGTCTCGGGGCCACTCAATTATTAACAACATAAAAATGAACCACGAAAGACTTAATCTTCACTTGAACGATCAAGTCATCGTAAACAATTAAATTTATTTTATTTTTTTTTTTTTACATCTAAATTTTTATAATAGTTTAGAAAAATATTTATTTATTTAAAAGAATTTTTAATTTAATAATAAATTAATAAATTATCTTCAAAGATAAAAGTACAAAAAATTCACTAGTTTATAATTTAGGTTCTTTTTTTTTTTTTTTTTTTTAAAGTTTTGTATATTATACACAGGTATAACAACTGAATTTTTATTATAAATGATAATATCTTTGTAAATATTACAAGCTTCTTTTTTTTAAAAAAAAAAAAAAAAAAATCAACGACGAAACTGAGACGTGCTCATGGTTCATCACGTAATGCCATCAAAAAATTTTTAAAAAATCCAGAATACATATATATAAAACCATCTAAAAATAATAACAAAATTAATAATAAACAAATAAAAAAAATTTATTGTATGTATATAAAATAAGATAGGCGGCAAACATCGGTGTGAAAATATCGCCCCAAAGGCAAATTGAAATTTGTCCGCATCGTTTGCACATGCATCTGATTAATAACCAAAATAACTGTACTAAAAAAAAAAAATTAAAATTAAAAAAGTAAAAAAAAAAAAACACTAAATGAATATATGCCCTTATTTTTTTAAAATATATATTTTTTATTTTTATTTCTAAAAAATATTGTGTAAATATTTAATTTGCTAAAACGTCATCATGAGCATACAGCCCATCACTGTTTATAGAAAAAACATATCCGGTAGAGTTCAATAGTCCATACGTGGTTTTTTTTTTAATTTAAATTTTAATATATATTTACAAAAAAAAAATATATATATATACCTACCTATATATTTATTTTATTTATTTTTTATAGTTGTCTATAAATAAATTATTTAAAAAAATGCGATGATACTGTATATATATATCGCAGGTAAACAATTTAAAACTTGGAATTACTTATGAGTCGTCATTTGGCGCCGGCGTTAATATAAGATTGCAATATATCAAGTTGTGTTGTGTCTCGTCTGTATATATAATTCTGTAACAAAATCATTGATATTGTCCATGTGATCCAGACCCAGATCATATTGCATTTGCTATTTATCGAAAACCTGATTCAAACGTATATACATTCCATTCACACAGCTCAAATATATAATAATGAAAATTAAATATAAATAATTCAAAATATAAATATATAAAAAAAAAAAAAATATGAATAAAATGTTGCAATTAAGATTAAGTACAAACTTAATCGAATAAAATTATGATAGCCGGAAGGCAAAATGAAATAATCCAGTGATGCATAACTATATACGTTAATCTACATATGGTTTATTCAAGTCGACGCCAATGACATAAATAATATAAATAAATATTTTAAATTATAATAATAATATATAAATTAAAAAAAAAAAAAAAAAATCCATACATCGACAGACACCAACATATATGACAGATGATACATTATTTATTTTGGCAAGTAGAAAGTAAATCAATTCAATGAAAAATAACAAATTGGCAATCATAATGATAAAAAAAAACAAAAATTAAATATATAAATAACATTTAATTATTTAAATAATTAATTAGATGAACACTTTGTTTAATTAAAAATATAAATAATCAAGTTTGTATAAATTATGCTTGTATAGTTAATATATTCAAAAGTAAATGGAAGCAGCTCTGTAAAAAAATGGAAGCAACTCTTTAAAATAAAATAAAAAGAAAAATAAAAAAGATATAAAAAAAAATTAAAGACTTTGTTGGAGAAAAATAACTATATGTATAACGCCCACGTAATAACAACTGAATTTTTTTATCAAAAAAAAAAAAACATACATACGACAAAAAATGGAATGACACCTTTTTTATAATTTGATGCTTTTTTTATAGATAATAATCACCGCAACTGACTCTTACGTGATATGAATTATTATAGTTTTTTTTTTTTATTGCATTTTATATGTGACAGTAAGATATATGAGAAAACCACAGTTTTTATTGACAAATGTTTTTTGGATAATCTACTATTATTTTTATAATTTAATTTTGAAAAAAAAACCACATTATATTTTGACAAATTATTTTTCAAAGAAAAACTTTTTATCATCTATTGTTTTTATACATAAAAATTTTATAAATATTATATCATATCCGAGATAACCACATAATTTTTTGACATTATATTATATGTTCTACTGGTTTTATTTTTTTTTTTAAATTTAGTGGTGAGGTAGCTAAGGAAAAGGAAGTGAAGATGAGAGTAGAATTCCATTACAAATCTTAAAAAAATCAGAGGGATGATTTCTCCAAGAAGATCATGGGAGGTCCAGGCTAATAGACGCCTAATAACGGTGTCTAGATGTTTTGAACTCAATCCTGCGAATGTTTGTAAGTATTTTTCATTTTGAAACCTTAAAAAAAGGACAACAAATAGTTTAACATTATTAAGTATTATAATATACATCAAACTTACAAAATTAGTTTGTTTCTTTTTTTTATTTTTTCTTCAGCTATACATACTTATACTTATATACTTTTATATTTCATTTGTAGATATAATTTAATTTTTCAATGTCGCTGCAAATAACTTTATTGATACTGATTTATGATCAATGACAATACTACTACTGTTTTAACAAATATCTCAATTCTCAAGTGGTAAAATAAAAATTTATTTTTTAAATTTTGTTATTATTATTATTATTATTTTTAAAATATCAAAGTGGTTTACAGAAAAAATAAAAAAAAAAACAAAAATTTCCATAATTCAACGTGATCTGGCTCCGAAATTTAACCCGGACGTTCAGACAGAAATACAGAATGGAAAACACACTTGTCTACGTGAAAATATTTATTTATATTTGGTAATACTATGTGTTACTTTATATATATTTTTTTATTTATTTTTATTTTTAAAAAAACGTATGAAATAACTAACGTCCAATGGTATCATTTTAATTCAAATAATTTTTCCGCAATATGTAAAATACAACAAGCAACATGAATTTTTTACTAAAATAATGAAAAATAATAAAAAAAAAAAAATCTATGTCTATATACATTTGTTAGTGGCGCCAAGTCAAGTTATCCTTGCACAAAGACACTATAAATCCTTGTCACCAAAGTCTCTCTTGTTGTTTTTCCAGACTAGCATGTGTTTAAGTTTTTCATTTTTTTATATTTTATTTTACATATACTTCTCTTTTTAATTTTCTATTTTTCAATTTGAATTGAAGTGCAAATATTATATACTGATCTAGATTTTTAATGTTTAACAAATCTTTAGAATTTTAAATATGCAATTTTATTTTATTTTTTTTTGTATTTAAAATTTATTATGAAATTATTTTAAATGCATAACAATTATTCAAGAATGTATTAAAGATCTTTTTTTAATTTTTTTTACAATTTACAAATGCACTGGTGAATACTAATTTTAACTCATGATTTTTTAAAAATATAAAAAAAAAAAAGATTATAAATAGAATAAATTAAAAAATATTTTAATATTTAGTTAGTAAATACATATATATGAATTTATATAAATAATTTTTTATTTTATTTTTTGCAGATATATATATATTCAAGTTACAAGACTTTTACCTGAGATATTTTTCAACCCAAGTGCCTGTCAAAATGTAAAATGCATTAAGGTGTTTTTTAAAGGATATATCAGTCGAATTTTTTGACATTTGATTTTTATATCTAAAAAATAAACAAACAAACAGATAATTTAATGTGACAATTTAAATAAAAATATTGTTAATGGTGTTGAAATAATTTTATCAAATCAATATTATACATTTATACATTGATGGAAAAAAAGAAAAAAGAAAAAAAAAAAACATTGCATATAAATTTAAAATAAATCAACGATGACTGTGTTATTTTTTAATAAAAAAAAAAAAAAAGTATTTAACATAAAATTATAATTAAATATACATTATAATTTGCAAATTATAAATAAAATAATTTAGTAATTGTTTATATAGAAAGTTACATTTATATAGAGAGCAAGAATGTTGTCATGTGTGAGGTTGATGGTACCTTGAAGAATCTTGTTCTTTGAATTTGATTAAGGACCACTTGAAAAAGCCACTACCTCAAATATTTGTCACAAATTTATTATTATTATTATTATTATTATTATTATAAATATAAATATTTTTTAAATATATTAATATTATAAGTATCTCTATTTATTTTTTATCATCTTTAAATAAAATTAATTGTGCAAGCATATTTTTTTTTTTTTTTTTTCTCTAATAATAAAGTGCTTCTGGATTTTTGGATTTATAAACCGCATATATGTATAATAAAATTTAAATTATATAAAATAAATATTTGAGAGTATAGTAATAAAAAAAAAAATAAATATATAAGATAAGTTAAAAAAAATTTTGGCAGTCAAAGATTTTTAAAAAATGATAAAAAATTAAATTAGAAATTTGTAAAAAGGAAATTGATTGTCTGCGGATCCATTAGTTGTGGATGTCAAGGTCTTTGACCAATGTATTCACAGACCGTGAAATAATATTGTCTCATTCAAATACCATCATCAAACTAATGTATTATATATATTATTTTATCAATATCAATATACACTGAATTAAACATATATTAATGTTTAAAAAAATAAACTGCAATGAATAATGTTTGTTTAAAAAAAAAAAAAACCATGTAAATTGTCTGCGTGTGGTCAAATATATTTTTTCTCTGGTGTGTGCCTTTTTTTTTTTTTTTTATTATATATTTTACATACAATTATTTGTTGGATTTGTTGAACAACAGGGAGCCAGGTTTCTGGCAACAAGTGGTCATGTAGAAATAAAGAAAAATATTTTTTCAACTGAATTTTTTTTTGTTTTGAGCCAAAAAAAAAAAAAGAAAAAAAGGGAAAAAGATTTTTGGATTTATTTTTTCTTTCGGTAAAATAAAAAAAAAGAGTAAAAAATCATTAAGAAAAAAGATAAAATATTTAAATGAATTGACCTAGTGGATTCTTTTAAAATTCCAAGATAGATATTTTAGTAATGAAACAGTGTATAACATTGTCGTAACAAATCTCAATGGTAGATGTAGGGTTGAGACTTTGAGAGATATACCTGGTTTTATCTTCGGTAATTGATGAAACATTTGTTGAGTGTTTACAATGTCATTGAGGAGCTCACATCTTTTTTTTTTTTTAATCAAAAATCCTCTCAGCCTTTCTCAGGATCATTCGCAGGAATTTTTAAAAAAATATTTTTCTATCACTTTATTTATTTTTATTTTTTATTTCATCTCATCTTGTTCACCTCTGACATTTTACACTTCAACTAATAACAGTTAAATTACAAAAAAAAAATAAATAAAATTTATACATAAATATAAGTATTAAAATAAACTATTATTTTGCAACTATTATAAAATAATATTTCAAATAATTGTTGTTAAAAGTTAACTATAATATTTTATTTGACCTAGTGATTTTTTTAAATTGTAAATTTATAATATTTAAATATTATATTTATATTATTTATTTAATTTTTAAATCGCAAATGTTTAAATATTTTTAGATGGCACCACTCAGCAAGCATACTTTCTGTTTTACTCTGTCGGTATATTTATTTAAATATTAATTAAAATACAATAAAATATTAAAAAAATGTATTTAAATTTATTTATAATTGAATAATAAAATAAATTAAATAAAAAATATATATTAATACAGTATTAAATTATTTATTATATTAATTAATTAAATAAGAATTAAATAGAATTTAAAATAAGTTAAAAATTGATGAAAGCGCTCTGTGGCTGGAATTTGAACTAAAATTTTTCAGCTAAAATCTGAGCATTCTACTAGTATAACAGAACAAGTGAGGAGTATTTATAGTATTCAGTGTCTTGCGAGACATTTTTAACTCGAAAAATCCTTGTATCTTATTAGGTTAACAGAACAAGTGAAGAGTATTTACTCTATTTACTCTGTACATTGCTTGAAAATATATATATATACATATAATAAATATTATAAATAATTTTAAAAAGAATTAATTAAATAATTATTGTTTATCTTGATGGTGTTATAATTTTATTATAATTTTAAAATAAATACAAGTTTTAAATTATTGATATTACAACAAAAAAACTGTTGCTAGTATAATTTAATTGATAAATAATACATCATAATATTTCATATATGTACTGTCAAATAATTTATAATTTAATTTAATTAAAATATTTTTATTTATCAAACTATTTGATAGTATTATAATAATAATAAATTAAATCTATTTATTTAATTTAAACAATCGTATTAATTATTAATTATTTTAATTCCCTATAAAATATATATATTAGGTATATATATATATTTATTATTTCATAAATTAATATTTAATTGTATTAAATTTAATGGATAAATAAATTAATTTAATTTAAAACAAATCATTATTATATAAATAAAACTAATAATTAAAAATGAAAATAAAAAAATTAATGAGAATTTAATAGTTGGAATACATTTATTATTATGCTGCTGCTGTCAATATATATTTAATAAAACAATTTAAAAAAAAAATTAATAAATTATATAAAAAAAATTGTATTTTTTACTAGGAGCACATAGTATACCAGGAGTATCTACTCTAAATACAAAATGGTTATTATTTGAATTAAAAAATTATTAATACATTTATTTTTAATAAATAAATAATGAAAATATTATTTTTAATTTTATATAATATTTATTTTATTTTTATTGGTATTATTTATTACGTTTTTTGGTGTATTTTTTTGCATTATTTTGCCAAATCGCCAAATCTAATGACTGTCAATATCAAAAACTTTCATGGAGTTTAACATGGATATTCAATTAAGTTATATGAAGTGTTATTATTTATTAATACTTTAAATCAATTTTTTGATACAAAATAATTAAAAAATTGAATTCAACAAGTTTTACAAAGAAGTAATAATGAAAATTAAATTATAATTATTCAATTTTGTTTATTATTTGTATGAATTAATAAAAATTGACAATTAAATACAGTAAATATAATAATTTTATAAATTAAATTAAGAATAAAAATGTACAATATAATTTTGATAATATTCTTTTAAAAAATGACAATGAAAAAAAATAATAAAATAAATTAATATCGACAACGTTGATTTTTATATTTAAAAAATATTAATTTGTATTTATATTTTAAAATTTAATTAATTTTCTTTTTAAATATGTAAATTTACTTAATAAACATTTTTTTCAATATTAAAAAATATATAATTAAATATATTGTTTATATTATTTTAATTTATTAAACCTATATTATTAATTATTAAATATATATCTATACTTTGACTTGAGGCCTGAGAGCAAAAAGTCTGAAAAAAATTGACGTTTCTATTAGGTTAACAGAATAAGCAAAGAGTATTTGTAAATACTCCTCACTTTTTATATGTTCCTAGTAAGATGGTTCAATTTTCTTGCTAAAACTGCAGTTGAAATGATATCCCCCAGATGGCACTTCTCTCTCTGACAACTTAGAGTAATAATAATAATAATAATAGTTTTTATTTATTTATTTTTTTTTCCATTTGATCTACTTGTATTAATGCATTTGTATTAATGTATGTCATATGAAAAAACATTATTGTATTTATCAAATGTAACAGCTGATTTTCCAGCTGTTTACAATTATTTCATTGTTCAATATATAAGATATTTATTTTATGGCAAATTGTTATATTTTTGCGTATGAGTCAATAAAAAAAATTTAATTAATTAATAATTTGTAAATTCAGTGTGATGAAAAATGTCGTGTCAAATGAAAGGTGTAGCAAACATAATTGATCCTGGTGATGTTAAATTAAAATTACTTAAAGATACAAATATAAAATGTAAGTAAAAAAATAAAAGCTATAATTATAATTAAAAAATAATATTAAATAATAAAATAAATATTTTAATTTAGTTGATAATGTAGCAACAAATGAATTACCACTTCAAGATTGTCTTGTATCATTGTCATCATGTGGTGATGTATTAGCTATGGCACTACATCAAAATATAATTATTTTATCATCAAAATGGGATATACAAGAACAAAGTGATGTTAAAAATAAATTTCATATAACATGGAATGGTTTATTAGTTAATGAAATATTACCAAATGAATTTATAACATCAATAATATGTTTACCATTAATTGCACAAGGTAAATCATCAATAAATAATTCACCAGATTGGACTTGTATTGTTGTTGGTTTTAGTAGTGGTTTTATAAGATTTTATACTGAAACTGGTTTACAATTATTAGAAGAACAACTTCATAATGAAAGTATAATGTCAATAAAATGTCAATCACAAACAACAACAAAGTATTCACCTGATTCAATACAAAATGAAGAAATTCATGTATTATTTAATACAATTGTATGTATAATACAAGGTAATCAATTATTTACAACTTTAAGATCATGTAGAAATTATTTAGCAAGATTACAAGCAAATTGTTGGCAAGATATTGATGATAATAAACCAACAATGGCAAATATAATTATTAAAAAATTAAATTTTAAAGATCAAAATTATGTTAATGATTGTCAAATTATTGGTACAACATCAATAAATACATTTGATCATTTATTTACAGCATCACTATGTGGTGGTTTTAATGCATCATATGGATCAAATGCACCACAACATAATTTAATAATGGCAACTGGTAAACGTCCATTTATTGGTTTTCATTATGTATTAGAAGGTAGTCCAACACCAGCTTTATCTGATGTTGCTATTGCTGTTGCAAGTTCACTTGCAAATGCTATTGGTAAAATTGGTTCAGCAGTACCATGGTTTAGTAAAACAAAACAAACAAATCAAACAAGTCAAGATAAAATTAAAACATTAGTTAATGAACCAGCTGAATCAATGACATGTAGATTTGGATTAAGTGATTTAGCAAGAGAAGGTTATACAATTATAATGAGTCCAAATAAAATGTTATCAGTTATAACTGATGCAATGGGACGTGTTATATTAGTTAATAATAGACGTGGTATTGCTACAAGAATGTGGAAAGGATATCGTGATGCTCAATGTGGATGGATACAAGCTATTGAAGAAAAACATCGTATTAAATTATCTAAAAGTAATAAAAATAATAAAACATTTTCACAATTTAATGATACATCATCATCATCATCACAAGAACTTAGAAGAGCATTATTTCTTGCAATTTATGCTCCTAAAAAAGGAATAATTGATATATGGGGTATACAAGATGGTGAAAAAATAACAACATTTACAGCAAGTAAAAATGGTAGATTAATATATATAAATTATGGTTTATTTGGTTTAAATGATTGTACAACAATAAGTGGTAATCGTACAAATAATCCACAATATTCATGTTTATTTATGGATCCATTTGGTAATTTTAAAGATATAACAGTACCATTTCATTTTGCATTAAGTTCAACAAATAGTACACGTGCACGTGATGTACATTTATTTAAAAAATTAAAAACATTTATAAAAGATGAAGAATTTGATGATGATAAATTAATTGAACAAGTTAAATATATATGTAAAGAAATTAAAACAAATGAAATACGTTTACAAATAATTGAAATGTTAATGACAAATAGATATATTATACCAGATGCACTTTTAGCTGCTGTTAATATATTTATAAATATATTAATTCAATATGATGATAATGAACTTGAAAATGCTGGTAAAACATTATATCATATATCAATACAATTACAAAAAATTATTGAATTTTATAAATATATTATAATACAATTTGATAGACCACCAGAATATAATACAATAGCATCATCAAATATACCAGATACAAAATATTTATCATCAATATTAATGACATCTGAAACTGAAATATATAGAATATTAGAATTATCAAAAAGTTTATATAAATATGAAATAACAAAAACACATAATAATACAACACGTGTTAAATTTAAAGATGATGAAATAATTGGTAAAAGTTTATTTTTACAATTTATATCATCATTTGATTTTGGTAGTGATAATATGATTGGTATTAATAAAGATATTAATGATGAAAAAAAATATCAAATATCATCATTAATATATCAAGGATGGATGTATTCAAATGAATCAACAAATGAATGGGAAGAAGCTGCACAATTAAGTAATATTAAACCAAAAACAATGATTGAATTAGCACTTATTTATTGGCTTAAAAAATTACCAGGTGCACCACTTGAAATTGAATTAACAAGATTAACACAATTATTATATGCAATATGTAATCTTGGTGATACTGATAATATAACATTTGAATATAATAAAATATCAAAATGGTGGAATGATGCTAGAAATATATTAATTTATTCAACAAAACCATTTCAAGCATTAACTGCTGCATTAGCATGTCGTGCTGTTGGTATAACACTTCAAATGAATCGTGATTATGTTTATGATAAAAATATTAAAGTTGACGATGACAATAATGATAATGATGATGATGATGATGATGATGATGACAGTCAAGATAATAGTATTAAAAAAAAAGTTAAAGATAATAAAAAATCTATTAATGAAATTAATGTTATTGATAATTTACCAAAAACATCAACAAGTGAATGGGAAAATGTTAGTAAAGATACTTGTCAATTTAGTATATTAATTGGTAATCTTGAAGATATATCATTATTGAGTGTTATACTTACTCAAGCACCACCATTACTTGATGAATTTATGTTATTACCATTTGAAAAGCAAGATATATCATTTGGTAATATAATATCAAGAGGTAAAGGATCAATATCAGAGAGTGTTGCTAAATGGATATCATCATCTGGTATTGATCCAACAAGACTTATTGATACAACAGATATTGAATTTCAACAATCAGCAAATAGTTCAATAAAATCACCTGATTCTTCACGTGAAGTTAGTGCTGATACATCTGATAAAGATTCAATATTACAGAATGAAAATAAAGTTGAAAATATAATAACTAAAGAATTTTCAATTTATGACAATGATAATAATGAAAATTCACCAGAATTAATACAAATTATTGATAAAATAACAATATTAAAACGACATTTTCCATATAGTTTAACAAGTAGTGTATTATTAGCAAATTTATGCTGGGAATATATTGTTTTTTGGAGTAAAGATGTCAATAAATTAGAATCACTTGATGCAGCACTTATTATATTACAAAAAATACCAATGAAATCAATGAGACAAGGTGTATGTTGTCTTTTATGGAATATTCATATTAAACAAAAACTTGAAGCAACAAGTAAACTTATGAATAAATTAGGTAAATTACCAAAAGAAAGATTATGTATGCAAGATGTTGGTTTAACTGATGTTAAATTAATTTTATTTCTTGAATATTGTGTTAAATTTCTTGATATATTTATTGATTCTGAAGTACTTGCTGGTGAAGAAATAAATATTATTAAAACTGAAGAATTTTGGGAAGGTCATGGTACTAGTCCACAAGCATTTTCATTATTGGCAATTAGTCAAACACCAGCATGGTATGATCTTGTTATGTTACATCTACAATTAGCAAATGTTTTATATATGATTGCTAGTTTTAATTTAAAATCAATAAAACCAATGACAAATTTATTTGAATCAGTAACAAGTAGATATTTTTTTCATGATATTACTGACAAAGTTATATTAACTTGTTATCATGATGATAGAAGAGATAATTTAAGATTTGAATTTTTATGTCGTGTTATAACAGCATCAATGGAAACAATAAAACAAGATACAGATGAAACTAATTCATTAATACTAACACAAGCAATTATGTGGATGGGAAAATGTCAAACATTAGCATCAATATGGAAAATTGATCATGATAAATTAAGAATACATCAAATTTGTCAGCTTTATATTAATGGATTTGATAAATTTGCTGAAGAGGTAACATTTTATTTAATATATTTAATATAAATTGTTTTTTTTTTTAATTTATTTTTAATTTTAATAATAATAATAATAATAGGTATCAAGTGCAGTCAATGATACAGAATTACTTGGTGTTAATCTTCTTCCAATTGCTGGTCGTAGAATGATGGCATACCTATCAAAAACTCCTAATCTTCTTGAAGAATTATCAAGAATGAGTCCAGCTCTAACTCAATATCTTGAAAATTTAAATGTTGAAGGTATTATATTAACAAGTTGCTCCAATAATGATACTATTGAAATTATACAAAAAATATCAAGATATTTAAATGAAAAACACAGTGATTATCACTATGCACAAATGATGCTTGATGCAACATTTATTTATGAAAATACAAAATGATTTGATAAATATGTTGCTAAAAAAATTTTAAAACAAAAAAATCAATTAACAAAAGAAAAAAAAATATATATACCTATTTATTCAATTGAACGAAAGTAACTGTGATATCATAAATTTTTCGTATGAACTTTATTAACATAAACATTTCAAGTTCATATATTATTAATCAAATAAATTTTATCAATTATTGTTATAGAGACTATTTATATAATATTTGTGTCAATTTTATCAAAAATACTTTTTTCTTTTAATTTTTTCAAAATTATTTTATCAATTACTATTACTATTTCTTAGTATAAATATATATATATATATTTTTTTTTTTTAAATTTTAATTTTTACATAGAGATATTATTTTATGTATATTTTATTATTCATTCAAGTATTGCATTAATGCACTTTGTTAATCTCCTACAATTAATCTATTTTTTTTCTTTTGGAGTAATTACAGAGGATTTAAATTAAATAATAATTATTAATATTATCATCATTATGCAAAGTAAATAAATAATAATATGAATATATTCGTGTCGTTGAAATCGTTTCGTAAATTTAGAATACAAAGAAACTTAAATTACATTGTTTTTTTTTTTTTTTTTTTTTTTTGATATTTAAAT
Source organism: Lysiphlebus fabarum (assembly GCA_011426435.1). Lineage (NCBI taxonomy): Eukaryota > Metazoa > Arthropoda > Insecta > Hymenoptera > Braconidae > Lysiphlebus > Lysiphlebus fabarum. Next base: position 92,671 of record WSYQ01000013.1, read on the forward strand.
GCTAACATAAGTTTTGCATTTAAATATATAATTATTAATTAAAAACGTATAGAAAAACCATTGTAACCTTTCCTCCGAATAGTTTCCCAATTTGTAAATTCTGCATGATCAATTTGACACTGTGGACTTCCAACAGTTGTTAGCCATTGTGTCCTGAAAATTAAAATAATTCATAATTTAATTAACAGAAAAAAAAAAAAAAAAAAAAAATCAAGCATTGTTATTTTTTTTCGATTTTTTTTTTTTTTTTTTTTTTTTTCTAGTTCAAATGCCCTGCTCAGAGTCTTGTACAAAATTAGCTACTAATCAGCACGACTGAGTGTATTTTTATTCAATGTTCGATCAAGCATAGTGACATCATCAAGAAAGAATAAATAAAACAATTAAAAAATAAAATAATTAGAGTATAAAATTTAAAAAATAAATTACAAAATCAATTGTTATGTTTGTTTCTTCCGGTTTATTATGAATGATTGCCAAATATTTATTTCACAATAACAACAAGATAAAATAAAATAAAAAAAATATTAAAAAACATCTTAATTTACACGTCAGTCATTGAATAATATAGATATAATATTATATTAAAATTTTAATTATTATTTGCAATATTTATTGTTATTTCTTTTTATTTTTTTTGATATCAAGCCAGAATATTTTTCAATCTGTCAAGGTTGACAATTGATTTAAAGTATTCAACCTTGATTTAACCAAGGTTTATTTTTTATTTTCATTATTATGAAAATGAATATAATTTATTAAACTGTATAAAATTTGATGATTATTATTTTATTTTATTTTTTTAAATGAATTTTTAACATAAGATTGTTGGATTGGTCATTATTTCATTAATTCACACTTAAAGTACTGTATCTTACTTATAATGACATGTCAATTTGTTAAAATATATATATTTTTTGGCCTCGAATTTACTCATTATCTGCATTATATTGTCGTGGGTAAATGTCAAACTTATCAACAATTTTTAATATTAAATAACATTATTATTAAAATATTCAACTTACATTTGATCAATGTATGGTTTTGGACCTTGCATTTTACCCAATATTGTACCTTTTTTTCCATTTTTAACCCAACCGGATATTCCCAGTGATAAACAAAGATCCCTCGTGTATTTTGTAAAATAACAACCTTAAGAAATTGAAATAGAAAAAAAAAAAAAAACACATTAATAAAATAAAAATATGTCTTCATTCAAATTGAAGGAAAAAAAAAATATGAATTAATGAATATATGAATAAGGAAATTTGTCATTATTCTGTTGAGTAATGTACCTTGTACTTTTCCGAATACTTCAAATTCGACTGAGACAAGTGGTGCATCACCAACAGGATCGTCACTTGCCATACTTTCTTGTATTAATAGAGGGTCACCTTGATACCACTTTTAAAAACTTGATAACAATTGAAAAAAATAAATAATAAATTAAAATATATTTAATTAATGTTTAATATAGTTATTAATTATAAATTTTATTTATTTACTTGTTTAAAATTTTCTTTTGTGTTTATTTATTTATTTTTATTTTTATTTTTTTGATGATTGTATAGCCTTGACCGATATTGATATGTCTTCCTTGTCAGTCAATATAAATAAATAAATAAATAAATAAATATTATGACAATTAGTACAGTGTACTACTTAAACTCAGTGTCGATACAATTTGTGAACTGATTTTTTATCGTTTAAGAAACAGACAATGCATGCATTAAAATGTACAAGTGGAAAGGGAAAATGAGCCCCAAATAGATTAGCCTAGTAGCGGTCAGAGGGGCAACGGGCCATTCATCATCGATTGCCAATCAATCTATCAAATTTTTTTTTTTTTTTAATTAATTTAATTGTATATATTTAATTTTATTTATCTGAATTATACAAAGAGAATAATTTTAATAATTAAAATATCAATATAATAAAATGTTAATTAAAAAAAAAAAAACTGTTTTGATTTTTTCTTTTAAACTTGACTTTGAATAAGTGAAAAAAAAAAAAAAAAAAATTATGTATCTATATGAATATTTAAATAAAGAAATTAATTACGTCTCATATTTGTCCTCATCAAATTTAACATTTAACATTGTATAAATATTAAAATGTAGGCTAGAAGGGCATTCATTAATAAATAATTTTGTTCACTTCCTTTATTTTTCATTAAATTTTATAATAATAATTCTATTGTTATGTTATTAAACATTATTTATTAATTAATAATCAGGATTGACATTACCGATGATGTTTGACAGGATGTTTCTCAATATGTATAGACATTTAGATGAGGGATTATATTGAGCTTTTTTTTTTTAATTTACCAAATAATACAATTTGTTGGCATTGTCTTTTCAAGGTCTCTAATTTTTTTCTTTTTTTTTTTGATTACTATTATATTCAAATTATATAAACTTTAATGATTATTATCATAAAAAATTATCTACTACTGCAATCCTGTTTAATTTTTTAAAATAAAAATAATAATAATTAAGTAAATTATTATAATGTGTTTTTTTAAATTTTATTTTTAGAAATACTTGATTTTTATTATTTATAAGGAAATAAATTAATTTACTATTAATTAAATTAAATCAAAAATAAATTTTTTTTATTTTTCAATACTGTATAATTTTTATTTTTTTAAAATATATATCTATGAAAATTAACAACAAATAATTTTTTTATTTTTTTCAACAATAAATTTTTCTGACTATATACATATATATTTTTTTTTTAAATTATTTAATCGTCACAATTTAAACTTAATTAATAAATAAAATAAAAGTTTATTTTTTAATTTTTTTAAAATATATTATTTTAAAATAATGTTATTTATTTAAAAAATAATCACTATATTAAATTCATTCATTCAAGGCACTTTTTAAATTATTATTTTTTTTTTTTAAATTAATTTTAAACTTTTTCACTTGTAAACTTTTTCACTAATTCCATAAGTTTTTTTTTTTTTTTTTTTTTTTTCTATTATATTAATATTATATTTTTTTCACACAATATTTTCTGAATTTGCTGGAATTATTGTTGGAATTGTTGTTCGATTTAATAATGTACCATTATCCACATCTTTTTCATGATTATTATGAGTAAAATTTTTTGATATTGTACCAAGATTTCTACGTCTTGCTTCTTTCTTTTCTCTTTCAATCTGTTGAAATAAAATAACAATATTTTATTTTTTAATTTTAACAAGTGTATAAACAAATTAATAAAAAAAAAAAAAATAAAAAAATGGTATTTATTCAATTAAATAATATATAAGATTACCTTGAAAAATAATCTCAAGTAGTGACAAGGAAAAACAACACATCTACCTTCTTCTTCTTCAGCATCAATATAAACACCTCTTACTAATACTGAATTACTACAATTAAGCAAACCAAGAAATATAAAACATCCAATATGTGTTATCCAACATGACATTTCAATATTACTTGGTAATAACCATAAATCCAATATTGCCCATATACCACGCCAAACATTAACTGTACCAGAAAAACTCAATAATAAAAATGCATCAGCAACAAGTAAACGTGATAATCCTTGCATACGTCCACATGTATAACGCATTGTTGGTTGAAGACAAAATGTTATTGCAACAATTATATATCCAATTATCTAAAATAATAAAAAATTATTATAAATTAATTATTTATCAATAAAATATTTGTGTATTTAATGTATATATTGTAAATATAAAAAGACATGGTCAAGTGCAATGGGCCAAGTTCATAATGAGTTTATTAAAAAACATCAACATTTTTCTAAGGGCTAAGTAATGAGACTAAAGAATCCTAGTAAATTAACCTACTTAAATGACCTCCTATTATTTAATCGAGAGATGCTTTTATAAAATCAAGTAGTTTTTTATTTTTTTTAATCAACACTCATAATTTTATTACTTAAAAATTTTTAACTTTAAATATAAAATCAAGTTTAAAACGCCCAATAATAATATGAATAAATAAATAAATAAATAAATATGTAAAAAAAAATTAAATTTATATTATATATGTATAAATTTAAAATATTATTCAAAAATTATATCTTGAATAAAATTTTTATCTTTTCTTATCTTCAATTGTCAATGACAATAAATTAACACAAAAATAGAATCATTTCATTGACTACTTCCGAACGTTTATAAAAAATTTTCACAATTATTTATTTATTAAATTTTTAAAATAATAATATTTAAATAATAAAAAAAAAAAAGTAAAAAAATATATAAACTATATGTGTTCCATCAAGAGAAGAAGGATGATAATATACACGTGGTGATTCTGGCACGTGGGTTGTATCCGGTCTTTTCTCGCTTGGCTAATGTGTCACGTGTCTATAATATATTATTTCATATTTTATTCAGTGTCATATATATATATACATATATACATATATACATTTACACCTACACAATAAAACATAAAAGCTCAAAAGCTCAAATTATTATATTTTTTTTTATTTTGAAATTATCATTTTATTTTTCTCTCCCCATATTATTAATTCTATATTTATGATTTTATTTTATTTTATTTTTTTTGAATAATTTCAATGTCGAGTTCATGAACTTGTTAATTAATTATCATGTCAACATCAATATTATTAATATAAATTTAATTTAATTTAATATAAAACACCCTAACAATATATTTTGTCTTAATTTATATTTTATTTTTTTATTTTTTTTAACATTTATCTTTCTCTTTCTTTCTTTATTACTATTTTATTATTTAAATAATTTTTTATTATTATTGTTATTGTTATTACAATTTTTGTATATAAATGATGAAGTTACTGGATATGTGCGGCGGTGTCTATAATGGCTCAGTCGCGCGCCCGCAATAATCATATGCAATTGGGAGAATATTCAATTATATAATCGAAAAAACAGCATATACAGTACTGTGTCATGAGCTTTTGAGATTGCAATTTGAATATTATTAAGTATCACAAAAAATATGTCAAACTGTTTGTTTTTTCATTTTTTTTTTTTTTTTTTTTTTATTATTATATGTATTAATTCAATTTAATTATATATTTTATTTATGTTTTATTATTTTGATGTTTTACTGTACACTTGTATGATAATCATTTTATTTTTGATTCGATTATAATTTATTTTAAATTTTTATTGCTGTTGCTGTTGCTTTTTTTCAGTTAATAAATAAATAATTTTATATAATAATATTTACCACTGATGTTATTGCTGAATGTTCACGATTATTTGGTAAAAGATGAAGATCTAATAAGACAAATATTCCACGCCATACAAATACAACAAGTGTACCAATAATGCCAACACTAAATGCACAATCAAGTACGTAAAGAGCCCAATGACGTGTATTCTGAAATTAGAAAAAAATTTATAATTAATAAAAATTGTTATTTTTTATTTTTTAATAAATAAATATTATATATATAAATATAGTATTTATATGTCAACTGTTAATAGATGATGATGATGATGATGATGATGATAATAACACCTCAACAGATTAATACCTGATAATATAATATAAAAAAAATTGTTTCGTTGTAAAATAAATTATAAAAAATAAAATTTTAACAAATTTAATATATAATTATATTGACTATTTTGTAGTATCTCTGACGCATACAACTAGTCAAATCATGCATCGTACAAAATATATCTATTGCACACTGATGCAGTATAGTAATATACCAACGAGGGACACACATTACCGGAAACTATATTTTATATGTTGTTTAATATGTATACACACATTTATTTTTAAAATTCAAATTTTTTTTTTTCTAGTAATTCATTTAAAAAAAAAAAAAACACTTACATCAACACGAAACATTGTTGGTACTTCAAAATATCCAGGATGTGAATCAAGACTAAGAGCAAATGGTGGTGCTGATATATTTCTAATAGCTTTCATTGATGTTAATGCAATAATAGCAATAGTTGTTGTTGTTATAACTGTTATTGTATTATGTCCAGTATAACTATCAAGTGCTTGCCAACCACCACGCCATGCATTAACACAAAAAAAACCAAATAACCATGTATATATACGTGATCCAATATAATATATTAGCCTATGTTTATCTGGATGAAATATTTTATTTAATTTATTTTGTGCAATATTAAATATTAATAATCCACTGTAACCAATTATAAGTGATGCAAATTTACTAAATCCACCTGGAAATATATAAATATCACTTAGACCCCATGTACCACGCCAATAACCAACAACTGTTGGTGCAGCAACAAATGCTGAAAATATTGCATCTAATATTGTTAATATACGATAATGAAATACACTTGATGATGGTCGATTATTTAGTGTTACAACACTTGTACGAAGTTCAACCATTCTCCAATCTTGATTATTTATTTCTTCTCTCAATATTGATTGTCTTCTTGATTCAATACTCTTCATAGTTTTTTTATTTATTATATTTTTATATTTATATATTATTATATATTTTTTTTATCTTCAATATATTTAAGGGTAGTATTTTTTTTTTTTTTTATCCTTATTTTATATATTTAATTTATTATTTTTCATTTAAAAATAAAATAATTGTAATTTTATACTTCATTGCTATTAAATTTTTATTATTTTCTTTATAATTCAAAATTCAAATATATTAATGAAAAAAATTGAAATATATATTTTTTTTTTAAATTTCACTTTATCGTTGCACGAGAACGTTGATCCGATGATTTTGGATTTGGCCACAATTTAATCAACATTTTCACTTCATTTATTTTTAAACAATTTACAAAATAAAATTTTTTTTTTCTCAACATTGGCAAATATTTAAATATTTTTTTGTTATTATACTATTACTATATTTTTTAACTTGAAAAAATAAAATTTATATATATATTTTTACATTGTATTTTAATTGATAATTTTGTTTTTAAATATTGATAATTAATTTATATTTTTTACTTAAATATTTCAAGTATAAAAAAAAATAAATAAATAAAAACAAACAACAGAGGCTGATGTTATCCTCTGTATATAAATAAATAAATAATAAATAAAAAAAAAAAAAAAAAAAAAAAAAAAAAAAAAATATCTATATATATTCAGTGAGCCCCTCGAACAACGAGTGGATACTGGTTCCCTTTTGGATAAACTGGCTATCTTTTATCAACGTCGTACATTAAAACCACCATCTAGTCTAACTCATACAAATTCAAATAATATCTATACAACATACTAAGTTGTCAATGCTCTCGAATGACAACTATACATGACAGGAGGATGTCCCCTTCTTTTTTTTTTAAGCTTTACGACCAATCATTATTGTCACAACTTTACACATTGTGACCGGGCAAGTTGAAAGAAAATCCAAGAGCATCTTCAACTATCTATAGTTAAACTATAAAATACACTATTAACTCTTTGAATCATCATCCAAAAAGAAAAAGATAATAAACATTAATAATCAGATTAAAAAAAAAAAAAAAACTACATTATACAAGCTCATGTTAAAAATGTAACATCACATTGTATTTCGAATTATCAGATTTTTTTTTCATTAAATTTATATTTATCAATTTTCATTTTATTATTTATTTATTTAATTGTAAATCATTTTAATTTGGATAAAATTTTTGATTAAAAATTTATAAACACCAAAGAAAAAAAATTGATTAAATAATGTAATCACCTCTAAATTCAATGACAAATTTTTTTATCAGTCAAATTGATAAACTTGAACTGATGGAATTTAAATGATATCAATCAAATAAATTTAATTTATATATTTTATCTTGTTATTATTATTATTATTATTATTATTTTTTATTTTGGTAAATATAATATTTTGATTTATAAATATGATAGAAAAAAAAAAAAAAAAAAAGAACCAATTGACTGTTTAACATTGACTGTTTTCGTTTTTTTATAATTTGCTACCTTGAAGCTGATGATTTTTCTGAGTGGCATTTCCTGTCTAGCTAATTCCGGGTCTATTGTTATGGGGTACACAGTTGTATTACTATAATAATAGTCCCTTTTTGTTAGTCAATTATTATTGTATTTTACTAATCTTCTCACCTTGGCTATCCTTCCTTTTATATGTATATTTTTTCTTTTAAATAAAAAAATCCTATTTTTGAATATTGTTACTGACGGCTATTAAAATAACACCCCTCATTGTCATTGTCAAAGTTTATTAAAATAAAAATTATATTAATAATTAAAATAATTCAACTTACAATTTTGTAGCGAGTTGGAAATTTAAATGTCAAGTTTGGTACATCAATGACAATGATAAATGGTGGTGCAATGAGATTTCTACTACTACGAAGAATCAGTAGAAATAAAATACACATAAAGGTAACACTTCCAATAATCCTAAAACAATATTAATATATATAAATTTTTAGTTTAGTAAAAAAATTAAATAATAGGAAATTAATTTACCATGTATTGTCAATGCCTATCAGAGAATCCAAAGTCAACCAACCACCTCTCCATTGCATATTACATACGAAACAAAAAATGTAAGTATACATCAGTCTCAACAGTCCATAAACAATTCGTCCAAATAAACTTTTAAATTTCCATTTTTCCACTAATTTACGATGAAGTACATCTCGAAGAATAGCAAACATCCAGTGAAGACTTGTTCCAATTGAAAAACATATCCAACCTGTTGAACTGTAATAATAATTATTTATTTTTTCAGTTAATATATTTATCTTGTTAGACAAGACAGACTGTGATCATCATTTTTGTTTCAATTAAATCGTTCGTAAGAATTTTATTGAGGAAAAAACTGAAATACTGAATAATTTAATTTATTATTATATTTTTAAATTATCTAACAAACAACAATTTTTTTTATTACTTACAGAAAATTATAATAATCCATTAAATTCCACGTGCCTCTCCAGTGTCCAATCGTTAATGGTCCAATTAAAAAAATTGACATAAATATATCAATTAAAGATACTGCATGTTTTTTTTTAAATTTTTTTGGAAATTTAATTTTTTTATTTTTATTTTCAAGTATTTCATTGGAATTTTCATTTTTTGATTCTTCTACCTGTTAATTTATATTTAAAAAATTTATAATTAATATTTTAATTATTATATTTTAAAATTTTATAAATGAATACTCACTTTATTATTTGTAATAAATATTTTTTTAATTTTTCCAATAAAAAGACTAGTATCTTCTTCTTCATCTAGATCATCATCACATCCAACATAATTGTCATCAAAAATTTCAGTAAAATTTTCAATTTTTTTCGAACCATCAATAATATTTTTATTAACAATTTCAGCTGGACAATTAAATTTATATTCTTTAATTAAATTATCAGAATTATCTTCACAATTAACAAGTGTCATTTTGATACTGTCTTTTAAAAATATTATTAATTACTATCAAAATATAAAATGATTAACAATAATTATGTTAACAGTATGACATATTAAATGGTACTGATAAATATATGTATAGGTATAATTTAATTGAGTGTTTAACGTATAACTGATTGTCAATGACTATCTGAATAATCATTTTTCTCAAGTTGTTAAAAGCAGGAAAAACAGGCTTTTTAAAAAATATAAATTTTTTATATACGCTTGCGCAAATATTTAATATTAATCAAAAGTAACATATGTTAATTTTGATTCATCTATTTGATTAAAAAGTATTTTTATAATAATATCGGATTAAACATATGACAGATTAAAAGTTTCATTTATAAATTTTTACATCCAAGTATCCAGAGGTTGATGACTTGTTTTAACATAAACTTGGCGCCAGAATATATAAAAATCTTATTAATAAATATTTTTATATATATTATAATTATAAATAAATAATTTAAAATTAATAACTAATATTGTTTTTATATTACAAGAACATTTGACGTGTCATCTTTATATAATTAATTGCAGAAATTATAAACTTGTTGAAAAACATGTGGTTTAAATATTTACTTGAATAAAAAAAAAAGTTAAGTATATAATTAAAATAATAAAATAAAAATAAATTTTTAACATTTTTTTAATTATTATTTATTCAATAAATAACTGCTTATATATACAAGCGTGCAATAATTAAATATAATATTATCAAATTATTATTATTTAATTAATTAATTAATTGTAGAATTTGGTTTTTTTATTTTTCATCGAATTTTTATGACTTTAAAATAATGTATTAAAAAAGTTTATCCGTTTCTTTTGTTATTTCATACACAAGCCAAACGAAAGTTTTCGAAGCTCACCTTTAATAATATTATTATTTAATTTTTGTATTTTCTCTGGCTAATTATTAACATAATAAATTATTATAATAATATAATAAAAGTTGAAAATATTATTAATACTATTTTTATCAACAATACCTAGCTCAGATTTACAAATAATTTGACCCTCTGTATCTGAGTTAAGTTATTTATTTTTTATCAATAGGCACGATCTCAATTCAGTCGTATGGCCCTCAGTCTAGTACTATTTAAAGGATCAATATTAAAAAATTTAAATAAATTATTATTAAAAATATTTCAAGTATATATAATGTGCGTGACTGACAAAATTTTAAAATTTAAAATAAACAACAAAAATATTTTAATAATGAAATATTTTTTTTGTTTTTAATAATATCTAAATTTAATGATTAAAAACTTGAAGATAATTTTTGTATATATATTTTGTAAATATAATATTAATATTAATAACAATTTATAACAATAATTTGTACGCAGATAAAATTGAACATTGTATAAGCAAAATTTGTGATATGTACACATCAATTTAATTTATATTTATTTGCATTTTTATTTTAATTTTATATATGCTAAATAAACTTGAATAAAATCAATAATAATAATAATAATAAATATTTTAATCAATAATGATTTAATTTGCAATGTAAATTAATTGATTTATATCATTTAACAAATTGTTATTTATTTATTTTTTTTTCTTTAAGCTTAGTAAGTACATAATAGCTCTTGTTGACTATTTTATTTTTTTTTTTTAACAAGACGTATTTTAATCATTGAATTAATCAAATTTGTTTAATTTTTAATCAACTATAAAAAGACAGTCACAGCGTTAATATATAGGCAGATTAATGATTAAGATTTGTTTTTTTTTTCTTTTGATTCTCACATTGTTATTATTATTATTTTTTTTTTTCTTATTAAATTTACACTTGATAGAATTTTTGTTAACTAAAGTTTACAGAAACTATAGTTTAGGCTCTATGAATATATTATAAAGCCAATCAATAATGCAATTTTCATTGCCTAGAAAATGTTACGATAATATTTTTGAAGCAAAAAACATGTATTTTATTTTTGTTTAATTATCAAATAATATAATAATAAATAGATATTTTGAATTAAATAATATGATAATTTTTTGATATATCTCATTGTAAAATTAATTATATCAAGACTAGAATTTATCATACCATATGAGGTAAAAACGATATATTACAACCTGGACTTATTATTTACTTATATTTCAATATCTCATTGCAGACATAAAAGGCAATATTATATTTATATTTAAATTAATTTATAAATTAAATATATTATTAAAAATACTCACAAATGCACAATAAAAATGACCCAATCATCGAACTTTATCATTTTTTCATAATTAATTATTGATTAAATTATTTGGCTGTAATACTGTTATTTTAATATGTAATTAATGTGATTAAATTTTATTGGTTAATCACTGTCCATTATCATCATATCTCTATTTAAACTGTCTTTTAAATCAGACTCATCAACATAACTGTTTTTCATGTTTTTTTCTTCCATTGATTTAATACACTGAAAATAATGAATAATTTAATATTTAAACAATAATAAATTATAATATAAATATTCATATATATATTTATATAAATTAAATAAAACCTTGAAATTTTATTAACTTACGTCTTCAACACGTATTCTTGGTGACATTATTTGTTCAGGAAAATGCCAAGGTCTATAATTTGGATTATTTCGTTCTTTCCATTCTGGATATGCAATTGATGCTTTGTGCAATTTTTTAACCATCTTTAAATATTAAAAAATTATTATTATTATTTAAAATAAATTATTAATTTATTTATTTTAATTAAAATAAATTAATATTATTACTTTTGGTGCAAATATTTGTGTAACTCTATTAACAAGCCAAACTGGCAATTTTCCATGAGGATCTGTATGTGATACATAACCGAGTTCAGAACCATCACCTTGTCTTGAAGGTCTCACAATATATCCTGATAAATAATAGTAATAATAATTGATTTATTTATTATAAATTGATTATATTAATATTTTACCTGTTAAATAAGATGTTGCACGAACATAATGTTTTCTTGGTGGATAATCTTTGTGATAAACTGAATGATTTATTATAAGCTGTTCAACACCAGTATCAAGCCAAGATCTTTGAAGTACAAAATCACGATTTTTCAATGGTGATGTACATGACACTTTAATAAAATAGAATAATACAATAATTATCATGTGTATATATATTAACTAATTTATTTATTTTTAAATACATCAAAACTTACTGGAATAATAGCCAAGATCATTATTGGGATTAAAAAATCCAATATCTTTGGATTCAATCATATGTGTATCCCATACTTTTCTATACTCTGGATCATGTAAAACATCGTAAAGAGTTTCTGGTTGTACATCAGGAAATCTTGTTCTTATCTAAATAATTATTATTGTCAATTAATTTTTAATATATATATAAATAAATAATATACTTATTGGTATTTTTTAATATTTACCTTGACTATTTTAAAACTTATACCAGGCACTGATTTTGTCCAAACTGATAAATCTGGTTTATTATAATCTAATTTCCAGCCATTATTATCATCATAAAGTTTTTTTAATATTTCAAAATCTTTATCCTCAGCAACTCTGACAACGCCAACGTCCATTTTTCTTCAATAATTATTTAATCTATTATTAAAAATAAATAAAAAATAATAATTTACAAATTAATATTAAAAAATTAATTAATTTAAAGTAATTTTTTTTTTATTAAATAAATAAATACCCTTATTATTTGGATTTTAAATTAAAAAATAAATACGTCGTATCACTGTTTTAGTTACTGTATTATTATTAATTAAAAAATATATATATACTTAATCCTGGATGTTATTGAAAATAGATTTTATTGTTTTTTTTTAAATATATATTGATAAATTATTGTTGCGTTTAAATTTGTATCAACTGTATGTTTAATTTTATTATTCTAATAGGTCAAATGTCAAACCTGAGAATCGTTTACGAATAGTGAGAGTAAGGAAATTCGCAGATGAGAAAATATATATAAGTAGATATATATATGTATCGCGTTAATAAATAAAATATATAAATACATTGAAATACATACAAAGTAGTTGTATGTAAACATATATACACGTGAATACATTACACTATTATTATTATTATTATTATTACTCTAAGTTGTCAGAGAGAGAAGTGCCATCTGGGGGATATCATTTCAACTGCAGTTTTAGCAAGAAAATTGAACCATCTTACTAGGAACATATAAAAAGTGAGGAGTATTTACAAATACTCTTTGCATATTCTGTTATCCTAATAGAAACGTCAATTTTTTTCAGATTTTTGCTCTCAGGCCTCAAGTCAAAGTATAGATATATATTTAATAATTAATAATATAGGTTTAATAAATTAAAATAATATAAACAATATATTTAATTATATATTTTTTAATATTGAAAAAAATGTTTATTAAGTAAATTTACATATTTAAATAGAAAATTAATTAAATTTTAAAATATAAATACAAATTAATATTTTTAAAATATAAAAATCAACATTGTCGATATTAATTTATTTTATTATTTTTTTTCATTGTCATTTTTTAAAAGAATATTATCAAAATTATGTTGTACATATTTATTCTTAATTTGATTTATAAAATTATTATATTTACTGTATTTAATTATCAATTTTTATTAATTCATACAAATAACAAACAAAATTAAATAATTATAATTTAATTTTCATTATTACTTCTTGGTAAAACTTGTTCAATTCAATTTTTTAATTATTTTGTATCAAAAAATTGATTTAAAGTATTAATAAATAATAACACTTCATATAATTTAATTTTTGAATATTGTACTTTCATTGTTTGTATGTTTGATAGTGATCGTCTTGATTGTAATATAATTGTGCAGATAAATAGTTTTATAAATTTATCACTTATTTAAAAAAAGCTGTAATTTTTTGATATATATATATTACTTTATTAGATTCTGGATCAAATGTCGTGATATTATCTTTTAGCCATGGTAAAACATCAACTATTCATCTGTGTGATGATTATTCAGTTTTACAATATTAAAGCTTTTTGTTCATTACTGTTAAAGAACTGGTATATAGGTGTAATGCAACTGAACGAAAAACTCAAGTAAAAATAAACAACGTAATAAAAACAATGAAAGAAAAAATAATAATTATATTATTGAATTAAAAAATATTGATACCTGTAAGGAAATATAAAGGTATACATTAATGTCACAGAAAAAAATAATGCAAAAAAAATATACAAGTAAATATAAGTATTTATTCAATAATATAATATGAATATCAATATACAAATTATTATTATTATTACTCTAGGTTGTCAGAGAAAGAAGTGCCATCTGAAGGATATCATTTCAGGTATTTGCGTTTTTTTAAATGCAATTATAAAAAGTTTAATGATTAAAAAATGATTGTCCACCTTCCTCCGAAAATGACCCATGGTGGAGAAATAGTGGAGAAATTTCTCCGCCATTCGTCCAACCCTTCTCTAACCTTTCTCTGACCATCATCCACCTAAAAATTGTTCCTTTAACAAATTTTAATTATTTATAAATAATTTTTTTCCTTTGTAACAGTCAGTAGCTTCTTCACTTTGGATCTAAAAACATATAAAACTTGTATTTTAAAATTTAAGTTTTTGAGTGAATAAAAATAATAATTTGGTTTTTATAAATTTCTGGTAATATTTGTACACCTTTATCACTACAAATTGGTGAAGAAGCTACTGAACTGTTACAAAGGAAAAAAATTATTTATTTATACATTTTTAATAAATTTTTAAAGAAGGGAAAAAAGAAAAGAAAAGAAAAAAAGGGAAAAAATAAATATTGTAAATTCTTTGTTTCTTTTAGAAAAAATATAAATGGGGAGAAAAGAAAAGAAAAGGCACATTTTATTTCTTGAGAGGCACATTCTCAGATTGGCCAGATTGGGCAGTGGCAACGCTAGTGTACTCAGTAACATTGCACGTGTTTGCAAAAAATAGAAAAACAAATAAAAAATAAAATCAAGGAAATTAAAATTTGATAATATTTTCTATATTAAACATGTATATTGTCGAGTACCCTGGTAGAAATTTTTCTCCGCCGTTTCTACGCCATTTCTACGCTATTTCTACGCTTTTTGTCCACCTTCCTCCGAAAATGACCCATGGTGGAGAAATAGTGGACCTTAATCCAACTTTTCTCCGACCTTTATCCAACTTTTCTCCGATCCAATTTTTACCAGGGTAGCTTTATAGTAGTTTAATAACCATTTTTACGTGTCGAGTATTTTTAATAAACTTTATAAGCAAAAAGACTAGGTTATTAAATGATATTTTGAAAAATTCATTATTACAATACTACTACTAATTGATAAATTTGTAAATTCTGCTGCTTTGATAAAAGTGACAGAATTAGAAAATCTTGAATGTTTAAAATTGCTTTGTGGCGGACTTTTTAAGAAAGAAGCACTAGCTGCATTTCAAACTGTAAAAAAATCAAATATTTAGAGATCCCAAGGGTTCAATGCTCACGCGTAGGTAATACTCTGTCCACGTCGTTTTTTTGCGATTATAAGAATTTAACAAAATTACAATATCTTGAATATTTAGATATGTCAAACTGTATTTTCCTGACCAATAAGACAATCATAAGTATTGCCGAAAGTTGTAAAAATCTTAAATATTTAAATATTAATTGTCGTAATGCTTTAGAAAAAGGATTTAAAGCTTTGACAAACCTGGAAAGTTTAGAGGAATTATCAATAACTCAAGGTCGTTTTGTCAACGATGATTTTGTTGGTAAACTAAAAGGTTACAAACGTTTAAATTTTAATGCAAACAACCAATTTTATGACGCTGGTATTATTAAATTATTAAAAAATAATCCAGATCTAGAAAAACTTGACCTCCACTCATCATTTAGATAGAGAAAAGTTGGATATAGGTTGGACAAATTGGTGGAGAAATGGCGGAATAATTTTAAGGTGGTGAAAAGTCGGACAAATGGTGGAGATATTTGTCCGTCATTTCTCCACCATGGGTCATTTTCAGAAAAAGGTGGACAAAAGTCGGAGAAAAGTGGACAAAAGGTGGAGAAAGTTGGAAAAAAGAATAAACAAAAGAAAATTAAATTAAAAGCAATCATTTGTTTATTTATTATACAATAGATTTTATTGTTTTTTTTTAAATCTATATTGATAAATTATTGTTGCGTTTAAATTTGTGTCTACTGTATGTTTAATTTTATTATTCTAATAGGTCAAATGTCAAACCTGAGAATCGTTTACTAATAGTGAGAGTAAGGAAATTCGCAGATGAGAAAATATATATAAGTATATATGTATCTCGTTAATAAATAAAATATATAAATACATTGAAATACATACAAAGTAGTTGTATGTAAACATATATACACGTGAATACATTACACTATTATTATTATTATTACTCTAAGTTGTCAGAGAGAGAAGTGCCATCTGGGGGATATCATTTCAACTGCAGTTTTAGCAAGAAAATTGAACCATCTTACTAGGAACATATAAAAAGTGAGGAGATTTACAAATACTCTTTGCATATTCTGTTAACCTAATAGAAACGTCAATTTTTTTCAGATTTTTTGCTCTCAGGCCTCAAGTCAAAGTATAGATATATATTTAATAATTAATAATATAGGTTTAATAAATTAAAATAATACAAACAATATATTTAATTATATATTTTTTAATATTGAAAAAAATGTTTATTCAGTAAATTTACATATTTAAAAAGAAATTTAATTACATTTTAAAATAAAAGTAAATTAATATATAAAAATATTATTCGCATAATTATAATATAATTATAATAATCGTATATTATATATAACAATTAATAATATCTTTTATTACCGTCTGTTGGTATTGATAAATTTATATATGTCGCCATCTTAAAATGTTTAAACAAAAAAAAAAAAATACCCAAAATACGTTACAAAATGCAACAAATGTCTGAACACTGCTGGGGTTAGTTTTTGGGTTCCGGTGTAAGCTGTTTTTTTTTTTTTTTTTTCGTTAAATTTTTAATGTTTGAATCATTATTAAATAATAAGTCTTATTTTTATTTGCATACATGTAGTTAATTGTTGAAATAATATATTTTTTTATTCGTTAGTGCTTTGTGTTGTGTATATAAATATTAAATTAAAGCGTCGTTGTTTACATTTTGCTGAGAGCAAGTTTTTACAAGTTCACTGTCAATTTTTTTTTTTTTTCTTTGCATTCAATTCACGTCAATTAAAAGGTATATTATTATATTTTAAAATGAATAAATTATTACAAAATTTAATTTATAAATATTATTTCTTGAATGTTTATGCCTTTTTTTTTTTTTACTTTAATTATGACAATTTGGAGGGAAACATTCATGGAAATACTAACCTCGAAGAGTGTTCTTCTATATACCTATATACTTATTATCAAAAATAAAATAAAATAAAATAATACAAATTACATGTTATGTTTGTTTTTTTGTTTTTTTTTTATTAAGCATCATCATGGATCGAGCAACAAAAGCATCAGCAATTAAAATGATCAAAGCTGATAGTGCTGCATTTAGCAAACGTTATTTAAGTATTATCAGTATGATGGAAAATTCAGCAGCAGAAACTGTTGAATATTTTAAAAATATAGTTGAACAAATACCATCTACTGTATCAGGTCCTTTAATACCAAAAACTCCAAAAGTCGTTCGTAAAAAAGTTGCAACAAAAGTCAATACAATACCTGAAGATACTGTTGTTGAAACATCAAATGCTGAAGATACTGAAGATGAAGCTGGACCAATTAGATCAAGACGTGCTGCATCACAAAAAGCAAGTGCAACCATTAAAAAACAACAGGCTACAACATTAAATACAAAATTACGTCGTCCATCAGATAATCAAGAATCAATTGGGGTTTGTTATTATTTATATTGTGTCAATTATTACAATTTAAATTGTAATAATATAATATTTAATTTTTTCATAATATCATTTTTTTTTTTTTAGACAACAAATACTCGTACAAAACGCTTATTATGCTCTCGTAGTAGTAATGAAGATGAAGAATCTCGTAAACGTCCTTCAAAAATAAGTAAAATTGAAGATAAACAATCAAATTCAAAACGTGGACGTGTATTGAGAGTTAAAACTGAACCAAAGTCATTACCAGCATCACCTGAAAAATCAATAAATGAACCAGAAACACCAGTTAAACCAACATCACATCCAGTACGTCAATCATCACGTACATCAAAACAAAAAACAAGTAATATTGATAATTCAAAACCATCTATTGTTATTGATGAAACAATGGAAGTTGATGAAAATGATGTAACAATAACTGACAAATCTAAATACGAAGATGCACTTCCATCTGGTACAATAATTCCAATGAATTCAACGATGTTAAATCCAAATTCAACAATGACAATTGATCGTAAAATGTTTAATGTAACAGTTGTACTTGAAAAAATGGATACATCAAAATCAGTATCACAAAAAAATTCATTACAAAGTAATAATAATTGTGATTCACAAAGAAATTCAGTTAAAGAACAAGAAAAAACATATACAGTAACGACACCAATTGAAGTTGTATCATCAACAATGGCATCAAAAGAAAGATTACAAAATAAACTTCATGCATTACAAAAACAATATGAACAACAACAGGATTTAATAACTGATGATGAATCATCACCAGATATTAAACAAAAAAAATTAAAACAAGTTAAAAAACAAAATGAAAAAGTTTCAATTACAAAAACAAGAGTGTTACGTTCAACATTAATTAGTGAAGATGATGATGATGATAATAAAAATGATGATACTGTTGCTCCATCTCCTTTAAAAAAACCTTTGAAATTAAAGGATAAAAAATTAAAACCAACTACTACTACTGCAACACAAGATGTTCCACAATATAAAACAACAACTCTATTTTCACCATATGCAAAAGAATCAGTAAAAAAAAAAGTTGAAGCATTTGAACAAGCTGTTAATAGTCCAGTTAATAAACCAATTGCTGTTGATGCACCAACACGTGTTACAAGAACTAAAACACGTGCAATGAAAGCTGCTGAAGGAGTTGATATTGTACCAACTCCAATAACAAATGCACAAAAATTAGCACGTAAATCATTAGCTAAAGCTAAAAGAATATCATTGATACGTCAAAAACGTGAACAAGATGAAAGTAAAGAAAATACAACAACAAATGTAGAACAAAAAAATAATAAAATAGATTTAGCAAGTGAAAAATTATTAGCTAAAATAAAAGAAAGAATAACGCCAATTAAAAAATCACGTTTACAAATGCCAATGTCTGTTAGTAAACTTCATCAAACACCAGCTAAACAAATACAAATGCCAATGAAAGCATTAACATCATCAAAAAATCATCATAATATAGTATCATCAACTGAATTATTATTATCATCAAAAGCAAATTCAAAATTTGGATCAACTGATTCACTTGATAAAAAAAAATTAATTGATGAAGATGATGCAAGATGGAGAAAAGAAGAAGCAATGAAACAACAAAGTGAAGAAAAAAGAAAAAAACGTGAAGAAAAAGAAATGAAAAATAAACTTGCTAGAGAAGCTAAAGAACGTCTTGAACAAGAAAAACGTATAAAATTAGAAAAAGAACGTGAAGAAAAAGCACGTGCAGCACAACAAGCACAAGAACGTATGCGTGAAGAAGCTGAAAGAAAACGTCAAATACAATTACAAAGAGCACAAGATAAAGAAGAACGTAAAAAACAAGAAGAACAATTAAAAATTCAACGTTTACAAGAACAAGAAGAAATTGAACGTCAACTTGCTGAACAAAAAAGACGTGAACAAGAAGCTGAAAAACGTCGTTTACAAGAAGCAAGAAATCAACAATTAGCAGCTGCTGAAAAAGCTAGATTAAAACAACAATATCTTGCTAAAGCAAAAGCACAAGCACTTGAAGAACAAAAAGCACAACAACAAAAACAAAATCCAACTAATTATATACTTGATTCTGAACCAGATGAAGAAGAATCAGATGATGAATCAAGACCAAAACATCCAATTCCACATTGGGCATTACCAAGTGTTAGAAATCATCATTTACAAATGCAACAAAATGTACCAATAGCTGTTGTATTAGGATTTTTTGGTGCCAAAAAATGTACACCTGATTTATCAGAATTATTTACTGGTATTAAAAAAGATAAACTTGCTAGAACATCAAGTGCAAATTGGAAAACACCACCACGTTATTCTGCTATGGATGATTAATAATCTAAATAATAATAACAATAATAATGATTGTTTATTATTATTTATTTTCATATATAATTACAATAATAATAATAATATTATAATATTAATAATATTAATGATAATAATATAACAATAATGAACAAAAGTTTTTCAAGTATAAACTGATTCATTATATAAACCATGTATTTATCAATAATGATTTGCATTTATTAAGAAAATTTATTTGTCAATTGTAATTCATATTGATATATTTTCATTTTTAAGCATTTGATTTATTTATTTTTGTTTTGTTTTTTTTTTTTTTTTTTTTTAACCCAATGGCTTTTCTTTTTAAAAATTAAAATTAAGTATTAATGTAATATGTTGTAATGAAAAAATAAATTTTTGTATTATGATAATTTTTTAATTTTTAATTGAATCAATGTTGAAAATTTTTAAATGACTAAATGCTGGTATCTAATTGGAAAAAAAAATATATATTTATATAAATACATTTGTTATTTATAAAAAATTTAATTGATAATAAAAAAATATTAATAATAATTGAATTTAAATTACATACATGTTCATATGATGTATCAAGTACAACATTTGCTTCAAGTTCTGGTCTAGATGCTTCAAAATGATCATTATCATAAACTGGTTTGACAAATCTTTCACTGAATAATACATTTCTTAATTTTAATGGAACTTTTTGTGGTATTTCAGTATCATCATCATCACCATCAATGTTTGCTCCAATGTAACCACCTTTAAGTACCTGGAATAATTTCAAAATGAATTATTTATCATCATTATTTATTGAAACAAAAAAAAAATAAAATATATACTTTGATTGTTGTGGAAGATCCAATTCTTTTAACTTCTGGTGGAAGTCTGTACTTTCTTAAATACTCTCTAGCTGGAATATTTGGTACAAGGATTGGCCAATCTTTGTATGAACCAAATGTTCCAATGTAACGTCCACTCAATGTCCACAATCTTACAGTATGATCAGAGCTTCCACTTGATAATTAACAATTAATTATTCATCTGATTTATATAAAAGATAATATTATAATAAAATAATTAAAATTACCTGACTATTAAATGAGCACCTGGTAAAAATTGTAATGAATTTACTGGTTTACTGTGACCTTTAAAAGATGATAATAACATTGGTAATGGTTGATTTTTAACTGATCTCTTGGCACGACCTGGAATACGATCTTTCCATAAAAATGGAAATTCAATTCTCAAAGCAGGCATATTTATTTTTGGTATTGGATCAATGATATAATTTTTTAATAGCCAAATTTTTATGTAACCCATAGCATGACCTAACAAATGAAAAAAATTAAATAATAATAATATTAATTTATTAAATATATAAAATTTAATTTACCAGTTATTAAAAATTCATTTTCAGGATCAGTTGCCATACTTATACAACAATCATTATTAACATGAATAACATTAAATGATTCAATAAAACCACCAGTTTGATGATGACTATAAACTTGTATTAATCCAGAATCCAATGATACAAGTAAAGTTCCAATATTACGACGAACTTTTCTTGAGCATAAAAATAAAACTGAACGAATTGGTACTATCTTTTTTAATTCAATAATTGATTTTTCATCATCAAGTCTTTGATTATTTTCTTTTTTTAATTTTTCATGTTTATATTTTGATATTCCATAGCCAATTTCTTTACTAGAAAAAAAAAAAAAAAAGTATCATATTTTATTTTTTAAAATACATAATTATTATATATTTATATTATTTTTAATTTTACATTGTATTTTCAGTTGGATTCATAACTTGATATCTTTTATAAGCTACTCCTGTATCTATTTTCCAAAAAACTAATTCACCATTGTATGAAGCTGTAACAAATGTACTGTGACACCAGTCTGTACACACAATGTCATCAGTATGTTTTATTTTCCATGTTTTTTTATATATACCAGTTTCAGTATCAGCAAATTCAGTTATATTACAATTCCATCCAGCACAAATAATACGATTTCTCAACCAAACAATACCAGTTATTGCACTGTTAAAAATTATTTAAAAATAAATATTGCTATACTTGTATTATTTTTTATTTTTTTTATTTAAATTAAAATTACTTACGATTGATTATCAACAAACATATTTTTAACACAAACACCAGAACTAAAACTCCAAACTTTAACTGATCCATCTCTACCACCAGTTACCAAAAATTGATATGAAAAATCATAAGCTGCTGATATTATTTCAACTTCAACACGATTACCTTTAACTATTTTATTATGAGCATTTGTAATACAATGTAATCTTTTTCCTTGCCATGGATCCCAAATAATAATACATGAATCAGTACTGGTTGATGCAATCTGTAATAATTAACAAATATATAAAATATAAAATAAAAAATTTTAATATATTAAATTATAAATAAACTTACAACTTTAAATAGTGGATTAAAAATAACACAAGTAACTTTACCAGCATGACTATCACCATCTGATAAAGCTTCATTAATTGCTTTATCACATGATAATAATACAATAATTGTACTTGCAATAATTATTTTTTGAGTTACAGAATTAAATAATACTGATACTGTACTACGATGACTTAATTTATCTGGTAAATTATTATATGTTTGAAGATAATTTTGTGATGATATATCCCATACTTTAATACTCATATTTTTTGATAATGAATATAATAATTCTGAATTTTCATTAATTATTAATTTTGATATTGGTACTCGATGACCACGTAATATTCCAATTTGTTTACTTGGTACATATGGATTCCACAAACGTATTAAACAATCAGGACCACCAGTTATTAATATTTGTTTTCCTTTTTTTTTTTTTTATTTTTTAAATATTATTATATAAATATGTTATATTAATTAAAAAATAAATAAATTAATAAACAATTAATTATTTATAAATTATAAAACCTTCACAGTATGTAAAACATGATATTCCAAGATCAACATTAAATTTATATTTCATTTTAGTTCCAATAACATCACTATAAATAACAGAACACTTGGAGCATTTTGAGCATGAAATAAATCCTCTGAGTGCTTTATAATAAGTAACTTGACTGACCCAATTGGTATGAATTTTATTAAATTCTGTTACAAGTAAACCATCAATTTTACCCTTTTAAAAAAAAATAGTACAACTGAATCAGTTGATAATAATTTTGTTTATATAAATATAAGTTTACTTTTAAAACCATATCATAATGAATATCAAGAAGATCACGTTCAGGAAAATGCTTAAATGGTCCTTTGTCAATTGGACTAAATACCATTGTTCTTATTGATCCACCAGTGTCACCAAATATAATATAAGAATTATCATTTGAATTATCACTGAAATAGTAATCCATACAGACAACTGCATCTGGTAAATTTTTGATCTTAATTTAAATAATAAATTAAATAATTATTAATTTAAAATAAAAATTAATTATTAAGTATACTATTATTATTATTATTATTTGTTTAACTAATATTCGTAGTTCAAATTTTCCAGCAGATGTATCATAAAAACGTAAATCACATTCAGCAGAACTTGTACAAATAATTTGAACATCAGGCATTGCAATTAAATCAGTTATTATTGTTGATTTTGAATGTAAATATGCTGTTGAACAACAATTTAATATATATTTATTATTATTTAATTTATTTTATTCATAAACTTACGATTAATTGATTTAACAGATCTTTGATAAACAAAATCTAATGACCAATAATTAATGGTACCATTTCTACTTGCTGTTAAATAATAACCACTATTAAAACTTGATTTTTTATTTTTAGATAATAATATTTCTGGACAAAAAATTATTCTACATATAACACTGTGATGTTTTGAATTTTTTATTTCTGGTAATTTTGTTAATGGTAATTCAAAACGTTCTATTTTTTGTGATTTTATTTTATTAATTCGATATTCAAGTAAAAGATATGATACAAATTCATCCCATGTTATTTTTTTATCACGCATTGAATCCATTCGTTTAAATAATATATGAAAATCTTCTTTTGTTATTGATATTTGTAAAATATTTTCAAATGCATGATACAGTTGAATTTCATCCATTTCTTTTCCTTCAGTGAGCTAAATTTTTTATAATTATTATATATTAATATTTAATTAATTATAAATTATATTTTTTATTTTGGTACCTCATATTCTTGATGTAATTCAGCCAAACTTTCTTCAGTACATTGTTCAATAACATTTTTTTTATTTAAATTATATTGATGAAATTTTATCTCAAAGCTAATAAATAATTTAATAATTAATAGGTATATGTCATTCATGTTTTATTTTATTTTTTATTTTAAAGAATATAACATATGATACCTTGTTTTTGATACATCTGATAAATCATCATTACTTTCTTTGTCCATCTTTAAAAAATTAATATTATTAATTATTATAATTAAATATTAAATTTACATCTTTTTTATTTTTATGTAAAATATATTAAAAAGTAACCCTAAAAATATATTATTATTTTAAAAACAAATGTTACGTATTTACTTCACTGTTTTGTTGTTTTTTTTTTTTTTTTTTCATATATAAATTAATTTTTATTTTTTATTTTTGTTAAAAAATTTATGTGTATAATATTAAAAATAAATTAATTAATTATATATAAATAATTAAACAACATAAATAATGTTTATTTAATTAATAAAATTAAATTTTTATGCATTTAAATAATGTTTTGTATACAATTTGTATATTATTTTTGATCGTCGAGAAGTTTCAAGAAATTTATTTGACAACAAAATTTGTACAGTCTTATTAGGAGTATAGAATGTGTAAAGAGTATTCGTATACCTCTTCGCTCTTTTATGAAATCCTAATTTTTTTGAATTTAATGATGGCGGCGGCTGCCGCCGCCGCTGCTGCCACTGCTGCCGCTGCTGAGAGAAAATTGAACTGTCATTCTAGCAAAAATTTTGATCGATCCTAACAGGAGAACAGAAAGTGCTAAGAGTATTTCAAAATACTACTCGGCTTTTCTGTTATCCTAATGAGAATCAGCTAATTTTTATTCAAACGGCTGACATGGAAAACACAAAAAACCCAAAACAAAATTATATTATTTTTATTTTTTAATTAAAATAGAATTAAAAATAGAATAAAATATAAATAATTAACAGCAAAATAATGAATTATATAATAAATAAAATTATAAATATTATAAATAATTGTAGTTTTTATATTATTATTTATTTATTTTTTGGTTTTTTTGTATCAATTATTCACCTGAATGTAAAAATCAATAGCAGGGTATATAAAACAGGTGATAAACTTGTCAAGACCTCCAGCAAACACATGATATACTTTTTTAATGTTATTAACAACAAAAAATGGAGTTGTTTAATGCACTTAGTTTATTTGATCGTCGTAAATATGAAGAATGTACTGCAATTTGTACAGATTTATTAAGAAAAAGTCCACTGGATCAGGTTGAAATATAATTTATATTTATTTGTTTAATTAAAAATTATTAAATATTTAATAACAAATTAATAATTTAAGGCTGTTTGGGTATTAAAAATGCGAGCACTTACATTACAACTTTATGTTGATGATATTGAAACTGAAGAAGAAGGTATTGCTGAAAGTCTTTTAGATAATTATATGATTGCATCAATGCCAAGACCTGGTACATCATTAAAAAATCCAGGTACATCAGTAGTTGGACAAGGTTTTAGACCAAAAACGCAATCAGGTATAATTTATTTATTATTATTATTATTATTATATTAACAATTGTTTAATTCATATTATATAATAAAAAATAATAATAATTAATTATCAGGTAGACCAGTAACTGGAACAATAAGACCAATGACACAATCAGCAACTGCTCAAACAGTTGAACAAGCCTTGAAAACTCCAAGGACTGCTATGACTGCAAGACCAATTACAGCTTCATCAGGTCGAGCTGTTAGGTATTTAATTAATTGATATTAAAAAAAAAAAATTAATTTAATTTATTATTTAGACTTGGAACTGCATCAATGCTATCAGAACCAGGTGGTCCTTTTATTCAATTATCACGTTTAAATATTAATAAATATGCAAGCAAGCCTGGATTAGCTAAACCACTATTTGAATATATTTATTATCATGAAAATGATGCAAGAACTGTAAGTCAATGTATATATTAAATTTTTTAATTAAATGTTACATTAAATATTAATATTTGTTTATTTATGTATTTATTTTGATATAAAGGCATTGGATTTGGCTGTTCAAGCAACTCAATCATGTAATTTTAAAGATTGGTGGTGGAAAGTACAACTTGGTAAATGTTATTATACACTTGGACTTGTTAGAGATGCTGAAGAACAATTTAAATCAGCTTTAAAAGATTGTAAATCAATTGAAACAGTACTTAGACTTATAAGAGTATACATAAGACTTGATCAACCTTTAGCTGCTCTTGATCTTTGTAAACGTGGACTTGAATATTTTCCAAATGATGTAAATATAATTATTAATATATATTTAATTTTTATTTTTATTTGTTAATAATAATAACAAAAATTTTTAGGTATCAATTTTAACTGAAATGGCAAGAGTATTTGAAGGATTAAATAGTACAACAATGTCTGTTAAATATTATAAAATGGTTGCACAAGAAGATGCTGCTAATACAGAAGCAATTGCTAGTATTGGAATGCATCATTTTTATAATGATCAACCAGAACTTGCTTTAAGATATTACAGGTAATTAAATTGATTTTTTTTTTTTAATTTATAAAATTATTATAATTTTTTTTATTAATTTTTAATATATTATAACAGACGTCTTCTTCAAATGGGTGTATACAATGCTGAATTACTGATTAATCTTGGATTATGTTGTTTTTATGCACAACAATATGATCATACAATATCATGTTTTGAAAGAGCACTGAGTCTTGCTACTGATGAAAATATTGCTGATGTTTGGTATAACATTTCTCATATTGCCATTGTAAGTTTAATTTTATTTAATTTTTCTTCTTGTTATACAAATTAGATTAATTAATTTTTTTAAATCAAACTAGTGCTTGGGAGATTTTATAATGGCTGAAGAATGTCTGAGACTTTCAATATCAATTGACAACAGACATGCAAATTCATATAATAATCTTGGTGTTATTGAAATAAAAAAAGGAAATATAACTGCAGCAAGAACTTATTTTCATGCATCTGCAAGTATTGCAACTTATATGCATGAGCCACATTTTAACAGTGCATTATTAGCTAATGAGGTATAATTATAAATTTTTATTATTTAATAATATAAATATTTATTTAAATACTATATTATATATTTTTAGGTTGGTGATTTACAAACAAGCTATATGGCAATTCAAAAATCATTATTTGCTTATCCAAGTCACAATGATAGTAAAATATTATTTAAAAAATTAGAAAGACATTTTTTTAATTTTTAATATTTATTTAACTTTCATATTTTATTCTTTTCTTCTTTAATTTATACATCATTTATAATTATTATTTACAATTTACATTAATACCAAATAGTAATAATAATTAAAAATTTATTATAAATGTACGTAAAACATTTAATTATTTATTTTTTATTTATTTAAATGATTTTATGAATTTTATTACTCGACTAATTAAGTGTCTTTATGGCAAATATTTTTAAAGATAAAAAAGTTAATTGAAATTTTTATATTAAACTTATAAGCAAATTTGTTTTTTTTTTGTCATTGTAATTATTTTCTTTTTAAATATACAAATAATTTAATCATTTACTATTTTTTTCTTTGTTCATTTTAAAAACATTGATGAAATAATATACTCCACGAAAATTTTAATTGACAAATGGAATGATACATGAGAATATAATTTAAAAAAAAAAAAAAGATATTTTATCTCAGTACAATATTTTCAAAATGAAAATTTAAATATTATAATTATTTTTGAAAAATATAATAATCAATTGTTTGTATTTTCATAAACAATAGATAATACATTTTTAAACAAAAAATTTCAACTAATTAATCTTAAATTTATAGCTATAAACTCGTTGATAAAATTAATAATTTATTTTATTTTATTTTTTTTTGTGCATTAATAACTATATCAAGTCATCCAACTTTGAGGCAATAATTTATGAAATACTATCACTTATTATGAGATATAATTAGCCATGATATTACAATGTAAAATAAAAATATTGGATATACTGCAAGTGCTTTTCTTTCTGGTGGTTGACTATCACCAAGAAAAATCATTGATGCTATAAAATTAATAATTTAATAATTATTAAATTGAAATACAATAATTTAAATATTGTTTTTAATAAAAAAAATAAATAAAAAATACTCACCATAAGTTGCCCATCCAAATCCAATTGACGTTACAATAAATCTCAAAATAAATAAAAATGTTCCTTGAGTGAAAAATAATATAAATCTACAAACAATTAAAGCAATTGTTGTTGGAAGTAAACAGTATCCAAGCACACATACACTTTGAAAGAATGATCTAAATAAAATTTTATATTTATTAATTAAATGCTTCTGGATTTTTTTTCTTTTTAAATTTTAATTAATACTTACATATTTCCACCAAGTAATTTTGAATTAAGTGTAACAACAATTGATCCAATCCATACAATTACAAAAACTTCAGCAAATTCAGGACCACCATCATTAACATTAGTCGCTGAATCATCTCCTTTTAATACCCTGAAATTATTATTTAAAAAAACAAATAAATTATTCAATCTATTATACTATTATTGTTATTGAAAAAAAAAATAAAAAAATATATCTTACAATGCCATAAATGTACACAAAACAAGTGGCCCCCAAAGATCCCCTGTAAAAAAAAAAAGATATTAAAATTATGAATAATCAATAATAGTAAAAAAAATTATATAATTTATAATTAAATTATTATACTAACATTCTTTGAGTATACTTTTAGAATCTTTTGGATATAAAACATGATAAAATTTATTTCCAACAGCACGAACATCTCTCATCTATAAAATAATAAATTAATAATTATCATGATTGTTGTTAATGACTCATTGAATGAGTTTATTTCCTTTTTTTTTTCTTACAATTGTGTCTCTGATGGGTTCATCAAGTGTATTAAAATCAGGTTCACCTAAATTTGCTTTTTGTCTAGCATTTTCAACAGTCATATCACCCTCGACATGTTGAGGATCCATATCATACGTGGCAGTAAACATCTAAAATATATATTTAATAATAATATTATTATTTAAATAAAAAAAATATTGACATACAATTATTAAAAGGTTATATAAAAAATATATATTACATCTAAATTTTCTCCTTGTATTCCTGGCATACCCGATGACATTGGATCCATTTTAAATATTTATTAATTTTAATTTTTATCAATTATTTAATTAATGTATTGTTTAATACAATATTGCCAATTTTTTTTTCAGGTAAAATCAGTGATGATATAAACATTAACATCTGCTCTCAGGTGTTACACGTTGACTTTATTATATTTTCAGCTTGAAAAAAACAATTAAAATTTAATTAACAATATGACAAATTTAAACACCAACATTTGATGATGAAATAAATTAATTAACAATTCTTTAAACAATTGTCATGAATTTATTTTTCTCTTTCTCTCTCTCTATAAATTGTCAAACCTTTTTTTTTTTTTTTTTATTTATTTATTTATTTATTTTGACAGAGTTGTTTATTATATTTTTCTACTAGAGGGAGTTGATTACAAAATGTCTGATTTGGAAAAAAAAAAAAACAATGAATCATTCGGTGAGTGTGTTTATTGATAAAAAATAAATTATATTAACAAAAAAAAAAAGTATATTTTAGAAAGATATATTGTTGAGTATAAGTGTTTTAAAATAATATATAAATTTATGTTTCAGTAAATGAAAGTAAATTAATTTGATTTGACAAAATGATATTTACCTCAAATAAATTTGTTTATTTTGTACTCGTGTCATGTTTTGTTGCTATTACGCATGCTCAATCACCGGCAAATGACAACAAATCAGAAACAAGCAATGGCGATGATAAAATAACCGGCAAATTCAATTCTTCATTGAGTATTACACACTGTATCCTTTTTTTTCAATATAATAATTTAAAAAAAAAATAAATATAATATTTAAATTATAAATAAATATCTTGATTTTCTTTAATTTAATTAAATAGTTAAAGAAAATTTATATCGTCTTCGTATAAAACATAAAAAAGCTGTTGAAAAATTAAGAACAAATGGAAATTCATATGAATATAAATATAAAACAATTGAAATATTGTTTAAAACAATGATTGAAACATTTAAAACAAATGAAAATATAATAAATAAAGTTTTAAAAATAGTAAATAATAATGAAACATTTTATTTTACTAATATTGAAATGAAACAAAGTAAGTATTTAATTTAAAAATAAATACCTATATTAAAAAATTAATTAATTTTTTAATTTACAGATGTTTCAAGTGTTTTGGAAAATATTTCATTGTTTAGTCATATAGCTCTTCATTTACCTGACATGACTCATCGTGTATTTCGTGCTAAAAATACATATACATGGAAAAATAAATTTCATGAAATGTTATTATTTGCAAATCAAACAAAATTTCTTTTAGATGAAAAATCAATAAATGTCATTGATCTTGTTTTACAAGAATTAAATATTGTACCAAAATTACCAACATATTATAATCCTTATTCAAGTGAAAATAAATTAAATCAAAAAGATGATAAAAAATTAAATAAAAAAAAAGATAAAAAGAAAAAAAATGGTCCACAAATGGCTAGACAAGAATTATAATTTTTTGATAAATAAAAAAATTATTTGAATTATTACAAATTGTTGTTAATATTTATCAAATAATATTTTCAATTATTTTTCAGCAAACGATTTGAACAACCAACAACATAAGAATATAATTCTAAAAATACTTTTAATAATTTATGGATAAAAAAAAAGAAGAAAAAAAAAACTTATGAGATTAGTTTTCAAAGCTGTTTATTTATTATAATATTTAAATATTCAAAATACATTTTTAATGGAAGCTTTTTTTTTTTTTTGTGATGGAAGAAAAAAAAAAAATTTAAATATAATTCTCAGCATGTCCAACACGACAAGTTTGAGTAAGAGAAATCTGATAAAACTTGTATATGTGAGTTTTGTCGAAGACGAAACAACAAAATGTTTAAAAAAAAAATAATTTTTTTTTTTTTAAATTATATACATGTATATTTTTGTGAAGGTAACAGCCGGTTTTCTCCATCAGGGAGAGGACCATCATATGAGAAACAAATTTTATTATTTTTATTTTATTATTATAAATATATGCAGAAGAATTAAGGGAATGTGACTGAAACATCATTAATAACAGAAAGTATTTATCTTCAAAGGTGCAGCCCAACAACTGTTATCACTTTCAATGGAATATTTTTTATTTTATTTATTTTTAAATATTTGAACATCAAGCTTTTTTTACTTTCACTATATCAATAATTATTATTCATATTTTTTATTTAATTAAATTAATTACACATAATGTATGTATGTATCTTTTATTAAATAAATTAATTACTTTTGTGTGATCACGACATTGACCCAAATTCAATCAGAGAATTTATCAATTTTACTTTCTAAATTTTATGATAATGTCAAAGCATCTTTTTATTTATCATTATAATTTTTATTTTTATTTTTTATAATAACTTTTAATCATATGGTATTTAATTTACTACCTGTTTATGTATTTTTTTTTAATTTTATTTAAGTTAAAAAAAAATTTTATTTTTTAAACATACTTTAGAATAGATATAAAAAAAAAAATTTTTAAATACATAAAATAGCTTATTTTTTATTTAATTTTTAATATTATTAAAATACATAATAAAATGAGGATAAATAAATAAATTAATAATGAAATAGTTACAGCTTATTTTTATCATTAGAATTATCGTCAAACAGGCTTTCCAACGACCTCAAAATTTCTCTATCTTTCACTTTTTTTTTTTCTATTTATTAATTTTTATTTAATATATTTATTATTGGATTATTTAATTGAATAACTAATTTGTAATTTGTAAATTTATTTATGTATCATGTATTTGATTGAATATTGAATGATTTATATTAATTTTAATAATAAATTTATATATTTGTTGATGATGTTGGTGGGATGATAATATGAATGTATCAGTGTTAAAATCAACAACTTTTTATAAATTTACCTTCATGATTATTGGCTGGATAGAAAGTGAGGCTTGTATCTTTAGCTTGATTTAAAATTAGTGGTGGAGGTAGTCTGGAAGTTATTTTTTTATTTAGTCTGATTTAGAGTTATTTCAGACACTGGTATCAACTACCAACTCAAAAGTTTCTCGTCCTTTCTTGAAGCCTCACTAAAAAAAAATCTAATACGTTCAATTTTTTAATATTTTTTTTTAAATAAAAGTTTGATAATGTTTATAATATAATTTTTAAGTGAATTAGTGCGAATGATATCGATTTTAAATATTAAATATCTTTATCAACCCAAAGTCCTCTTGAGAGGACAGGTGTTGAA
Organism: Lysiphlebus fabarum; assembly: GCA_011426435.1. Classification (NCBI taxonomy): domain Eukaryota; kingdom Metazoa; phylum Arthropoda; class Insecta; order Hymenoptera; family Braconidae; genus Lysiphlebus; species Lysiphlebus fabarum. Next base: position 125,894 of record WSYQ01000013.1, read on the forward strand.
AAATTTTCAAGATTAATTTATTTAATCTTGAAATAAATTAATACATATTAAACATTATTATTAAATAAAAATAATATTTATAATGAATATTTTTAATTCAACATTGATCATTGTCATTTTGGCAATTATAACAGGTAAGATAAATATAAAGTATTATAATTTTTATAAATATACCTATATAATTATTAATATTTATCTCAACAGGATAAGACAAATTAAAAAACAAAATTGCACGTGATCCCTAATTCATTTTATAATACACATATATTTTTAAAATTTAAATCAATTTTGCTGTACATAATTTTAATATTATAATTGAAACAAGTTATACTTTAATACTTGTTTAAATATATGTACCACGTAACTGTAATACTTCCTTGAGAAAATTTATTCATAATCGAAAAATAAAAATAAATAATTATACTGATAAAACAAAGTAGTTTTAAAATGTAATTTATTCTTTTGATAATAACTATATTGTTCCATTAATTTTTGAAGGTTTTATAAATATTAATATGGAATTGAATTGAGTGCATGTATGGTCAGAATGACAATGAGCAATGACCAGGTACATTGAATTAGCTCAAAACGTCATTGGTACTTTGTCTTATTGCACCTTCACTTTTTTCCTTTTCCGGCTTGTTCAAGCTCATTATTTATTTTCTACCATGTATCAAAACAATTTTTTGATAATAACTAATCATATTGCAAATATATATTTTCACACATTAATTATAATTATGAAAATATATGTCAGTTAGTTGTGAATAATATTTATGATAATTAAACGTCAAATAACTCTCATGATGATTTCATTACATCCTGCCAGTAACAATCGATGTTATGTTGGAATATAATTAATAATTAAAAAATAATAATATTTAATTTTTTTTTGTTTTATTTCATGAGATGTTGTTGAAAAGAATTTAAATATTATAATTTAATAAATTTTTCTTTTTTTTTTTTTTTACTTGTTGTTATTGAAGAAAAAAATAGAAAAATGAATTAATTATTTTGAAGTAACTGTAATTAATGTCATATTGATAATTTAATTTTAATAATTTAAAAAGGTGAAAGACTAGCTCATCTGCTGCTTTTCTTTCAAGGCATTAGCTCCAACATTGGAATGCCTAGGAATACAACATTTCTCACTTTCTCAATGGCTTTTATTTTTTTATATACCTATATATTTTTTTTTCTTACTGCAAAAAATTTCACTTGCTCATCGTCATTTCACGACATTTTGATCCTGTATTTAATTTTTTTTTATTCATTATTAATTTAATTAAATAAGGTCAGCTTTATTATTTTATAAATGGCATAAATTTTTATATTTCAGTTGATGCACAGAAAAAAAAAGATGATGAAAAAGAAAAATATGAGTGTCCTGAAGGACAAGGTAGTGGAAATTTTGCTGATCCTGCCACATGTAGAAGATTTTATCAGGTAATAAAATTTAAATTTTTTTAATATATATATTCAAATTATAAATAATAATTTTTAAAAATATATTTAATTTAAATTTTAGTGTGTCGATGGATTTCCTTATTTAAATAGATGTCCAGCTGGTTTATATTTTGATGATATAAGTAAATTATGTACATTTAAAAATGAAGCAAGATGTGGTCCTCTTCCAACTAGTAAGAATAAATTAAATTAATTATTGTATTTTTCAATAATTTAAAATATTAAATATAATTAATTTCTTTTTATTTGTTCATTAGCTGATGCACCAATAACAGAAACACCAACTGATTTAGCTGAACGATGTGATACATCACAATGTGAATTACCTTATTGTTTTTGTTCACGAGATGGTACATTAATTCCAGGTGGATTAAAACCAAAAGATGTTAGTAAATTAATTTATAATTTCTTCTTGTATAATAATATAAAATATAATTAATTAATAAATAAATTTATCAAAATATTTTTAGACACCACAAATGATACTATTGACTTTTGACGGTGCAATTAATCACAATAATTTTGATCATTATCAAAAAATATTTAACAGTGGACGTACAAATCCAAATGGTTGTCCAATAAAAGGAACATTTTTTATATCTCATGAATATTGTAATTATAATATGGTTCAGAGTTTTGCTCATGATGGTCATGAAATTGCAACAGAAACAATTTCGTAAGTTTATATATTAATTAAAAATCAATTAAAAAAAAAAAATAAAATAAAATAAATATATAATTAATAATAATTTAATTGTATAATATATAGATTACAAAAAGGTTTAGAAGACAAAGGTTACGAAGAATGGGTTGGTGAAATGATCGGAATGCGAGAAATTTTACGTAAATTTTCAGATATTAATAAAGATGAAATAACTGGTATGAGAGCACTATATTTAAAACCAGGAAGAAATACACAATATAAAGTTATTGAAGATTTTAAATATATTTATGATAGTAGCATTGGTATATCACCTTCAAAAATACCAATATGGCCATATACACTTGATTATAAAATACCTCATGAATGTAAAGCTGGTACATGTCCAACAAAATCGTTTCCTGGTGTTTGGGAATTACCATTAAATGCCCATTATGTTGAGAGTTATGAAGGTGGTCATTGTCCATATTTAGATCAATGTGTATTACACAGTCATGATGCTAATGATGTATTTGAATGGTTAAAAGAAGATTTTAATCGTTATTATGATCAAAATCGTGCACCTTATATGATGCCATTTCATACAAATTGGTTTCAAATTAAAGAACTTAAAGATGGACTTGATAAATTCCTTGACTGGGCTATTACTAAGTATAAATTTGATATTTATTTAATTTATTATTTAAATTACTTCTTGATATTAATTATTTTTAATTTAATTTAATTTTAATTTTTTTTTTTTTTTCAAGGCCTGATGTTTATATGGTAACTGCAACAGAAGCATTAACATGGATGACTAATCCAACACCATTAAGTGGTCTAGCTAATTTTGATGGATGGTCATGTAAAAGAGAAGATAATCGTCCAGGTCCATCATGTAATTATCCTAATAAATGTGCACTTAATTTTAGACCAGCAGAAGCTAATTTTACATCTACAAGGTAATTTTAATTATTATTTAATTTTATATTTAAATTAATTATTAATTATTTTTTTTATATTTTAGATATATGGAGACATGTACTGAATGTCCAAATAGGTACCCATGGCTCGGTGATGCTAAAGGATCTGGACAATATAATGATAATTATACACCCGAACAAAAATAAAATAGATAAATCAAGAAAAAAAATAAAAAATAATAATAATTAAAAATTGTAATAAAATAGGATTTTCATTTTGAATTTTTAACTATATTTATACTATTAATTATTTTAATATAACTGAAATTATTATTATTATTTTTTTGTCAGATACTTTTTTATAGTTGTTAGGATTTTGTTCATAATAATTTTGAATAAAATAATTAAGTGATAATATGAAAAATAAACAAATAAAAATAATAATTATGGAGATATTTTGTGATAAAATAATAAACCCTACCTATTAATTTGTTTATACAGAATTTTTTTCTATTTTTTTCCATGATTAATGTACATAACAGTATAAATATTATGTTTGTTTTTTTTTTTCTAAATCAAAAGAAAAAAAAAAATATAATAATATCAATAATAGTTAATATTTGATCTAAGGCGATTATTAACGAATTGGAACCCATTCCATGAAAACATCGTTATATTTTTCTCGTTCTAAAATAAATTAAAAAAAAAAATAATAATTTAGTATGACAATATTGACAATTGATTTAATTAAAAAACTTACTTGGTGGTGGAAAATCTTCTGGATGACGTATTATATAGTCACGTAAAATAGCATCTCTTTTAGCAAGAACATGATCTTCACGTCTTTGTAAAAGTTCACCAGCTCCAACTCCAGCTAAAAACATTAATCCATGCAAATGGATACCTGAAAAATAATATTTATATTTTATTTGTTTTCTTTAAATGTATGTCAATTTATTATTATAAGAATTAAGTTTACATTGTTGTTACAAAAAAAAAAAAAAAAACAAACAAACAAACAAACAAAACAAATATTATATTATACAATTATTATATTTAAAATTTTTAAATAAATTTATATTCGATTTTTAAAAACTAATATTGTTTATTGCATAATAACAGAGAAATGAGGTTAGAACCAAAAAAATATTTTCATTTATTTTATAATGAATAAAAAACTATGTAATAATAAAAATTTAAATAACAAAAATTATGCAATTAATATTTATTAAAAATAATTGTTGTTTATTATTGATGATGATTGCTATTTATTGTTTATTTTTAAATATAAATATGAAAGTATAGCTTTGATGGATTCTTACCTGCCCATATCGGCCTTTTGTATATCAAATTTGCAACAACTGGAACAGCTGCACCCATTGTACCAAATATTGCATGAGCAGAATATTTAGCAATAATATTTTGTTTATAAGAACCTTCACGTTCAAGAATTTTTAATGCCCATGAAACGTCGTTCTCTTGTTCAGTCATTGTTGCAAAGGTTCAAGTTGAACCTCAATACTCTGAATAAAAAAAATAATAAAATAACACATTATTATCAATTAAGACAAGTAGACGTCATAATGTCAATTGTTGATAATTTAAAAAACAATATTATACTTGCCTTGAAACCAAGAAATTAAAAATAAAAGTTATCCTAGTGAACTTAAATTTTTTTTATTAGTTAATAAATTTATATTTTTTTTATATGTAAATATACACTGAAAGATTTTTTTTTTTTTTTTAAGCACAAAAAAAAAATAGAGGCTAGGTTTTTTTTTTTTTCTCACACACAAATGTTGGTCAAGTCAGGTTGGGTATATCTTCATTCAAAAAATTATTTAACAAATAGAAATTTTTGTTAAAAATTGTTAACAATAAATATCCATAATATATTTAATATTTAGGTATTATATTTAAGGAGAAAAGAATAATAAAAAATTCAAATTAAGACATCATGTAATTTAATGTTTACTTCATTACTTGATTAATTAATACAACACTTTTTAATAAGATCAAAAAAATTTGATCACTGTTAACATTTTTACAATAATAAATGACATTACAAATTTCTTTTTTCGATGTATTTATATAATATATTAATTAAATATATTATTTAGTAATTTTATCAATATCAATAAATTTTAACATGATAGGTATCACAAGAAAAAGTGTATACATATATACATATTGATAAATTTAGCATTATTGTTAATTAATAATTATGTCATATTAATATATTATCATTATAAATATTTAACATATTTATATATTCATTCAAAATGAATTTCTAAATCACGTATAATTGCGTATAATAGAATTTTTTTTTTTTTTTTTTTAATCATTATCGTTTTAAAAGTTGTAAAAGTATTGAAAAGCCATCATGTATACCTATAACATCTGTATGAAAAAGTCAACTTTACAACACTTTACAAGTTACGCCATTTTCATTTTATTTTTGGTACTGAAAATAGCAACTTTATGTACCTATGTGTGTGTGTTTATAAGAGGAGGTTTTTTGACAATAATAAAAAAAAAAGTGAAAGTAAATAGTACAAATAAAATAATAAACAATGGATCCAGATGAACAATCAATAGATCCACTTGATGATAATGATTCACATTCAAGTGCACCACCAGAATTAAGTGAGGAAATAAATTCATTAGATGCATCTTATTATTCATTACCAGGCAAATCAAAAGAATTATATACATCAAGTTATATACGTTTTTTACGTTGGCATGATACGCATATGAATAAAATGGAATCATTTTCAGAGGCAGTATTACTTGGATATTTTGATAATTTAGCAGAAAAATGTAGACCATCAACATTATACAGTGAATTTTCAAAATTAAGAACAACAATAAGAGCTAAACATGATATTGATATTGGTGATTATGGAGAATTAAAATATCTTTTACGTCAACAATCAGTTGGTTTTGTATCTAAAAAAGGAAAAGTATTAAGTGAAAATGAAATTAAACGTTTTTTAAATGAAGCACCAGATAGCAAATATTTAGCAACAAAGGTAATAATTATATACTTATAAATATAGGTATATTTATTTTTTTAATTGTATTAATTATTTTAATTTTTTAGGTAGCAACAATTTTTCGTTCATTTGGTGAATGTATAAGAGATGAACTTAGAAATATAACACTTGATGATATTAAAAGATATTATCATGATGATGACACAGAAAAAAAACATCCAATGATACGTGTTCATATACAAAATCCAAATCCACGTAAAGAAAGATATTTTACTGTTGAAGGAGAATATTATAAATATTATGAAAAATATCTTTTAATTAGAAATAATGCACCACATGGTGCTGGTAAAGAATTTTTTTTAAGTTATAAAGATGGTAAATGTGTAAGACAACCAATTGGTACAAATACATTTGGTCGTATGCCAAAACAAATTGCTGAATTTTTAAATCTCGATAATCCAGATGAATATACTGGTCATAGTAAATCATCAGCAAGATTAAATACTGAAGATGGACTTAATATATCATCATTACCGCTAGCACCAGCACCAGCACCAGCACCAGCACCAGCACCAGCACCAACACCAATACCACCACCAAGGTTAAATAATTCAAATGATGATGATGATGATGTTGATATTGATAATGATAATGATAATAATTATGATGATAGTAATACATTTATTCAATCAAGTCTAGCAGGTAGTAAAAGAAAATTATGCAATCAAATAACTCAATCAATAAATCTTAAACGACCTTCTCTTGTTACAAATACAAATAATGTAAAAAATGAATTACCAGAACTACCAGAAAATAAACAAACAGATGATGAAAACACATCACCAACAAAAACTTATTTTTTTGATGGTGCCCAAAATTCAGATACAGCTGTTAATATAACTTCACCATGTGGTTCATATACATTACATATAAGTAATTGTACAAATTGTACTTTTAATTTTATTGATAGAAAAAAAGATTGAGTTTTAAATATTTTAAAATTATAGGTATATAAAAAAATACTAACTAATAGAACAAAATTTATTGTAAGTTGAATATTTTTAATTTAATTTTAAATTAATAAATTTTGATATTTAAAAAAATTGATAATTTTTAATTTGTTAAATTATTTTGTTGCCTTGAATTTAATAAGTTTTTTTTTTTTTTTTTTTTTTTTTTGGTCTTGATAAATGACTTTTTCATGCAAATTTAAATCAAATAATAATTATTAAATTGATTGATCACATACCTTTCATTTTTTTTTTTTTTTTTTTTTTAACTAAGTTTTTTCTATTTTTATAAAATTTTTTGGTATTATCAGTCTAGAAGAGTTTTTAATCATTCAGTGAATATTGCTTTGTAAGCCCCCACACCAATGCAGCAGATCTATATTTAAATAAAAGTACAAATTTAATTATTTTTTCAAATGTACGTATAAAATATAACTTAAAATAATTTACCTATAATTGTGTTTATCTAATGTATTTGCATGATACCAAAGTATCAATGCCATTATGATTGACCAAGTTCTCAATGGACAAAAAATTGTTGCTAAATTACCATAAGCAAGCCAAAAAAAATATGTCATACTTGTTTGCATGAATATTAAGAAAATAAATGGTAAATTTTGCCAAAGTAATTGCCATATTGTTTGATTTTTTTTAGGTGGTTTTTCCGTCCATCGAAATCTTTTGATAAGAAAAATTTATATTAATTTATTAAAAAATAAAATAAATAATTTTAAATAAAATTTAAAATCATACCGTTTGTCAATAATATGAGCAAGAATAATATTAAGTGGCATATGAAATGTAAACAATTGAAAAAATCCATATGCATAAGTAAATGATCCAGGAAGATAAGAATTACCTATGTATATTCCCCAAGCAAATACCCAACCAAATTGATTCTCAATAACTTCACCAGCAGTCCATGGTCCTGGAAGAAAATTTAAATTTAAATTTAAATCATTAAAAGAATGAAAAATTAAAAGAATCATATATTTAATTTTACCTATGACTAGATAAAGTGGGTAAATAACCATTGGATAAAAAATTCCATCAATTGTTGAAAGTATCCAAAATTTTCTTAACAATATTTGAAGAAATTTCATTCGTAAATGAGGACGTTTGATTCTTTTAGATATACAAAATTTATGATAAATTTTTAAAAAACATAAAGGAAGTACAGTGATTACCAGCATTATTCCAAATGAAACAGCAAACTTTTGATAAAATAATAATAATAATTAATTAAATAAATTAATTTGTAATATATACCTATACGTTTAATTTAAATAAATAATAATCTTACAATAGAACTAGCATCAGACATAAGAATAAATCTTGGAAATATTCTAAATGACAATCTTGTTCCATCCAGTGAAAATGGTTGAACTATTTCTTTGATTCTATCATAATCATCAATGACTTTAGCATAAATATAATGAATACCTTTTTGATACGATGATGTATTCCATTTAGCAACATACAGTGGACCATCAATGTGATCACAATCAATCCAATTATTTTTATTTATTTTAATGCTTACTTTTTTTATGATTGTTGTTGAAAATGCAAGAACTCTATGATTAAATTATTTTTGTTAATAAATATTAAAAAATAAAAGTAATGAATTACTAATACCTAATGTGAGTTGAATCAATGATTGATTGAATATTTTCTCTACTTGGCATTGCATAAAGTGCATGTTTTGGATTTGTAATAAGAACAACTGGCCAGTTTCCATGTTTAATATCAATAAATGAAAATTGTCCATGATCAATTACACCAAGACGAAACCTATTTTATATTTTATTAAAATAAATATTAATTTTATCTTTTAAAATTAAATTTTAATATAAAAATCCTTACATTCGATTGTCCTTCCAATCAGCTAATTCTAATTCAAGATATCCACCTCGTTGAAGTGTATACATTTCTGGTGATAAACCACCAAGAGTGTGATAATGTCCACATAAATATGCCATTGCTTTATCATCTTTTCCTTAAATAATAATAATAATTATCATATTATTATCAAGATAATTACTTAATTCTTTTTTTTTTTTTTAATTAAATTACCTATTATTTCACGTATTCCATTTTTATATTTTGATAAAATTGCAGAAGTTGGATAATGACCGAACCATATAGTATGATCAGTTTTAATTTTTTTTGATTGATCAATAAGTCTTTTTATTTTATTAATTTCGGCATTTGTAAGTATACCAACCTGTATTAAATAATAAATAAATATAAGTAATATAATTAATATATTATATATATTATGTATATAAAAGATAATAAACAAATTCTTCACAAAGTTAAATGGTCGTCTAGGACCAGGTTCCAAACAAGCATCAACAGCAATGAATGAATATTTTTCATTTCTAATTGGAATATGATGTGCATAAGAACGTGAATATTTTGGTCCTTGAACTGAATAATTTAGATAATAATTATATGGTGATTTAATGTTCATCACATTGAAATTATCTAATTGACAAAAAAAAAAAAAAAAAAATTAAAAACATGATAGTGTAATGATTATTTAAAAACAAATAATAAATATGTAAATATGTAAATGTACCATGATTTCCTCTAACATCTAGCCAAGTTGTTTTTTTAGTTACACCAGATTCATCAAGAATTCTTTTGTAATGTTTCCATTCATTCAAGTCTTGTTTTGATCCCATTGCATCTCTAGTTTTAGCATCAGTTAAATCACCACTTGCAAGTACCACATGAGGATTGAATGCATCAACAGTTATATCACAAAATTCTTCTAATTGTGTTATTCTTAATGGATCCTTAAATATACTTATATGTATGTCTGATATCTATAATTAAATTTTCTATATTTTTTAAGTATTCTTTTTACTAATAGATAATAAATTTATTTGTAAATATAAAAAACTGACCTGTAAAAACCACATTAAATGATCTTTTGAATCACCAATGTCATATTTACGTAGTAAATTATTGCCAGAGTCATTATTAGGTATATCACGATCAGTATCAGTGGCAATTAGATTAGCAACATTTGCAACAAATATTGATAATATTAAAATTGCTATTAGGAAGAAAATAGCAGATATTGTTACTCTCATTTTTTTAAATTTTTTTTTTCTAAATAAATTACTAAAATCAAATAAAAAAAATGTATTTTTATATAAAAAATAATTGTATTAAGCTCTTTGATATATGTGTCACTTTGAATAAAATATTAAATTCATTATTTAGTAGTTGAAATATTTGTTTAGCTGTCTTATTTATTTAAATAATAATTATGACAGTGGAAGATACAATCTGGAAGATATTTTTCCAACATTCACTCCAAAAAAATTTCACCATTTCGTTGTTATTATTATCAAATTCATTATTAATTTATTGATTAATTTTGCATTATTTTTAGTTTTTTTAAAAAAAAATTTGATAATTTATTCCCGGAAAGTAGGAAGAGATGTGTTAGAAAATTGGTGGATTCATCAATCATCATAATCAGCTGATTGCTCATAATATTTATGCGCAAAAATAAACGCATGATAAAATAATGCCAAGTTTTCATGATACAATTTGTTTTGTATTTTTATTTAATAATATAATTAATAAGAAATAATTTAAAAATATAATTGTTAATTAATACAGGTATCTATAGAATATTTTATTAGATTATTAAAGTAATTATTTATTGATTTATAATATATGTATTTTTATTGCGCACAATCTGTCAATTGAAAATATGCCCTAAATTCTTGAATGTAAACAAAAACAAAAAAAAAGAAAAAGTTAACTCATCCTTTCTCTCTCTTGAATTTCAGCTGTTCAAGAATATTCTAAGGGGTTAATCTCAGTTAATCTCATGAAGTGTCTGTTATTTTGTTAATATATATTTAATTTAATTTAATTATATTAATTGAAAAATGCCACAAGGACGAAAAAAAGCACCCTTCAGTGGAAAAGCAAAAAGACAACAAATGCAAGCAAAAAAACATCGTCAACAATCACTTTTATGTAAGATTAATAATTAATAATATTTAAATTTTTCATTTCTATTCATGCTATTAATTATTATATTTTTAAATTAATTTATTTGTTTATTTAACTTGAGTAAATTATTATAAATTATTATAAACTACAAAGTTATTAATACAAAAAAAAAAAAAACATTTGTTTATTTTTAATTTATGTATTTTGTTGCTATGTATGTTTAAATATATAGGTATATTACATATAATTATATTTATTAAAATTAATTTATTATTATTTTTATATTTTGTTTAAAATAAAATCTGTATTTTATATGTTTTTTTATTGTTATTTTATTAAAGTAGGTCATCGAGGGCGTGGAGATGATGATGGTGATACTGAAGAAGATTCAGAACACTCTAAAATTCAAAAAATCAATAAACAACCACGTGATTCATCAGGAAAAAACAAATATGCTTTACAATTTTTTCAAGAAAGTAAAGAAGAGTTAATAAAAAGACGTGAAGATGGTCGTAAAACAATAATACCAATTTCATTGAAAGAACAAGAAGTTGCTGATAATTATTTTCCAGCTGGTCTTGATATACCAAAAAGACCAGCATGGGATTTTAGTATGAGCAGAGAACATTTAGAAGCTAAAGAACAAAAATATTTTACTGTAAGATATAATTATTTAATTATAATAATTTAATTATTGATGATATTAATTGAAAATTAATTTTTTATTTTTTAAGGATTACTTGAAGAACATTGAGACTCTTGGAAAAATGAGTTATTTTGAAGTAAATTTAGAAACATGGAGACAATTATGGCGTGTTCTTGAAATGTCAGATTTATTATTAATAATTGTTGATATAAGATATCCAGTTATGATGTTTCCTCCATATCTTTATAATTATATTACAAATGATTTAGGAAAAGATATGATATTGGTTTTAAATAAAATTGATTTAGCCCACCAGCGCTGGTCGTTGCATGGCGTGATTATTTTAATAAAAATTATCCAAAATTACATATACTTTTTTTTACATCATATCCAACATATAATATACGTGGTAATACACAAGATGGTGAAGGTTTAAAAAATCGTAGAAGAAAAGGTAAACTAAAAATGGCTGCTGAAGGTGCACAAAAATTACTTGAAACATGTAAAAATATTGTTAATGATAAAGTTGATTTATCATCTTGGCATGATAAAATACAAGAAGAAATGAATATGGAATATGATTTAGATGATGTTGAAAGAAAAGATAATGTTACTATTGAAAAAGAAGATACAAGTTTTTTTAAACATGAAAAATATAAAAATGGTGTATTAACAATTGGTTGTATTGGTACACCAAATGTTGGTAAATCATCATTAATGAATGCATTAATGGGTAAAAAAGTTGTTAGTGTATCACGTACACCAGGTCATACAAAACATTTTCAAACAATATATTTAACAAAAACAGTTTGTCTTTGTGATTGTCCTGGTCTTGTATTTCCTTCAACAGTACCAAAACAATTACAAATACTTATGGGATCATTTCCAATTGCTCAAGTTAGAGAACCATATACAACAATTAAATATTTAGCTGAAAGAATGGATCTTCCAAAATTATTAAAAATACAACATCAAGATAATGATGATACTTGGTCAGCAATGGATATTTGTGATGGATGGGCAGCTAAAAGAAATTATGTTACAGCACGTGCAGCTAGACTTGATACTTATAGAGCTGCTAATTCATTATTACGTATGGCTCTTGAAGGAAAAATATGTCTTTTTATTTATCCACCTGGATGGGCAGATAATAAAGGTATATTTTATTTTTATTTTATTGAATTTAACAATTAACTTTATTAAAAATTAATTATTTTTTTATATTTTATTTTTAGAAAAATGGGAAAATGATCCTTATGTTGAAGTTATTTCATGGATTCAAGCAAGTACCACTCGTCATACTGAAGATTTTGATACTCAAGAATTTTCTTCATCTGAAGATGATGATAAACCTTCTGAAAAATCAAAACATTCTCAAACTGATGATGGTAATGAATCTGAAGATGAGTCTGAAGATGATTCAGATGATGAAATGCCTGTTATGAAAAATAAATTTGAAGCTTTACCAGCAGATTAATTAAAGTGCCAAAATAAATTTATCATATACCTATAAAACAACGAAAAAAAAAACAACAAAAAAGTAAATCAAAGCCAATTAAAAAAAAACAAAAATTAAATCTCTCTCGTTAGTCATTGATAAGTTATTAAATAGTTTATTTTAGAAATATTAAAAATGTAAAATAATCTATGTTTTTTAATAATTATTTTTATTTTTTTTTTTTTATAATTCTCTTTCATGTTTATCTCAGTTTTTCACAAATAGCAAAAATAACACAATAAATAAATATTAATTTAAAGTTATTTAATTGTTACAAATTTATTTATTTATTAATTATTATTAATTAATTATAATACAGATATACTTATCATTTTATTTATTATTTAATTATTTATAAATATAAATAATTATTTATTTTTTATTAATAATAATTATTATTATTTTATTATTATTATTTTTATTATTTTTATTTTCTGTCTTTGTTCATAGCGATCCCTGCTTTAGTGACTGGGTCGGCCATTTTGATTTTCAAGATGGCCGCCGAGTGACTGGCAGCTGCGCGTCGTTGTCTGTGAGCTCCGTGTTTAGAGTAAAATATCGTTGGTGTATTTGATAAATCAAGTGTTAAAAATATTAAAATATTGTTTATTAAACAATTATCTTCAAAATGAGTATAAAAACAAGTGAGTTTATGCATTATTTAATCGACAATGACAACTTGAAAAAATTAACATTGTCAAGCCGGGTAATATCGTTAATGTACATTTTTTGTGTTGTTTAACATCATATTATTAATATAATCAGTGTTAAAATATATCATATTAGTTTAAACAATTGTTTGTTAATAATTAAATAATATAATTTTACAATTATTTTTTATGTATAAATGGGTCTTTGTGTTGGGTCTTTGTTTGAGGTGTGTATATCATTGGTATTTTTTGGCCAATCTAACGACAATTTTGATTGGTCTAAAAAAAAAAAAAAAAAAAAAAAAAACAAAAACAAAATTTGTGGTAAGCTGATTAACAATTTATTTATTATTTTTGTTGGTTATAAAAAGTGACAGTTATGTAATATAAAAAACTATACATCATTAATTATTTATTTTATTTATTTATTTATTTAATAATTTATTGGTGCAAAAAATCAGTGTTTTTCAAGTTAATATATAAATAAATATTTTATATATAACAATTTAATATGTGTTGGTTAACAATTATGTTTGTGTATTATAACAAAGAAAGTGCAATAATTATTCGTATCTCAGATATTTTATTCGTGCATATAACTTCGAAAAAATTCAAAAATTATAAATAATAATAATAAAAATAATAATAATAATAACAATTGTTAATAATAATAATAACAATTTTTTTGATGATAATGTAGGGTTTTACACTTGAAACTGTCGGTATAGTACCAACAAATATTATTACTTGCCAATGATAAAACAGTTTTCATAAATTTAAATGTTTAAAAAAAAAAAAATTAAAGTGATAACGCTCAGTGATTTATATTTTAATATTATTTAAAGTGATTGTTATAGTTTTTTTTATTTTTATTTTTTTTTATATATATTAGATTCAGTGTTTTTTTTTTTTTTTTTTTTTTTATCTATGTGACAAGTATGTGAAAAAGTGTTGACAGTATTTGTGATAATAAAAATAATGAACTATTAACTCTTGTTATTGCATCAAATGGATCTTCATTGGATGATGGTGATAGCAGGATTAAAGGTAAAATTAATTACAATTAAAAATTAACAATTTAAATTATAATTGAATATTTATTATTATATTATTAATATCTGATTGCGTGTTTAAATAATTGAATAAGTTTAGTACAACAAAATGCAAAAAAGAAAAAACACATAGATATATAATAAATTTAGGCAATAAAATAAAGATTATAGTTTCAATTTTCGATCAGACTCTTCAGTCTTATTCAAAGAAATTTAAAGTAAAAAAAAAAAACCATTATTACAAGTAACGAGACCTTTTTCAACTATCAAATCGCGTGTTGAACGTTCAAGTTTTACTATTCATAATGTATATCGTTTTCTGTGAAGCAAGAAAATTTTTGTCCTCACTAATGACATCTCAAATCATTGATTTTCACAAGTTCTTTGTAGTATATATTCGCTCAAGATATCACAGTTATTTAAATTCTATTTTCAACCACTGAATTTTAATCCAATTTATATTTTTTAATATACTCTACTAGTAATATTGATTTTGCTATATATATAAGTATCTAAAAAAATAAAATGAAATAAAAAAAATATTAAAATTTTTTAAATAATATGTCATTGATATATATACATAAACTCAAGATATGAAAACTTTCTGATCAACCAATATATATACTTTATTAATTGCTCCTTAACGAAGTTAAATCCCTCATGTTATATATTTCGTGTTGAAGCTTTGATCACAGTACTGACTCAGGTTGTAAAGTAAATTGCCATATTGCCTGGGGAGCATTGATATTCAGAGTTGATTAAACTTGGCTATCTCAGCCTCGTTTGAACTTTACATTTTTTTTTTTTTATTTTTTTCATCAAATCGTTTTACATAATTTTTCATATTTTTTTTTAATATATATTTTCATAAACAACTGTTGATTCGTTGTATCAATAATCATAAAAAGTAAATTGACTTTATTCAATCGTATTTTAATAAAATTGATGCATTTGAAAAATTATATTTACTTATATATCCATTAATGATAATTTATTGTAAACAAGTTTTTTGGAGATTTGAGGGATAATTTTAATATCATAATTTATTGGGTGGTTTATATAAATTTATATTGGTTGTGTGTATATATATATATTTCAAATGTCTACATGTAATATATTGAGAAATATATATATGTATATATGTATCCTGAGAAATTCAGGGTTGGCTTAATCCGCTAGAACGAGTCAATTTTGTTGTTACACACAAAGCGAGGGTAAATCCTCGGATGCAGTGTGCCTAGTAAAAAAAGCTTCCTCAATTCGATATAGAGTAGGTTTGCAAAATTGCTACGATATTGGCAAACTCAACTATACAGTTTATTGTTTTTTTTTTTTTTTTTTTTTAAAGAAAATATATAAAAATAATAATAAATAAATAAAAAAATTGCAAGTTGAATAAACAAATTTAGAAAAAAAAAAAAAAAAATTTAAAATGAAATATAGTTACAAGTTATATGAGATGATTTTTTATTATTTTTTTCATGTAAATGCAATTGTGGATATAACGTGGATATGTTGAGGTTTATTTTTTTTTTTAGTAACAATATCGAGTTTATGTATATATATATTTGAAAATGAAGAAAATAAAATGAAATAAAATAGAAACACAAATCAAACATATACCCTTGGGAACAAGATCGAACGAGACAATTCATTGTTTTATTTTTTATTTTTTTTATTTTTGGTCTCTTCAGAAAGTTAGAAGACCCTTTATACAAATCGAAGAGAATGATGCACTTTGTGAAAGCCTTGGAAAATCCTTGGTTTTCATCAATATCGTCTGTCGATAGATATATATATATATTATACCTATAGAAATTCACACAATGGATTCCGATTCAATTTTTTTTTATCATTTTATACTTTTATTTTATTTTATATATATATTTTTCTTACCTCCTGAAAATCCATCAAGTGTTTTTATCATTATTATTAGCTTTCTTTTATGATTTGACTTTTTTTAAATTTTATTATTCTTTTGTTGTTGTTAGTACAATTATATTACAAAAGAAAATAATTTTTCATTTATATATATATATAATTGGCACTAAATTTTTTTTTATGTAATTCAATATTTTTTTACATTAAATTTAATGAAATTTATTTATCTAATATATATTTTTTTTATTTTATTTTTAAATTTATCAAAAATATCTATAAAAAAAAAAAAAAAAAAAAAAGACAGTTTGATGACTTTGAAATGATAAAATATTCAATGTAATTCTTAAAATAAAATAGCTTTTTTTTTTTTTATTCTTAACTCATCAATCATCATTAAAATATTTAAAAATAAATTATTAAAATAATAATTATATAAAAATATATTAATGAGATGAAAAAATAATGTTTATTAATTAAAGATATTATAATTACTATTAAATATGTCAATCATTAAAATTTATGATTGGTCACATTTGGTTTTTTTTACCTATCATAAAGTCTTTTAATTGTGTTTGTCGTTTAAATTTTAATGAAGCCGCTAGCTTTTAACAATATGTATATAATGTCCTGCAACTTTGACGTTATCTCGTTATATAAGCCAATGTAATTCGCCGGGATAATGTAATCGAAACGCCCCAACCACACGAGAACTCGTTGATCCGGGAATATATATATATACCATATACCTATCCTCATTATTCACGAGTGCATTATTCCCAAATCAATTTACGCAATTCAAAATAACGCTTCGTCTGATTTTATCATAAATGCATGTGTACTATATTTAAATATTTATTGTTCACTGGTAATGAAACAAAATCAATAACAATAATCATATTTTATAATTATATTTATACGTTATAATAATATTCAATATAATATCTATTATATCATTAAAATATTTTTAAAATTTTATATATAATAATGACACTAATGACAATCATGCAACAATAATTTATTTTAAAAAAAAGTTATACTGTCAGACATTGTCAACGTAAATACAATTAATTTCTTTGAGCTTGATTTTTTATTAAATCCTTTTATTTTCATATTTTAACTTTGTAAAATTTTGTAAAACTTCTCTTTAGAGAAACACAATACAAGAGCTTTTTGAAAATACAAAAGAGTTTTATAGTAATTATGTATAAAATATTATTGTGATAGTCTCAAACCATTTGTCTTGTTGTTTAAATTAAATTGTTTATAAAAAAATATATATATTTTGTGATGTTTAAAATTTTTATTATATATTTATTCATTTATATATATTTTTTTTTATTTTTTAAACAAAAAAATAGAAATAAATTGACGATAAAATAATAGAAGGTTTTTTTGTTATTTTATTTTATTTTTTTTATTTGCTGGGGAGAATATAAATACAAGTTTATAGTTAACGATATTTCTTGCACCCTATATTTTGGCATGATGTGTATAATCGATCAATCATTTTAGGCAAAGACAAACGAGCACGTCATTCAGACAAATATTGATATATGTGTGCGTTTTTGGTCACAAACTTTTATATCAATTTAATAGAGTTTTGTTGATTTTTTTTTTTTTTTGTCCTCATTTATTTATTTTTCTTCATCTTTTAATTTTCCTTTCGATTTGATGTATTTTTTTTCTTCATATTATCCCGAGAGAAAAATCCGTAACTGCAGTGCCCATCGGTTTCATTTCTTGAATCCGTCAATGTTCCTCACGGGAATAACAGCATCTTTCTCTCTATACTTTTGGCTCGTTATTCTTTTTCGTTATTTTGTCGTTTTCTCAATCCCCGAGAGTAAATGCGACGACAGTTATTACGATAAAAAAAATTTGAAAAAAAAAAAATATTATAAAATAATAATAAAAAAATATGATAGAATAAAATAAACGGAAGAAAGTAAACGGGATAGTTGAAGGTAGATAAGTGGATGGGAAAAACGCAAAGATGTTGAAATTATCCGGGTAAAATTGTTGGATTGGTTTGTTCGAGTTATTCGAGAGAAATTAATTGAACTGTCGTTCATGATGCTTTACGGATGATGATGTTGCCGATCAGTAAATTATACTCTATGTTACATTTTATTCGATAAATGCATTTATACAGTAATATATTAAATAATAAAATAATAAAAAATTCTAAATATATATCAATTTGCTTGTGCAGTGTAGTGCAGTGTAGTTATGGATTTAAAAAAAAAATAAAAATATGAAAATGAAAAAATATAAAATTTTACAAGTATTTATATATTAAACTATTATTTATTGATAAAACTTGAAAAAAAAAAAAAAAAATCACAAGTACTAAACTACAAAAGTATATTATTTTTAAATAATTGAAATACTTTTTTTTATTATTTTTTTTTTTTTTTTTTTTTTTTACATGTACTTGTATTATTTTCCAATAAAATTTTAATAAACTATTATAAAACTTTTTTTTTTTTTTTTTATATTCTTTCATTTTATCGATCGACCTTATATGTAATTGTAACCAACTTTTAAACTTTAAATATTCATGTTAAATAGCTATTAGTAATTCAAACTGTATATATTTGAATGATATATAAATTAAAATTTAATTTTCATAAAAGGTCTTACCTTAAAATGAGGACTGTTCAATAATATAAAAATAATAATTACGTATATAAATATATAATTTTTAAATGGTTAAATCGATTATAAATGAAAAAATATAAGTTAAACTTTTGTGAATATAAAATTATAATTGGTATTGATTTGTTTGTATATATATATTACATATATACAATATAATAAAAAATAAAATAATATATATATATAGACTAACTGGCGCCCATATGTGCATTGCAATTTCTTATAACACGCAAGCATTTTTTTTTTTTTTTTTTTTTTTTTATTATCAAAGAAAATTAGTATTTGTATTGTCCATTTACAATTGTATATATAGCTGTCGAATTGCTTTCTCGTGACTAAATAATATAACATCACGAATATCAAAATTAATCAATTATCTTATGCTAAATTATTTATAAATAAAAAAATCAAAATAATAATCAAATAATTAAATATTTAAAAAGTCTTGTCTATCAAAAAATTTCTATATAAATCAACAATATAGTCTGTTTTTATCAATTTTTTGTTATACAATAAAAATCAAAGTCAAAAATAAAATGACTATGAAATAGTATCTATAAAAAACCATAAACAATACATAACACACAAACAAATGAAAAATAAAAACAAAATTGAAATTGTATAGATGATTCGTTATGTGATACTTGTTACGCAGCTTCAAACTCGCGCATTATATATATGATACATTTCTTGAAAGAAATAAAGTGCTATCAATTCTGATGACGCGCATGATTGGCTGTGTGCAAGATATACGATATAGCTTTATTTCAAGAATAGAAATGCCAGCAGCATCATATCGAACAATTGAAATTTAATACATATATACCCTTTACATTTATAGATATTGTGTGTATACTATACATATATACCATTTGTGTCTTTGCCCAATATTCTACTGGTAGACAGTTACAATGTACATATATATACATAAAACAAGTATCACTCTGTGTCTGTCTATCTGTCTGTCTACTTGCCGGACATGACGTCAGCACTGGCATCGCAATTTCCCCGGGCAAATAGGAGAAACCATCGAGGTCGCGAAATTGTTCCAAATTGAACTCTTGCGGTTAAGTCTTACTTAGATTCCTGTATATGTCTCGCAATATCCGTTTTCAATTCATCAACTATCCTCAATTGATGTACAATAAATTTATCTATTATGTGTGTGTGTGTATGGATATATATATTTGAACAATGTATACTTGATTTGATTGTTGATCAAATTTAATATAATATAAATTTACACTTTGATATAAAAGTATAAATCAATTTTTGCTGCTTATTTTTTATAAAATAATTTTTTTGAATTTATAATTTGACAAATAATGAAAAAAAAAAAAAAAAAATGATTATTATACCTGTTCGATAGTGTTTCTTTGTTGATCAAGATTAAATTATTTTTTTATAATATATGTCATGTGTAAATTAATATACATTTGAATTGGCATGTTGTCATGTAAATTATATTACAAAACAAAAGAAATATATTATTGAAGCAACAACATACATAATATGATTGAGAATTAAAGGGTTGGAATGGCAAAGAGGAGAAATAGCTTCTGAGGGTTGTTACACAGTATTGCTCATGGCAAATTGTAGGGTTATGAAGCTGATTTAATATATATATATATATATATTTCAGGGTTATACAGAGTACAATATAGAGAATTCAATTCCACGCTCGATTATGCAACCGGTTTGGTGGATTACGCGCTTATACCACACCGTTTTACTTCGATGACAGGATTACGCGCTCAAAGCTTTTGCTGTTACTATTTTCTATATATATATATATATACATGTGTTAATTCTACCTGTTTTCGACCATTTCTTGCTAAACTACAAGTCTTAGTATATATCACTAAGCTAGTACATTATTTTTGATGGATTTATTTTTGTCTAATCTTCTAATATCAAATTCCATATACTCCATTAAATCTAATCATCTTTTTTTTGTCCAACTTGCACCTATTTTAGTTTAATCTGAATGACATAGTAATTGTATTGAATATTTATCATTTTAATAATTTTATTTAAAAATATATATTTAAAATTAATTAAATATATTTTTGTCCGAGTTTGTCATAAATTCTGTTTGATTTTAATGAGAGGATTTCAATTCAGGCACTTTATTATTTTTAATATTTAAAAACTACAGAATATATAATTTCAAAGAGAGAAAATATATTTCAAAATGAATTTAATATATCTAGTTTTGAATGAGTTAAATTTATAATATTTAATATTTTAAATTTATATTTTTTGTTTATTTAAATATTTAATTGAAAATTATTTTACTCGTTATTTTGAGATATATGAATATTTAAATGTTGATAATGGATGTACATATATTGATTATGTGGATTAATTTTTTTTGATATATAACTTTTTGTAAATTAATTCTTTTGTCAATTTTAGTTTTTTATTTTTCACATATTGTTTATAAAATTAAATTCAATAACAAATGCAAACTAGGTAAACACAGAGTGAGTCTGCGTGATCATCACCTGTTGCTGACAATTAAACGCGAATGTTTCGTATATGCGTGAATATTTTGCAAATAAATGTGAGTTTTTTTTTTATTTTTTTAATCTTCATTACGTTAAAAAGCTATTATTAATAAAAAAAATAAATAAATAAATAAAAACGATCATTCAATTATAAAATTAAAAAATAAATTCAATCTATACATACTATTGTTCAATTGTGTAAATTCAATTTAATTTAATTTTTTTTTATACAACAATTAGCTAGTTTTAAAAAATTTATGATTTAAAATCAAGACAATCAACTCATCAATACAAAAAATATTTTATTCAAATATATGAAAAATCTTGGATATATTTGAATATACTTGAACATTAAATGAGAAAAATAAAAAAAAAAATTAATTTAAATATATTCAGTACATGCGTGACTATTGTGTATATAAAATTTATAAACCAATACCATGATATACATATAAAAAATATATATATACATGGAGTATCGCGTCGTGATTTTCAGCACGCCACGACGTTAGTCCCCGGGGAAAGTAAGGCGGTCACGTCTCGTACGAGATTCAATTTGCCGCCAACTTTTACTCCCTTTTCTCCTCCAATGATCCATTCCTCTCTGTTTTTTTTTTCTTTCTCTCTCCAATCTCCCTTCAATTTCATCCCCCTATATAAACCCACCCTTTACCACCTTACTATTCTTGTTCTGCTCTCAATTCGCGTATACGTCCAACTCTTGTCGTTCCCTGGTGGCATTCTCATCTCTTTTTTTTTTTGCCTTTATTTTTCTTTTTCTTTTTTCATTTTCCTCTATTTCAGCTTATATATATTCGATTCTCTTCTTTCGTACGTGCGTAATCGCTTAAAAAGTTTGAAAATTTTTCATTGTCAGCTGAAAATTCGATAGGAAAACATTTTTCTATAATGATAAAAATGAAAAAAAATATTGCAAAAAATAATAAAAATTTTACAAACAAAATAACTTGAATGTATATATTTTTTTTAAATTTGGCATTGTAATATCTATAAAACAATATAAAAATGAAAATGGGTGGTTGGTCAGGTTTGCTTGGGGATCTCTTAGCTACGCGCAATAAACTTCTATTGGCTAGTTAAGTGCGTATACAAAAAGTCATTAAGTTGAGAGCATTTTACACGATATCACTTTGTTGATAACGTCTAGTTGCATGTAGCTATATTATTTTTTTATTTTTAAAAAGTATATAAAAAGTGAAATGTTAAGTGAGTTGTTATTTCAGTAGTACAAGTAAATATATGGTCAGACCGTGCATCAGGTTCACCTTTCTCTTAAAAATTTATTTTTTTTCTCTCTTATTTTTTTATTTTTTTCATAAAATAATTTATGTTGATGGTATATCTATATTAAAAGTTTTATATCTATATATAACTCTTTGAATTTGGCATCATAAAGTATACATTTAAAAAAAAATCAAAGTGAGAATTGAATGGGGATAAAGTGAGTGAAACTGTAAAACCAAAAGCGGCTTTCTATCCAGGGAAATGGACTTGCCATTATAGACAAACTAAAGCTGAGTATTCAAGCTATTCTCGTGAGGCTTATTAGTATGCAAGGGAAGCTTGTTGCCTTAGGTGCTAGAGCTTTCATCAGTCGACGCGTGCGTTAGATCACACTATATAGTACATACATATGAAATATATATTGAGACCAAAGTAATTATTATTAAAAACCCTTTGTCATTAAAAAAATATATTTATTATTATTTTTTTTGTTTTTTTGTCTATAATAATAATGTAATTTTTTAAAAACTTTTTATATTTGGACTTGAAAAAAAAACCTTTGAGTAAAGCACTTTTAGATTATTTAAATAATCTAAAAAAAAAATATCTTGAAAAGCTCTTTTAGTGACTTTTTACCAGTTTCAGCACGATTATGTATACTCGAGATTTTTATCAGTCAACTTCTATTGATGAATATAGCTATATATGTATATAAAACTGAAAGTAGATTTTTGGTGTGATAAGATTCGATGGTTGCTTTTTTTTTTTTTTTATTATTATCTCATGTTGACATAAAAGAAAAAATAGATAAAGAAAAATAATATAGATATATTTTTTAGTAAATAAAAAAAATAAGAATGAAAGGGGTTGTTGAAAAAAAAAAAAACAAAAAAAATAAAATAAAAAATAGAAGAAAATATTTATGTTATTTTTTGTGTGCTGACATTTGCAGATGTGTGGATGTATGTATACTTGCTTGAAACGTAAAATGAGGGTTGTAAATATAACTCGAGAATTTTTCTTTTTATTTATTTATTTTTTCAAAAGTGAGGTGAAAGTCTGAAAGTTGAGTGTGTGTCTTGGGTTTCCTGTCTTTTCATTTTATTTAATTTGTCTTTTTTTTTAAATTTATATTTATTTATTTGTTTATTTTAATTAACTTATTATTGTTGATTTTTTTTTTTCATATTTTCATAGATTAAATGTGTCATTGTTAGTATATTGAATTTTGTAAATTAAAACAGTTTCTTGGTAAAGCTTAACCTCTAGATTTCTACCAACAAACCAAATGAAATGTTGTATATATATATATATATATATAGCAATATATGTATGAGATTCAGTAGTGGTTTGAAATTGCTGAATTTGCAGTCTTGCTGAAACTAATATAGTAAACACAACCAGCTTGGATTATGGTCCCATTTTACTTCCCTATATTTATACATACAACATGCTCTACCAATATTCACATATTAAAGTCTATATATTCATTATAAATTAATTTAAATTTACCCACTAGAAATAATAATATTTCTACAAATCAAAATAGTTATAAATAATTATTTTTAAGTATATTATTTATATGCCGTGAAAGAGAAAATAAAGAAAAAGTATATATAATAAAATAATAACATGAAAAAAAATTCTTTTACATTGAAAAAAAAAAAATAAAATGAAATAAAATGAAATGAATGAACCGGATGCAACCACAGAAACTTGCGACAACAATTTCCTCGAGTGTATCAATGAAATACGTCAAATTATATCGTCACCAAAATAAGATTTCCCAAGGGCAAATATATACATATACCTTTATATAAATATATAAATAGATTGTACATTTCCACAGAGAAATAACAACAATTTCTATATACGCGTATATACATTTATTGAGTAAAACATAATTGAAAAAAATCAAATAACAATAATCATAATAATAAATAAATACAAATGAATATATATATATAAAATAAAATAAAAAATAATTAAGTATATAACTTGATATAAAATTAAATTTAAAAAAAAATTAATATACTTATATAAAAACAAATTTAATTTAATTTAATGATAAAAGTAAAGAGAAGGAAAATTGTAGCAACAGGTCGGTGAACTTACTAGCAAAAGAGGACCCATTATGCACCCCTTAAATTTATATTATATTATATATATATATATCTTTTGTGTATGAGGTTCACTTTATATATATACTTTATATTGTTATATATTATTATTATTATTATTATCATTATTATTATTATTACTATGCATACATATGTGTAGACCAAAGTAATACAGAGTTATAAAAGATAAAGAGAAAAGACACAAGTCGGCACAACGGATATTCAGTTAGGCACTTCGTAAAGTTCAAATTCCATTATTGTACTAGAGTGTGCCTGAAGGCAATATATATATATATATATATATATAAAATTTTATTATTTATTTTATTGTATTTTCTTTTTTATAAATTAATTTAATGAAGAGTAGAACGTTGAAACGCACTTTATCATAAAGGAAAGTCAGATAAGTGTATATATATGTATATATATATATTATATATTATTATATACATTGTATACAAACAATATATGTATATATATATAGGTATACATATAGATATATGTACGATCTGAGTTTCCATCAGAGACTAATGGGATTCTCCTGTTTCCTGTCACGCCAAAATGCTTCGTAATGCTGGTCACGTTTCTCTTGCCAATTTTTATTCACAAAAAAATTAAAAAAAATTATAAATAAATGAAAATGCATTATTTACATAAATTTATACTCATTATTTATGTATAAATCATATGTATATTTTATGCATATCAAATTATTAACTTTTCAAAAATTTAATTATTATATAGTTATATTTTTAATAGTTTATTTAAAATTTTTTTTTTTTATTATGAGGTGATTGAAAGACAAAAATATTAAATATATAATGCCACGTGTCATTTTATTTTTATTTGAATTTTTTTTATAAAATATCAACGACGACAGACATGACTTTGCAGTTCGTTAACGTTTTTTAAAATTTGCCAAATGTAGAAAATAATAAAAAAATAAAAATTTACTAAATGAACTTGTATAATTTAGAGTAAAGAGAAAAGTATAATATATAAGTTGAAGAAATTAAATAAAAAAAAAAAATTAAATGAAATGAGTTATTTACATTTATAATATATATAAGTTGAGGGTAAATTTTTAAATTGACCAACTTTTTAAATACATATAATATATTAATCATATTGAATTTAATTGAATATTTAAAAGTCATTTGTATGGTAAAATTTTTAAATTACAATAAATGACATACAGTGTATATGTCATATATATATAATCATAAATCATTTAAATGAATTTTTAAGTATAAATTGAGGGGTTTTAATTCAGATTTAAAAAAAATGAAATACATTTGATGGTTAGTCAGTTTTACCCTCCAGTAATGAAAGAACTTTTATGTGTCCGGGAACATTTTAACGAAGCAGACCTCGTAAAATGTGTACATATATTTTGTACATAGTATTCGAAGCATCCATGGTTACGACGACTTCTAGCCAAAGCATCGAATTACATGCGGCTGTTAGCATGCAATAGCTATTTCGATGCTCCCTTTTACTTTTAATATAAATATTCACAAACCCTCTACCAACAAAATATGCATTGTTATATATTTGCAATATATATATGAAAACCTTTGTTCAATTTATAACAAATAATCTGAAATTAATGATTAATTAAAAAATTTTTTTAATTTTTTATTTTTTTTTTTTTCGATATAAAAATGAATAATAAAATTAAAATATAAATTCTATATAGAAAAATTTAAATTAAATTTTTTAAAAATACAATTTAAACTACTATACATATATTTTATATAATTTTTTTTTTTTTGTTTTTCATAAAAATACTTAATCAATTTTATGTTGATTTAAAAAAAAAATATAGTACTGTTGACACTGTCACTTGCAAATTGGCTTTTTGTAACAATAATAAACTCTTTGTGATAGTAGTATAGCTAAATATTTTTTTTGTTTTTTTGGTAGTTTTTCATTTTGTTTTTTACGGAGGCTAGGAGCCGAAAGGCTCAGCCGTAGTATTGGATTTATATCCCAAAAAATTATAATGTTTATAACTTTTGAAATAATTGTCATAGAGACTTCGGGTTTGGCTCAAAACAAGCGTCTCGGAAAACTCTATCGCCCTTAATAGTAAGAACATAATCTATTGAGTCGTTTTTTTGAAAAAGCTATTTTTGTCACAAAAAAATGAAAAAAAAAATTTTTTTTTTTTTTTTTTCGAAAAATACTATTTTTATAGAAAAAAGTCATTTGAAAAAGTTGTAGAATTTTGAAAAACAAATTTTTTAAGCCTAATATGAAACCTCTGCGACTGTTCTATATTGAGTTATAGCTTGCGCCGTAATGTTTTTTTTATATAATCAATGGGGTGCTATAAAATGGTGATAGAAACTTCGTGTTAGGCTTAAAACACGTGTATTTGAAAAATCTATCACCTATTATAATTAGCTTTGATCTAGAAAACATATTTTCAGAAAAAAATTGAAAAAATCGATTTTTTTTTTTTTTTTAAATTTAAATTTTAAAAAATAAAAAAAAAGTGACTGAACCGATAATCCTCTTTCTCTAGAGGGGCGATAGAGTTTAAAGAGGCGCATTATTTGAGCCTAATACGAAGTCTCTACTACAATTTTTAAAAAAGTTATGGATCATAAATGTTTCTAGTAATTTTTTAAAAAAGCTCTAACTTTTAAAAAAATCGTCATAGATACTTCGTATACGATTCAAAAAGCATGTGTGGTAAAGTTCTACAATTTTTATTTGAAACATTTTTCAAAAAAAATTCTATTTTTCATAAAAAAATAGAAAAAAAAATTTTTTAAATATTCTTGTTATTTTATTTTTAAAAATAGAAAAAAATTGGCTGTTGGAATTAGGATGAATCTCTTGAGAGGCGCTAGAGTTTTAAAAACCACGTTTTTTGAGCCTAATTTGAAGTCATTCTGTTAATTCTATCAAAAGTTATGGCTTTACAAAGCTCTACGAAAGCTAGGTGCCGGAAGGCTTAAAACGTTGTATTGAATTTTTTATTATTATTTTTTTCATTTATTATTTTTTTTTATTTTTATTGATAATTTTTTTTTTTTTTTCAATGATTTTATTGTTAATGAACAATTAAAATTTATTCAACAAATAAAATTCAACACGGCCCTAGCCGAAGTATTGAAAATTTTTAATTTTCAAAGGTAACGTGGGCCACACGCCCAAACAAACGTTACCAGATCTTTTTTTTTTTAAATTTTTTATGTTGTAACTAGTAAGCCTTGTGTGCGTTGCTATAGTTACTATTAAATGACATATACAATATTCGATTCGATGGCCAATTCAAGAAACGCGCGTGCGTTCATGTAACCCAAATTGCCTCAAGTGATATTTTTCTTTTGCACTTTTAAAACCCTCATATTTAAGCTGCTTTTCCCTTTTTTTTATTTATATTTATTTACACATTTTTTATCTGTTGAATTTTCACGTGGATTGGCATACGACATGTGTTAAAGCACATCAAATATGTATAAGTGTCAACATCACAATGACTCATTGTTGAATATAAAATTATTTTTATTTTTTTTTATTATAATATTGTAGCGCTCAAGGTGTACCATTAAAAATTTACTACCGAGAAAATTAAATGTCAAGTTGTTGATAATAAAAAAATAAAAAAAAAATAAAATTTTCCAGTCTTGAGGATAATTGTATTTTAAATAAATTTTTTTTTTTTTTTTTTGTATTATTTTTTCATTATATAAATTAAAAATAAAAATAACTTTGTATATAAATTTATTTTAATTAATTTGATTGATTATTAAACTTGAAAGTTTTTAATTTTTTTTTTATTACTTGATATATATTTTTATTATTTATAGTTAAAAAAATATTTTCAAGTAAGATAATAGGACTTGTTGGAATTTTTCCCTGGTGCATTCTTTAGATCGTAAAAGACACCAAATAATCCCTCGAGAATATTTCACGTGATCTTAATATCAAATTCTATACAGAACGAATCACTTGGGTCGTGCTACCCTAATCATTAGTCGTATACATATATATATATGTATATATTAAGTTCAAAAATTATAATGATCTATCTATCTAGGTTTATACCCTAAATAGATTCTCACAAAACATCTCATATCTCTTACAGTTCATGAATTAATTTAACTAATTGAAAATTATTAATGAAGGTAAATGTAAAGAAGATAAAAAAAAAAAACATGAAAATTTTCTTGAACAAACAAAAGTTTAGAAGTTAAAATTGATAATGATATATCTATGTTTTATTATTATCATCCATCTATCGATTTATTTTTTTATTTTTATTTAATTTTTCTTTTCAATCTCTTCATTTTCTTTTCAGTGTAATCCTCTTTAATTATCCTCCAATCACTCGGGCTTGCACTTACTTGCCACTTCTATGTCGGCATTCATTTTTCGTCTTTACAATATTATTTTCTTTTTCTTTCTATATATATATATTTACTTTCAAATAGTTTTTTTATTTTTTAATTTAATTTTATTATTTTTTTAATCGCTTTTTATCCAATTTTACTTGGAAAATAAATTCAATAGTTTTATAACTATATAAGATCTATGAACAAACGTCCAAAACATTAAAGTGCTTTTCCATCATTATATATAACAAAATTATACTTGACTTTTTTTGAAAAAAAAAAAAAAATTATGAGAAATTATTATAATTAAAATTTAATTATTAACTATCATTACAAGTTGAACAGTAATTTTTAAAATTTTGTATTTTAAATGAATAATTAATTGATTTATAAATAAATATATTTGTGTATTGAATATTTATAAATATAATTCAATTAGAATGTTATTTAAATGTCAAATTTCATATATTTTTCAATGTATATTATTAGTATAGTTTGACCAGATTGTTTGTGTATATAATAACGTTTACTTTGACGGGTTACGAAGCTTAATTTGACACGTAAATGCTTGAAATAGATATTTAGTATAGTTGTAACTGAAATCAATGTCATTCAAATACAGATATATACAATATATATATGTTTTGAATTATATGTGCAGGGTAAATAATATATTCAAAGGTTATATACATATATATTCATATCGAGTAGACACTTGATTGAAGTATTTTAAGGGTATTACTACTATGAAAATGAGCTGATATATTTTTATTATTCAAAGGTCTTTTTGATGATGACAGAGATTGAAAATAAACGAGCATGAAAACGGAAAATTTTTTAATTAATTGTTTATAATAATTATTTTAAAATAATTGAGAATAAAAATATAACAAAAAGTTTTATATATTTTTAAAGCTTTGCATTGAAAGTATAAATTGAAATATATATAAAAGTATATATATATATTTTGTATAACATATATATTTGTCATTTTAATTAAAGAATTTTAAGTAGTGCAAGAACATTTGACCATGTCTGAGGATGCAAAGAATTTCTTAACTGCTCGTATAATGTTGAGAAACACAAAGTAAACAGAAAGAATTTAAAAAACTTTAAGATAAAATTTTTAGGGTTTGAGGTGACCACCTTGTGGTTTAGAAGGTGCTAGTTTTTTATCATTATTTTTTTTTTCTTCTTTTTGACTTTGAATTTTACTTACTTTTATTCGTAATGTTAGTGTACTTCCACTCACTCAAGGGTGGTTAAGTTTTCCATTCTTCCTTCAACTTGTTGGAAACTTGTTTAAACACGATACCTAAACTCTTTTTTGATTTCAGTTTTTTTTTTTCCATGAAATGTCTATCATTGTTTTATCTCCTTTTGAGAACATACTAGGACAACACTAAGTCTCCACTTATACCTCTCGATGTGTTTCCTTGTTTGAATTAATTTTTTTATATTTAAAATAAATTTCAGGACAACACTGAGCCATCACTTATACTTCTGAGTGTGTTGTCCTGTGTTTGAATTAATTTTTTATATTTAAAATAAATTTCAGGACAACACTGAGCCATCACTTATACTTCTGAGTGTGTTGTCCAGTTTCAATTAATTTTTTATATTTAAAATATATTTCAAGGAAACACTGGGCCTCCACTTATACCTCTCGATGTGTTTCCTTGTTTCAATTAATTTTTTTATATTTAAAATAAATTTCAGGACAACACTGAGCCATCACTTATACTTCTCGATGTGTTTCCTTGTTTGAATTAATTTTTTTATATTTAAAATAAATTTCAGGACAACACTAAGTCTCCACTTATACCTCTCGATGTGTTTCCTTGTTTGAATTAATTTTTTTATATTTAAAATAAATTTCAGGACAACACTGAGCCATCACTTATACTTCTGAGTGTGTTGTCCTGTTTCAATTAATTTTTTTATATTTAAAATATATTTCAGGACAACACTTGGCCATCACTTATACCTCTGAGTGTGTTGTCCTGTTTCAATTAATTTTTTTAATTTTAAATAAAATTCAAGGAAACACTGGGCCTCCACTTATACCTCTCGATGTGTTTCCTTGTTTGAATTAATTTTTTTATATTTAAAATAAATTTCAGGACAACACTGAGCCATCACTTATACTTCTCGATGTGTTTCCTTGTTTGAATTAATTTTTTATATTTAAAATAAATTTCAGGACAACACTGAGCCATCACTTATACTTTTGACTGTGTTGTCCTGTTTCAATCAATTTTTTATATTTAAAATAAATTTCAGGACAACACTGAGCCATCACTTATACTTCTGAGTGTGTTGTCCAGTTTCAATTAATTTTTTTATATTTAAAATAAATTTCAAGGAAACACTGGGCCTCCACTTATACCTCTCGATGTGTTTCCTTGTTTCAATTAATTTTTTATATTTAAAATATATTTCAAGGAAACACTGGGCCTCCACTTATACCTCTCGATGTGTTTCCTTGTTTCAATTAATTTTTTTATATTTAAAATAAATTTCAGGACAACACTGAGCCATCACTTATACTTCTGAGTGTGTTGTCCTGTTTCAATTAATTTTTTATATTTAAAATAAATTTCAAGGAAACACTGGGCCTCCACTTATACCTCTCGATGTGTTTCCTTGTTTCATTTAATTTTTTATATTTAAAATATATTTCAAGGAAACACTGGGCCTCCACTTATACCTCTCGATGTGTTTCCTTGTTTCAATTAATTTTTTTATATTTAAAATAAATTTCAGGACAACACTGAGCCATCACTTATACTTCTGAGTGTGTTGTCCAGTTTCAATTAATTTTTTATATTTAAAATAAATTTCAAGGAAACACTGGGCCTCCACTTATACCTCTCGATGTGTTTCCTTGTTTCATTTAATTTTTTATATTTAAAATATATTTCAAGGAAACACTGGGCCTCCACTTATACCTCTCGATGTGTTTCCTTGTTTCAATTAATTTTTTTATATTTAAAATAAATTTCAGGACAACACTGAGCCATCACTTATACTTCTGAGTGTGTTGTCCAGTTTCAATTAATTTTTTATATTTAAAATAAATTTCAAGGAAACACTGGGCCTCCACTTATACCTCTCGATGTGTTTCCTTGTTTCAATTAATTTTTTATATTTAAAATATATTTCAAGGAAACACTGGGCCTCCACTTATACCTCTCGATGTGTTTCCTTGTTTCAATTAATTTTTTATATTTAAAATAAATTTCAAGGAAACACTGGGCCATCACTTATACTTCTGAGTGTGTTTCCTTTTTCAATTAATTTTTTATATTTAAAATAAATTTCAGGACAACACTGAGCCATCACTTATACTTCTGAGTGTGTTGTCCTGTTTCAATTAATTTTTTATATTTAAAATAAATTTCAGGACAACACTGAGCCATCACTTATACTTCTGAGTGTGTTGTCCTGTTTCAATCAATTTTTTATATTTAAAATAAATTTCAAGGAAACACTGGGCCTCCACTTATACCTGTCGATGTGTTTCCTTGTTTGAATTAATTTTTTATATTTAAAATAAATTTCAGGACAACACTGAGCCATCACTTATACTTCTGAGTGTGTTGTCCTGTTTCAATCAATTTTTTATATTTAAAATAAACTTCAAGGAAACACTGGGCCTCCACTTATACTTCTCGATGTGTTTCCTTGTTTCAATTAATTTTTTATATATAAAATATATTTCAAGGAAACACTGGGCCTCCACTTATACCTCTCGATGTGTTTCCTTGTTTCAATTAATTTTTTTATATTTAAAATAAATTTCAGGACAACACTGAGCCATCACTTATACCTCTGAGTGTGTTTCCTTGTTTGAATTAATTTTTTATATTTATAATAAAATTCAAGGAAACACTGGGCCTCCACTTATACCTGTCGATGTGTTTCCTTGTTTGAATTAATTTTTTATATTTAAAATAAATTTCAGGA
The DNA here is from genome assembly GCA_011426435.1 of Lysiphlebus fabarum. Taxonomy (NCBI): domain Eukaryota; kingdom Metazoa; phylum Arthropoda; class Insecta; order Hymenoptera; family Braconidae; genus Lysiphlebus; species Lysiphlebus fabarum. Next base: position 159,489 of record WSYQ01000013.1, read on the forward strand.
CAACACTGAGCCATCACTTATACTTTTGACTGTGCTGTCATGTTTCAATCAATTTTTTATATTTAAAATAAATTTCAGGACAACACTGAGCCATCACTTATACTTCTGAGTGTGTTGTCCAGTTTCAATTAATTTTTTATATTTAAAATATATTTCAAGGAAACACTGGGCCTCCACTTATACTTCTCGATGTGTTTCCTTGTTTGAATTAATTTTTTATATTTAAAATAAATTTCAAGGAAACACTGGGCCTCCACTTATACCTCTCGATGTGTTTCCTTGTTTCAATTAATTTTTTTATATTTAAAATAAATTTCAGGACAACACTGAGCCATCACTTATACTTCTGAGTGTGTTGTCCTGTTTCAATTAATTTTTTATATTTAAAATAAATTTCAAGGAAACACTGGGCCTCCACTTATACCTCTCGATGTGTTTCCTTGTTTGAATTAATTTTTTATATTTAAAATAAATTTCAAGGAAACACTGGGCCTCCACTTATACCTCTCGATGTGTTTCCTTGTTTCAATTAATTTTTTTATATTTAAAATAAATTTCAGGACAACACTGAGCCTCACGTATACCTGTCGATGTGTTGTCCTGTTTCAATTAATTTTTTTATATTTAAAATAAATTTCAGGACAACACTTGGCCTCCACTTATACCTGTCGATGTGTTGTCCTGTTACAATTAATTTTTTTATATTTAAAATATATTTCAGGGAAACACTGGGCCTCCACTTATACCTCTCGATGTGTTTCCTTGTTTCAATTAATTTTTTTATATTTAAAATAAATTTCAGGACAACACTGAGCCATCACTTATACTTCTGAGTGTGTTGTCCTGTTTCAATCAATTTTTTATATTTAAAATAAATTTCAAGGAAACACTGGGCCTCCACTTATACCTCTCGATGTGTTTCCTTGTTTCAATTAATTTTTTATATTTAAAATAAATTTCAGGAAACACTGGGCCTCCACTTATACCTCTCGATGTGTTTCCTTGTTTCAATTAATTTTTTATATTTAAAATATATTTCAAGGAAACACTGGGCCTCCACTTATACCTCTCGATGTGTTTCCTTGTTTGAATTAATTTTTTATATTTAAAATAAATTTCAAGGAAACACTGGGCCATCACTTATACTTCTGAGTGTGTTGTCCTGTTTCAATTAATTTTTTATATTTAAAATAAATTTCAGGACAACACTGAGCCATCACTTATACTTCTGAGTGTGTTGTCCTGTTTCAATTAATTTTTTATATTTAAAATAAATTTCAGGACAACACTGAGCCATCACTTATACTTCTGAGTGTGTTGTCCTGTTTCAATTAATTTTTTATATTTAAAATAAATTTCAGGACAACACTGAGCCATCACTTATACTTCTGAGTGTGTTGTCCTGTTTCAATTAATTTTTTTATATTTAAAATAAATTTCAGGACAACACTGAGCCATCACTTATACTTCTGAGTGTGTTGTCCTGTTTCAATTAATTTTTTATATTTAAAATAAATTTCAGGACAACACTGAGCCATCACTTATACCTCTGAGTGTGTTGTCCTGTTTCAATTGATTTTTTATATTTAAAATAACTTTCAGGACAACACTGAGCCATCACTTATACTTCTGAGTGTGTTGTCCTGTTTCAATCAATTTTTCATATTTAAAATAAATTTCAAGGAAACACTGGGCCTCCACTTATACCTCTCGATGTGTTTCCTTGTTTCAATTAATTTTTTATATTTAAAATATATTTCAAGGAAACACTGGGCCTCCACTTATACCTCTCGATGTGTTTCCTTGTTTCAATTAATTTTTTTATATTTAAAATAAATTTCAGGACAACACTGAGCCATCACTTATACTTCTGAGTGTGTTGTCCTGTTTCAATTAATTTTTTATATTTAAAATAAATTTCAGGACAACACTGAGCCATCACTTATACTTCTGAGTGTGTTGTCCAGTTTCAATTAATTTTTTATATTTAAAATATATTTCAAGGAAACACTGGGCCTCCACTTATACCTCTCGATGTGTTTCCTTGTTTCAATTAATTTTTTATATTTAAAATATATTTCAAGGAAACACTGGGCCTCCACTTATACCTCTCGATGTGTTTCCTTGTTTCAATTAATTTTTTTATATTTAAAATAAATTTCAGGACAACACTGAGCCATCACTTATACTTCTGAGTGTGTTGTCCTGTTTCAATTAATTTTTTATATTTAAAATAAATTTCAGGACAACACTGAGCCATCACTTATACTTCTGAGTGTGTTGTCCAGTTTCAATTAATTTTTTATATTTAAAATAAATTTCAAGGAAACACTGGGCCTCCACTTATACCTCTCGATGTGTTTCCTTGTTTCAATTAATTTTTTATATTTAAAATATATTTCAAGGAAACACTGGGCCTCCACTTATACCTCTCGATGTGTTTCCTTGTTTGAATTAATTTTTTATATTTAAAATAAATTTCAAGGAAACACTGGGCCTCCACTTATACCTCTCGATGTGTTTCCTTGTTTCAATTAATTTTTTTATATTTAAAATAAATTTCAGGACAACACTGAGCCATCACTTATACTTCTGAGTGTGTTGTCCTGTTTCAATTAATTTTTTATATTTAAAATAAATTTCAGGACAACACCTAGCCATCACTTATACCTCTGAGTGTGTTGTCTTGTTTCAATTGATTTTTTATATTTAAAATAACTTTCAGGACAACACTGAGCCATCACTTATACTTCTGAGTGTGTTGTCCTGTTTCAATTAATTTTTTATATTTAAAATAAATTTCAGGACAACACTGAGCCATCACTTATACTTCTGAGTGTGTTGTCCAGTTTCAATTAATTTTTTATATTTAAAATATATTTCAAGGAAACACTGGGCCTCCACTTATACCTCTCGATGTGTTTCCTTGTTTCAATTAATTTTTTATATTTAAAATATATTTCAAGGAAACACTGGGCCTCCACTTATACCTCTCGATGTGTTTCCTTGTTTCAATTAATTTTTTTATATTTAAAATAAATTTCAGGACAACACTGAGCCATCACTTATACTTCTGAGTGTGTTGTCCTGTTTCAATTAATTTTTTATATTTAAAATAAATTTCAGGACAACACTGAGCCATCACTTATACTTCTGAGTGTGTTGTCCAGTTTCAATTAATTTTTTATATTTAAAATATATTTCAAGGAAACACTGGGCCTCCACTTATACCTCTCGATGTGTTTCCTTGTTTCAATTAATTTTTTATATTTAAAATATATTTCAAGGAAACACTGGGCCTCCACTTATACCTCTCGATGTGTTTCCTTGTTTGAATTAATTTTTTATATTTAAAATAAATTTCAAGGAAACACTGGGCCTCCACTTATACCTCTCGATGTGTTTCCTTGTTTCAATTAATTTTTTTATATTTAAAATAAATTTCAGGACAACACTGAGCCATCACTTATACTTCTGAGTGTGTTGTCCTGTTTCAATTAATTTTTTATATTTAAAATAAATTTCAGGACAACACCTAGCCATCACTTATACCTCTGAGTGTGTTGTCTTGTTTCAATTGATTTTTTATATTTAAAATAACTTTCAGGACAACACTGAGCCATCACTTATACTTCTGAGTGTGTTGTCCTGTTTCAATCAATTTTTCATATTTAAAATAAATTTCAAGGAAACACTGGGCCTCCACTTATACCTCTCGATGTGTTTCCTTGTTTCAATTAATTTTTTATATTTAAAATAAATTTCAGGGAAACACTGGGCCTCCACTTATACCTCTCGATGTGTTTCCTTGTTTCAATTAATTTTTTATATTTAAAATATATTTCAGGACAACACTGAGCCATCACTTATACTTCTGAGTGTGTTGTCCTGTTTCAATTGATTTTTTATATTTAAAATAACTTTCAGGACAACACTGAGCCATCACTTATACTTCTGAGTGTGTTGTCCTGTTCCAATTAATTTTTTATATTTAAAATAAATTTCAGGACAACACTGAGCCTCTACTTATACCTGTCGATGTGTTTTCTTGTTTGAATCTATTTTATTTGTTTTAAATAAAATTTAGGACCACACTGAGCCATCATTTATACTTTTACAAGTGTTGTCCTGTTTGAATTCATTTTCTGTTATACAATACACTGATACTTATCATAAACCTCTAAACCAATGAGAATACAACAACTTATGCATACAAATAAATATACTCAAAATAAAAAATTCAGAGAAAATAAATCTTATTGTGAAATAAATTTTATATTGATATTTTTCACGAGTGATCACCAAACAGAAGTTCATACTCAATGATTTAATATTTTTTTATATATTTTCTCGAATATTATTAAATCCTCTAAAATATAGATATATATAAATAATTCTAAAAAGAAAACAAGAAAATAGGATATGTCATATTATTATTCTTTTACAAGTGTAAAATTCATTTTTACATCATTTTTCTTATTATTTCATTTTGTTGAAATTTTCTTTTATTTCTAATTCTAGTATTTTTTATTGCTTTTAAAAAAAAATTTCGAGGTGATAATTCGTTTCCAACGAGTTTTAATCCATTGGACTAATATATATCTTACGTTCACGTATCGAGTCTTATCTTTTTTTTTTTTTCTATTATTTTTTAAGCAATTTTTTTTACGTACTTTTTGCGTTTGGAGTATTTATAATCTCAAGACTCTGCGCGTTTCGACTAATCAATGATTCAACCCAGCAATTACGAAGGCGCCTTAAAAATAGTCTTGAGGGTATATATATATATCTTTCTAGACTTCCCCATGTGTTTTTTTTTCTATAGTTATTTTCATGGCACCCTTACATGACTACCCTTGTCGAATATATTTTTTTTTTTTTTTCACCCCTGTGTTAGAAATATTTATAAGAGAATTGAATCTTTTCTATATATACGAATTTCGTATTATAGTATTTCTAAATTGCACCTTTAACAAACTTTATTGTATTTTTGAATTTAATTTTTCAATAGGTTTATAGAGGTACTGATTTCTTTACACTTTTTAAAATCACACATACGAATTTAATGTTTTCGAGTTGAAAAAATATTCCGAAATATTTTATCCAATTTTTTCAAGTATACCTGAAATTAGTGCATAGTTTACTTATCATGTTTTTTTTTTTTTTTTTTATTTGTAAAATATGGAATATTATCCTTAAAAAAAAAATAAAAAAATATGACACGACATCAGAGAAAGTCATCTTATTTCATTCAGAGAAGGAATTTATTTTTCTTTTATTAAAGATGAAAAAGAAAATATAAAAAAAAAAAAAAATATGTACACTGCTTTTGGCGCATTTTCCAGGTGTACAAGGAATGAGCATATATAGCGTTAGTGGCACACGAAAAAATTTCAACGGAATTCATTTGTACATTGGTAAAAGAGGAAAGCTCTCATCCGAGGACGACCTTTTTTTCTTTTACTTTATTTTATTTTTTTTTTGCTGTTCTTATATTTCATATTTTTTATTATTTTTTTTTGTCGCACCTTTACCTCAAAATGCATTCTAAAATTTTTAAATATAATAAAATTAATGATAAAAGTATATACTATGAATTTTCAAAAAATAAAAAAAACAAAATTTATTAATGAGCTATTGGTCAATAATTTCCATTATCGTTTTTTGTATATTATCATTGATTTTATTTAAACAACCCTGATAAATAATTATTCTAATAGTTTCAATTATTTATTTGAATTATTTCTAATTTTTTTAAATTTTTTTATAATTTTCAAATGACTTTGAGAAAGTCTGACTTTTGCAAACTCATACGGTTTTTGAAAAAAATATTTCTAATCAACCTATTGATGATGTTATGCTTCTAATATTTAAAAAATATTCTTAATCAATTAGCCTGTGAGTTTTAAGTATTTAATTCAATCATTTATATATTTTTTTTATTAATTTCAAAATTTATTGAATTTGTTTATTTGATTGGCAATGATAATTTGTTCATTTCGTTGATAATAGATAAAAAGAATCAATTAAATTTTCAAGTAATTTTTTTTTTGCATTTTTATCGTATTAAAACATCATATAATTGAAATAAAAGTAGCATATATACTGGTTCAATGAATATAAAATGAATTTATTCTTTACCTCAAAAAAATAAAAAAATATCAACCATGATGTAGGTTGACTTTTTAACAAGAAATATAAATTAGAAAAAATTAATTATCCCATCATCATAAATAAGCATTTGATAATTAATTTTTCAACATTCAGAAAAAACAATTAAAGTTTATAACTGTACAATGTATCAAGGCATATGTATGTAAATGACATTATTCAAGTAATCTTGACATTTCATAGTTTGTGAATAATATGACCAAGAAATTTAATCGATTTATACATTAATTTTTTTGACAGAACGATAAATGTTAAAATAAATTTGAAGAGTTATATATTTTACTCAGTCATATATTCGATACATTATACTGGTCATGAGTTAACTACATTTTGCATATATATATTTAATGCTGAGTGCAATGTGTTTATGTGCATATACGAGTGAATATAACGTTCACGACGACCTAAATCTAGAGCTGACATATACGCAAGGAATAAATCTTTAGTGAGCATGGTGACACACACAGCCAATATGTGCTGAGAATTTAGAACTTGCTTACATATGCAATTGCCCACATTTCCCTAAATATATATATATATATAATGTTCATATTGCAATATGATGTCAGTACAATACAGAGCCAAGTTATGCTTGTATATATATATAAATTTCAAAATGATTAATATGGCTATATTTTTTATTTTTTTTAATTAAAACAATGTTTAATTATTAAATTAATTTTTAAAAAATTTATCATTTTTTTTTATTTTTGTGGCACAATTCAAATATCTTGCTGGAAATTTATTTGTTTTTTTTTTTTATTATCAAACTATTTAAAAATAAAGTTTGTCAAAGTATATAGAGCAGATAATAAAATCTTGAATTTTTTATTTGATTAATAAATGATAAAAAATTTATTATCATTTTAATATAATAATAGCAATATATTGTATCAAGATTTATTATATATTTCTTTATAAAGTATAATATATATATAAATTTTTTTATTGAAATATTATTATTCAATATTGTATTTTCTTATTATCGTCAATGTCAGTTTATCCGGATTTAGCATGTTTCATATTGTGTCACGCAAAATAAAATAACAATAATAATAATAGAAATAATAAATCAGTTTAAAAGAGATGCAAAAAAAAAAAAAAATACATATTTATTTATATATATCAGATTTCATCTTGTATAGTTTTGTGTCTAGTCATTTTTGGTTGTTCTACTTTGATTGTTTATATTTATTTTATTGTTGTTTTTATTATTATTATTATTATTGTTTTTTATAAGAGTTTTATTGTCTCATATGTGACTGTTTATTTATTTATTTATTTATTTTTATTTTTTATATATATTTGTGGATGTTGAGTTTTAGTCTTGCCCAGACTTTTCAAAGTCGTTCACCTACCGTCACTCAAACGTACAAAGCCCATTAGTCTTTTTCTTTTCTCTGGGGAAATAAAAGTAAAAGTAAGAGAATTGAGGGGAAATAGTGTATACCTATATGTCTACCAAAGAAATTGAGATAAAGGAAAAAAAAAATAAAAAAATAAAATAAAAGTAAAGTAAGGTGACAAGAACACAAGATTGACCAAAACACACTATATATTTCGTGTATTTTATATACTTTGAGATTTTTTTTTTTTTTTTTTTTTTTACTACCAAATAGTAATACAAAGAAAAATAAAACTTTATTAATTATTGATCAATTTGTTGACTGAGTATATAGAAATAAAATAAAAAAAATAAAATAAAAATAATTAATAAATATATTGTTTGATATACAGGTAGTTTGTCTTGATTAACAACATGAATTTTGCATGTTTGATGCAGATATGGTAGGAGGGTTTTGAAACAAAATTTTTAAATTTGCGATAAAGTCACTTTTCACACTTGGTGCGTTTACAAGTCAGTTCACCCAGAATTTATGTGCATCTATCCTACAGTCCTCGGGAAATGCGAGGGTGTGATAAATTAGTCGAGCCTTCATAAACATTTCACAGCTGTTGCCGACACCCCGATTTTCAACTGGTATTTTCAACCTCTTTTTCACCCTCTCATTGCTTTTCTCACACTTTATTTTATTAAACTCATATTATTCCTTTTCTTTCTAATTCATCAATTTAAATATACACTATATTTATTTACCTATATTATATCATCTTTCTCTTTTTCTATTATGTATTTAAATTTACCAATTTTATCATTTTTATTTTCTTCATCATATATATGGTCCAAAGTTGAGCCATTTTTTTTCAATATTTCAAATTATTTCAAACTTTTATTATATGCGGTTAAATATTTAATTCAAAAGACAATATTATATTGTCAATATATATAATGATATTATTAAAATAATTTGAAGTAATAAACGCTGTGTTGTAATAATTAATTAACAAAAACTTTCATGTTCACATAGACAACGACATTATTTGTGTATGCTTTTGTACACCAAACAATGTTGACTGTTTTATTTTATTGAAATACCCTTTCTTCTTTAAAGTATTTAAGCTGGAATTTTCGAGCTTAAATAATATTATTCAAGTTAATTAAATTCATAAGGGTGTGCGCAGGTGTATTGATACGACGTGGTCACATGAAATTGAAATCTTGAGAATATTCTTAATGTAATCCTATAAAGTTATTTGTTTTATTATTATTAAGTCAATTTTTAACCACAAAATTTCATAAAAAATTTAAAGATAAAAAATGAAATATATATATTATGATAAATTTTAAAAGCTTGCAGGTAGATAAGAAATTTATATATACAAATATAAAAATACATAAATATATAAATATGTTTTTGTATGTATTTTGTGATGCTTTTATTAGATTATTTTGAGAATGCATAAATGCACTGGGTATTTGTTTAATGTTATATACCAATATCATGCATTTTACTCAACAATCACGATATCCTTTATTCAAATAGACAGTTAAACTCAACGTTAATGTACTGAGAGTATTTTTTTGAATAATATATATACCACACTTTGATTTTTTTTATAAAAAAATATTTGTGAAACTAAAATAGATTATGTATGACTTTTAAACCATAGTGGTTTTTTTTTCTTTGATATTTAAATTTAAAAAAAAAAAACACAAAAAACTGGTAGTGAAAAAAAAAAAAACGAGTCAAACGTTAATATGTAAATGTTGATTTGCATGCAAGTTGCATTGAGCTTTATTTTATTTTTTTTTTTTACGAGTATCATCATCTTGAAAGTACAAACTATTCTTCAATAGCCTTCATATGAATATATTTTTGCTCTTTATATAAATGAATAGATTTTCGTGTGTATAATTATTTTTACAAAAAATGAAAATGGTAATTAAGTATTTTAAAAATGCAATATATTTACTATTCATATATAGTATTTTAAAAAATGCGCATTATTTAATTTAATTGTTTAACTTGTGTGTCATATAAAAGTCAACAAGAAACTATCGTACAGATGGGTCCATATAGCCACTTTACAGATCCCTTAAATCTACATTGGGCTCTTGAGGCTTACCGCATGTGATCTTGAAGTTTGCTATTTTGTGGTGGTAAAACTTACAACACAGTATATCCAATATATATATATAAACTATATCTAATAAAATACATAATGGAATGTCTTTATTGAAAAATAAAAACGTAAAAAAACAAAAAAAATGACGAAATACTTTTGAGTCAATATACTTTTATTGATCAATTTTACAAAAGATTTTGTCAAATAATAATATATATAAAAATTTCAACTGACTCGACAGTATATACTATACACTATATAAATAAGAAAATAATAATAATAAAATAAATAAAACTTTAAAAAAAAAAAAATAGGAATTTATATACTTTGAAAAACTTTTTCGTTGTGTATTTACTTTTTTATTTTTTTAAATTTTCATTCATTTTATTTTCATAGATAGTTGACATTTAAAAATATTACATTGATTCATTTTAATTCAATTTTTCATTAATAAATTTAATTAATTATATAATTTTAATGATAAAAGCTTTTTTTCTTTTTTTTTTTTTTCAATTATTCACATGATGAATATAGTTTGTAACTTTAAATATAATTCACGCTTTAATCAATTTTCTTTATTTCTTTTTTTTGTTAGCAATAAATCTATTTATAAATTTTTTAATTATTTATTATATATATAAATATATTTAAGCCTAGCTTTATTCATCTCTGGATTAATAAATAATTTGTGACCTGAGGCATGTTTAATTATTCGTTGCTTCGGTATATCAAGAAGATCCAGATAGAATGGAGCTCAATCGATCTGATTCATTTTCTATTATATTTCTCAAATAATTTTATCACACGTGTTATAAATATAACCACAATAATAATCGACAAAAAAAAAAAAAAAGTTGTTAAACACTTTTATATTATTATTAAATTTACACGATCAATTAATTATTTTTTATCGTTTTTTTTTTTTTTATTTTATTAAATAAAAATTGAGTTAGGTTAATATTGTTCAATGAATTTTATTGATAAAATTATTCTATTAATATAGTCATATATTAAAAACTTTAATAATTATTTTTAAAATTTTTTAATAGAATAAAATTATAAAAAAATTAATTTATTAATTTTTAAAATTTTATAAATGAATAGAAATTTTGTCTTTTTTATTCAATTTTAAATAATTTATTATTTAATTTATTTGTTTTTTTTTTAAATTAAATTAAATTTTTTATAAATTTTGTTTTCAAAATTTAAAATATTTACGCGGACATTTTTAATCAACGCCATCTATAGAGTGAAGTGAATTGCATAAATTAGTAGCATGATCCGCCATTACATGGCATTATATGTTATATAATCACTCTCACATATGACGCCTAAAAAAAAATCGACAGCTGACCCAGCAACATCAACAATTGTCAAATTATCAAAGTCCTCAGTGAGACAAGGTTTTATTATTTATTTTTACATAATTAAATAGTAAAAAATAATTAAAAATATTTATAAAAACATCTCAAAATAATATTAAAATTGTATATATAAAAACTGTGTAAATAATTAAAGTGTAATTTATTTTTTTTTTATTTTTTCAGATGCTGGATAAAATACTAATGATGCTATCAATTTGCTGTTGGAATCTCTCATTATATCTCAACAAAATGTAAGTATTATTATATTTTATTATATATATTTATTTATTTTATTAATATTATTTATATAAAATTAATTAAAATAACTACAAAATGTAAATGAATGTTGTTGATTTGATGTACGTTGGATTGTATATCTACATCCTGATGTACATCATCATCATCATCATAATTTTTATATAAAATATAAATATATAAATTAATATTAATAATATAATTATTTAAAAACAAGTTATGCTTGTATAAAAATATAAAATAACTCAAGTAAATTAAATTATTAAAATTAAATTTAGGAGCTGGTGCAATACAATTAAAAATGATGCTGTTTATTTGATGTTAAAAAGTGCTGTGTCTTTTGTTCCACTACAACTCAACGTGAGTAATATTATTTATTTTATTATATTTATTATTATTATAGGTATATTTAATCTTTTGTATGAATTAATTATCATCAATCATTGTTAATTGATGTTGTAATATATTCTCAGTGTTTTTGTTTTTTTGGTTAGTTTGTATGAATTTGTCAAGTTGACAATACAAACATACTAATTTAAAAAAAATAAACATTATTATCTAAATTTTAATTCAGAAAAGATTAAATATAGTAAATTTATTTGATGAATGAATTTAATTAAATTAATTATTGATTATTTTTATTGAAAAACAATCAAGTATCAATAATATAATTTTTAGTGTTTATATGGATCTTGTGATTCATGAAGAAATTTGTGATTATTTAATGCTAGATGAATAATAAATATATAAAAAGAGGTTCACCAGGTCATTTATAAAATAATGGTTATTTTATGCTAAATTCAAACTCTCAATTATTATTCGTATATATGTATATATAACTTTATTGATTCTCGATATTCCATTCTATATGCTCAAGTTATAGTCTAAATCCCATCTACAAAATGCAATATTTAATAAGTCATTTGAGTTGTTAGTTGCTTTATCATAAAATTAAATACATTAGTAGTCTAGCTACTGTTATAAGTAGCTTTTAAAACCATTTACTTAAAAAATAAACTACATTGTACAGTCGTTATTAAAATTGTCAGATAAATTAACATTTATTTATTTTTTTTATTTTTTTTATTTCAAACTACATAAAGTCAATAAAACTTTTTCAATATTGTACTCATGTACAAACAATGTTAAAAGGTTTATTTTATTTTTTTTTTATTTTATTTTTGTATAATTATACTGTAATTATTAATTAATTATTCATTTATGTGAATATTTGAATTTTTTTTTTTTTTAAATTTTTTCATGACTAACAGTCAGTCAAACTTTTTAAATATTTAAAAAAAAATTTAAGTAAAGTTAATATTTTTAATTTATACTATTTTTAATTTAATTTATTTTTATTAAATAATTTTTTTTTTTTTTCATTTAAAATTTTTAAAAATAAATTCACTTTATATACTTATATAAAAAAAAAAAATCAGAAATTTTTTAAATTTATAAATACTTTATGATTATCAATATTTTATTACAAATCATAAAAATTTAATTTTTAATTATTCAAATTATTCTCAATTATTCAATCATATTTCAAATAATTATTATTTTATTATTTAATATTATTTAAAAGCTTTTTTAAAAATTATATAAAATTAATTTTTAAAATATTAATGAAAATAATATTTATTTATTTATTTTTTTAATTATTTTTTCTTTGATAAAAAAAAAAACAGTATATAAAATTTATATATAAATGAATTTATTTAATCCTAAAATAATAGTAAATAATTACCCAATTTGATGGTGGTATAAATATATATATATAGATAACACGTATTGCAAATAGATATAATTCAAATGTGAGATCACAGTAAATAGACTAGCACAATGTTGGTACCATTAGTCAGTTAGATGGGGGTTTCGTGTTACTCAATTCTAATCAACGAAAACGTTGAACGTCATCAAGAGCCCACAAGCTCAAGAAGCAAGAATATATACATATATATAACTTGATTTGTTAGAAACTCAATGTGTTTTGGTGCCAATCAATTGGTCAGACCATGAAATCTCCCTTTTAGTTGTTAAAATGTATACTTTACATTAAAAGTAAAAAAATAGTATAAATAGATAAAAGATAGACACCACAGACATTGCGTGAGAAAATAAAGAGTGTGAAAGAATATATACACAGTATATACTAGTTTACTTTTTTTTTTTTTTTTCCAAAAAAAAGGATGAGATAGGATTGTCAGTATAGTACAGAGGGTAAAATAAAAGGGTTGTAAATGAATAAGAGAATGAGAAAAGTTGTGATGAGGGGGAGTTAAAGGGATGAATACATAGGGCCGCAACTCTGTTTTATCCCTGGAGGATTAGTTAATGGCCTGAATGCTATTTTATCGGACAGATTTACTATGTCGAGGTGGCCAATGGGTATAACCAAGGCTCTTTTCAAATATCCTTCTATCTCTCTATATATTTGGCTTCTTTGCCATTCTCAATCGATATTTTGTGTTTGCATGTGTTATATATATATGATATTTATCAAAATCTATGGGATTTCAATATTTTCAAATAACAATATATCACAATGAGTGGCTAAGATTATATCGAAAAAAACGTTGTGATGCATGCAAAAATCTGATATTAAACACAGAGTGATTATATAAAATTTTTTTTATTTAAAAAAAAATATAAAAATAAAAGATTTTATATATTTAAATATTTATTAATGGAAAATTTAAATTTGTTAATGTTCACTGCGGTTTTAGTTATATGCATAATTTATTCAATTCACGAATGAAAAATATAATAGTCAAAGTAAAAATCCAACCACCATCAATATTGTTGAACGCACACGCAAGTCGTGATTTAAATATATATAAAGTGTGGTCAAATGAGCCTTTCTTTTGATTAAATGTAAATTGTACTAGAGAAAATACGATTAGTATTTCTTTCTGATGCACTTTACCTTTATACTTTTGCTATTTTTATATGCTCTTTTATCTTATACTTTTTTTTTTTTTTTTTTTTTTTTTTACCCTTTTACCCACTCGTCGTTTTTATCTTTTATATATTTCTTCATGCAATTTTTATATCTATTCCTTTTGATTTTATTTTATTTTTTTTTCAATTTACCTCAATTTTATATTTTTATTTATTAAATTTATTTTTCTTATTCATCTTGCTTGTGAATTTTTTTCTTTTTCTGTCTCTGATGTAAGTTTGATGATTTGAAAATATTTCGCACCCAACATCGTTGTCGTATCTTTTGTATATATGTACTATTTTCAACACTAGTATATGCAATCACAAATATATATATATAGTAGTGTTATAATAAAAAAGAGGGTAAAAGGCAAAAGATATTCGATTCGATTCCGACATGAAATTCCCACTATTCAATCGACTGTGATGCATCGACAATGTGTCTCTTGATGTTTCAACCAAATACAAAATATTTTATTTCATATTTTTTATTTATTTCATTTTTTTTATATTGCTCTTTTATTTATTTATTTATTTATTTATTTTATATCATTTAATTTAATTTTGTTATTTTGGTTTAATTGTGGTATAAAGTTGTATATTGAATTTTTTTATTTATTTATTTTTTATTTTTTTATTTGTTGTTTTGCTATTGTTGTTATATTTTTTTTTTCATTTTATTTTTGTTGTTTGTTTGACGGAAGTCAGGCAAATTAATTTACAAAGTTCCGTCCACGGGAATGAATTTATTGGTGCAATTTCATTCTCCGGACTTTGAACGCAAGCGAGATATAAAGTCGTTTTGACAAAATTCTCTGCTATTTTCCCTGCTTGATCTTCGTAATCAAGTTTTAGAGATCTAGACTTCATTTCCTTCTTGGCAGTTGTTAAATAAATAATTGGCTCATGTTAAAAATATATGTATTAAATTTTTTTTTTTAATTTTTTAATTTTAATAATACATATTTTTATTATAATTTTAGTGTAATTTAACCAAAAAAACCACACTGTCGTTATATTAACCCCAACCCTTATCCTTTATATTATATCGTTGTGTTTTACTTGTTTTGCTCTCACATCAATTTTTTTTTTTTTTATATATTTTGTATATATATACTTTGCCCTTTTTGGTATAGTTCTTATGGTGTGCGTTGTAAAAACTTTTCCAAGAGGGAATGTACTTAAAAAAAACTTTTGACTTTCCGCTCGTTTAACAAAAATGAATTAGCTCAAGCACGGCCGTGAGATGAATTTGTTTAAGCTCAACCGGACCTTCTTTTTTCCACTTGACGTTTTTTTTTTTTTTTTCTTTTACCCACTCTTAACATTTTTTTTTTTTTTTTTATGTTTATTTTTTATTCCATCTTATTTCATTTTGTTTTGTTTTATATCAAAACTTTTATTTTATAATACTTTTTATTCTATAATTTTTTTTTTCTACTCTTTTTACTAGCTATTTTATTTCGTACATCAACTTTATATATATATTTTTATTTTTTTTTACGTTTGGACGTATACAAGCAATAAAAAATAATAATAATAATCATCTATATATTTGTAGGCTATTTGTTTTAAAAAAAATGTTGATATAATATATTCGCAGTATTTTATATATCAAGTTAATATGTGAGTGTCATGTTGGGTTTCTTCACTCAAAAAAAACATCAGTGAAAATGAGCAAACACTTGAGATCTTTGTGTCACTGTATTTTCTATTTCTCTTTTAAATATATATTTTTTCTATTTTTTCTTTTTGTTTTTTGTGATGTTTGTAGTGTTTTTGCAAAATGTAAATATAGCTATATATCTATAACTTAAATTCAAGACAAAATAACTTGGCAAACGTCTCTCTCTTTTACCACCCACGTATCATAAATTATTTTCTTCAAACAGGTGTACGTATATATATTTGTTATATATCACCTAAAAAATTCAAATTATATTACCCTTATTTACAAATTTTCTAAATACTTTTAAATTCTCATATTTACCATCATCATCTAATTAAATTTATAAAAAAATTTTTTAATAAATTATCATACATTTTATTAATATAATATAATTATCTTTTTTTTTTTTTTCTTTCTTGTCTATTCATTTTGTAATAATATTTTTATAAAATAACAATACATATCTATTTAATAAGAAAAAAAAAAATATAATTTTTAAACAATAATAAATTCTATTCTTTGTACACTTATAAAACAATGCTCTTAACTATTGTTCAACATGTCCAATATTTTTATATTGATGTTTCTCTAAGTATATAAATTATTATTTTATTTTTAACTTGGAGTGAATAGATTGTTTTTTTTTTTTTATATACAATTTCATTCTTTTAAATTTAAAAAATAACAAAATTAAACAATTGAATATGATACATAGAACTGAGAGGGTTGAAAAAAATAAAATTAAAAAAAATATTACAAACATGCGATTCATGATTATAATTAAAGTTGAATATTAAAATTATAATGTACATGGCTTTGTCTATGTATAAAATAAAAATTGAGATTTGGTTGGTCAAGTTTTTGTATAAAAAAAAAAAAAAAAAAAAAAAAACTAGAGTGTGGCGGGTTTATTTGATGGGTTTGAATCGGCGTGATGATTTCGAGCGTGATATGCGCGCTCTTGGTTGTCCATTGTACGCTATGTAATAACATTTCGACTATCCTTTCAAAGGGTAGTAAATGTTAGTGGTGGTAGTGATAGTGGAGGTTGTTGGTAGCATAGGTGGATGTAGCTTTTCCTATAATATTATAGATATATATATATATATATGTAATAAGAGAGGGGCGGACAGGCGCGAGACATTACTTCGAAATACTGACTCTCTTTAGTCGACATCAAGCCGTCGCGACGCTTGTATCACTTCTCAGTGATATAAATTATTTTATGATTTTTTTTTTAATCAACATAGTTATCATAAATTTATATCTATCTTTATACAAATTTTAAATTAAAATTAAACGTGAACGATTTAATTATTATTTTAATTAATTTTTTCTATCAAAGTTTTTTTTTTTTTTAAAAAAAAAATTAAAAATAATATTAATAAATTTTGTGAATAACATGAATTTTTTTATGTCAAATGATTATTCAAATAAACCAAAAACATTTTAAGCAGTGATAAATTTTATGTTATTTATTTTTATTTGAAAAAAAAATTTTTTAAGTTAAAAAAAAAAAATAGAACATTATTCATATTTAAACGTATATAAAATGTGATTTTTAATTGCCATCAAATGTGACATGACGTGATGAACATAATTTAACAAGTCGAATTTGTTTTTTTTTTTTTGAAAAAAGAAAAAAACAAAAAATCAAATGAATTATATATTATAAAAAATAATTTAGTATAAATTAGTATTAATTATATTAAATTCGTTATAAATACAGTGAACAGTTGTTTCAATTTTATATCATTAAATTTTTTTTTTTTTTAATATTTATTTTAATGTGAATACTTTTAATTTAATTTTTAAAATTTTTTATCAGCATAATATGATTGTGCGACTTGTTGGATTATGATTTTGAGGTACGTGTATTATTAAACAAGTATTTTAACAAATTATTTCCATATGAATAATTTGTTAAATAAATTATAATAATACGATATATTGTTTAAGCATTTATTACGTTTACGTAATATGTTAATATAAATATGTATATATAAATGAAATGAGTTTATGAATATTATATTTTTTGTACATGTGTTCAATGAGACTAACTTGGCCTTGTGTATGAACGACATGTACAAATATTTTTTATCTCAGTTGCTTTCTTGTTTTTTTTATTTAATTTAATTTTAATATTATTTATTTTCAATCTTTAAACGATTTTATTTTTCATTTTACCATGTGTCCTTGCTTACTGTTCACTGAAACTTCTTCATCAACATTTTATATGTTATTACAATTTTTTTTTTTTATTTTTTTTTAAATTCTTATCGTTGCGTCTCTTTTTTTTCAACAGAATTTTTCATTATTATAATTTTTTTTAATGATTATTTTTATGACACTTTTTTCTTCTTTTTTTTTTTTGCTTCCATATTTATACATAATATTTTTTTATTTTATTTGCACAATGAGACGAAGCGTTATCGT
Organism: Lysiphlebus fabarum; assembly: GCA_011426435.1. Lineage (NCBI taxonomy): Eukaryota > Metazoa > Arthropoda > Insecta > Hymenoptera > Braconidae > Lysiphlebus > Lysiphlebus fabarum. Next base: position 177,795 of record WSYQ01000013.1, read on the forward strand.
TGCACAGTTTGCAACAACGACCTGAGGCATCATCGTTGGCATATTTTTTCGATGCAAAGTGCTGAGAATGTTAAAACACACTGGCACAAAGTTTTTACAGTAAACTTTTAGAAAGAACTAGTAAAAAAAAAAAAAAAAAATTTAATGAAAAAAAAAAAAAAGTAAAATGAGAAGCTTGAGGCATAATATGTGGGGCATGTTAGGTATCTCTTGATGAATATTAAAATAAGTAAAAACTTAATTTAAATATTACTTGTTAAAAATTATTATAGAGTATATAATTATACAAAAAAATAAATTAGGCAAATGTAGAAAAAAAAAAAAAAAAAAATACTATCAATGTCTGACTGCATGTACTACTAGATCACTTAATTATTTATTTTATTTAATTTTTTTTTTGTAAAAACATTTAGTTTCCTGTCAGCAAAATCTGTCTACAAATATCTACAGACAAAAAACAAAATAAAAAAATTAATTTTTAATGAGATAGTCCGCGTATATAATAGTTTAACTCTATCACTAAAATAATCTCTCTCAGAAAACGATGAAAAAACATATTTTTTTTTCCCCAGTCAATTTTTTTTATATAAGTATATATTTTTTTTTATTCTAATTTTTTTGTTTTTTTTTTGCGATTTGACTTTTATTTTTTTTAACCTAAACTTTTATACTTTCTCTCTTTGTTATGTCTGCATATAGTCACCACTCGTTACAGAGATTGCCAACTTTTCCAAGTGGAAATTTTTGTTTTTAAACCTCTTTTCTCTTTCTCTTCTTCACTTGTCTAATGATCAGCATAGATATATCCACACGGTTCGCCAACTTTTCTCGTCTACTCTCAAACGCGTCATAAAAAATAAAAAAAAATTTCAAAAAATATCTTTGTCGCTTTGGTTCCACAATGTGAAAAACAAACGCATCAAAAAAAAATTACCCTCACTTTATATTTTCCCTTTTTTCCGTATTGTACATACACCATAAGAGCATCAGTCCATTTTTTTAAAATAAAACAATGAAAAAAAAAAAAACAAAAAAAACTAGTACAAACTAATAAAAAAGAAAAAAAAAATATATATATTACACATTTAAAAAAATAAACCAGTCAGTCAGCAAGAATGTAGCCAAAGGTTTGCTTAATGAAATTTTTTTCGTTTATTTGAAGTAAAAATTTATCCAACAAAAGTTTAAATTTTTATGTGAAAAAATTTGTAGTATAAATGTGTGTTTAAATATATACAGAATATATATAGAATATTTACATGACGAATGACGCAGTATATATATATGATTATATAAAATAAATGAAAATAAGATGTATAAAATATTTGTGCTTGGTTCGTATCAGCACTTATTCGTGAAGCAGAGCAGAATGAGCTTTTCCGCTTACGTATATGAATCCGGATTCTCGGGCTTCCTAACTCTTTCCTTAACAACAAACATCAAATTTATTATATATATATGTACATATAGTGTACCCTCTTGGTTCTCATCAACATACACCTTTATATATATATTTATATTTACAAAATATATACAGCTAGATAGAAAATTTTGTATATATGTAGATGTTTTCGTGTCTAACTGAGGTAACGGACGATTTTAGCCCTCAGGGATATGAAGATAACTATACCAAACAAGCCAAAAGATTCAGTAAAACTGAGCATTGAGAGTTAATTTATAAACCTGCGTATTATTGTAGTATGAAAGCTGAAAATTTATATTATACGAATTGTACCCAATGGGTTGTGTTGAAGTGATGTACATGGGGTGGTCATTGGGGATACAAAACATTGCCTCGTTATAACTAACAAGGGATAACGACGCACGTGCATATGGGACTATCTCAAGTATACACCAGATTGCCTTTATTTTTTTTTATTATTTTGAAATGGTTTTTTTTTTTTTTTTTCATCAAATTAGTGATGATTTTGCAAGCTTTAATTTGTACAGTATATCCCAACAATTTTGATGTCAATCAGAAAAAAAATAATGATCTATCGTTCGAGTATAATTTACATTGTTAAAAATGAAATAAAAAATAACAAGTAGAAAAAAAAAACAAATTTATTTATTTAATTTTTTTTTTTATATAAAAAATTAAATAATAAAAGACATTTTCAACTGAATTCAACTCCCGCGTTTGCAGAAGGTTTCCTTAATCTACTTAAGCTGTTTAATCCTTCGCGCAGCTGCATGAAATATTTACCCATCACATGCAGGTACATGTGTATATATATGTATATAAAGTAAGTACAAGAGTTGGCCAACTTTAATACTACAACAATTACACTGCAACATTGTTGTTGTACTAATAGTATAGTAATAGTTATTGTCGTCGTAGTCCGTCGTTTTCATCGTTGTTGTTGTGCGATACTTTGAACACATGTTCAAACACTAGTCACTATAATCCGCAAGTGCCTTGTATACATCGTCATTGGTTTCTGTTACGGTTATACACTAAACTTACGTGACACTTGTCAAGTTGGATAAAATGAAAAACAGTAGCAAAAATTAAAATAATAATAATAATTATGTACAAAATAAAATAACCGCAAGAGATTGACTTTAATAAATTTGTGTGCGTAAATGCAAAAATAAATTTAATGGATTTATATGCAGCTATATCTACAAAAAAAAAATATATATAAAAGTGTTGAAATTTTCAAAAAGTACATGTGTATATATTTGCGTAAATCTTGTTGTCATTGTTATCGTATAATGCATATAATGATAAAACGAATAGTAGGCTTGGTTGAATGTATATATATTATATTCTTGATGCATGCACATATATTCACACAGTGGTTGGATGATTTAGATTTTTTTTTTTTTTTCAAGAATATATTGACTTTAAGATCATAGTTTATGTATACACAAAAAAAAAATAAATAAAAAATACTTACAGAGTATATATACAAGTAGTTGAAAAGTTATGTGAGTTACAAGTCATGTTTATATAAAATGCGAATATGTTACCTGGTACCATATACATAATTGATGATTGGTTGGTCAAGTTAGTTCCTAAAAACGTTTACATGCTTTTCAAGTATTACAAATTTAATAGAGAAATACTAACACTATGAGAATTCTACGTCAAAGTTATGAGCTTTAAATCCTATACATATATAAATGTGAACTATTTTATGTTATAGTCCTAATGGAATGTATATATTAAATATATATATACATACAGAGTACTGTGTGTATTCCTATCTGAATAGTCGACTATATTATATCAAAGTTATTTTAATATTCAACTTAAACTCTTTTAATTTTCACTGTTATTCAATTTGTTAGTACTGATGTAAATCTTTTGTTTAATTTAATTGCACAAAGTTATATATTTATATAGAAAAATTTATTTCCATCTTTTTTCATGATAACGATAAAATTTTCTTTTAATATAAAAGATAAATTCTTATGGTATCTTTTTCATTTATATATATATATATAGATAAAAATATATTTATTTGAAAAATTATTTTTAGTATATTATTTTATAAGATTCATTCAAAGTTTGAAAAATATATAAAATATATTTTTTGGTATTATAAGCTTTTTAAGAAATTTGTGGTCACGTTGATTTCTTCTTCAACAAGTAGCTGGACTTGGCCCAATATATATATATGAAATATATTTTTAGTATATCTATATGTATTTATCTCTTTACTAACTCATAAACTGTTCAATTTATTTTTTATTAACCATTCATTTGAAAACAGCAAGTTTTTTTATTCAACAATTTGTAAAACAAAAAAGCTCATAACTTGATGAAATGTATATTTATTTTTGAGCTTAAAAAAATATATATATATACATTATGTAATTATTTAAAAAATTACATGTCATGTGTTGTGTTTTTGTTTATATAAAAATATCATATATATATATATGAGTCGGCATGTCGGCACTTGAAGTCATCATATATATATACCAAGTTTATTTCCAGTCATGTTCATGGTTTGCTTATTTTCCGGCCAACGAACGCATCTTTTCTCGGTACATATATACATATATACAAGCGACTGACGATGAAAGATAATTATTTTTTTTTATGGCGTCTATATACCGGGTTACAAACCCTTTATTGTTTTTATTTCATTTTATTTTTTTTTATTAGAAATAATAAATAAAAAATAAAAGATTATTTTTTTTTAAAGCATCATCTTTCTCATCTTTCATAAAAACTCTCTTATAATATACCTATATATATAAATTTATTTATTTTTTTTTGATTATTATTATTATTAAAATATACATTACTTTTATTTTTATATATAAATAAAATATCAAAGAATATTTTAAACAAAATATTTGATGGATACATAATGCTAGAGTTAAAATAACAGATAGTTTATTGGTGAGTTACAAAATGGAAAAGGTCAAACGATCGATATATATACTAAAAGCCTGAAAGCATGTGATCTATCCATCTACAAATACATGAATAGTATTTTGTTGGTATTGACAACATGTATGCCATCAGGTCAACCATCAATTTATCCCATCCATCTTCAAATATAGGTATATACAGTACACATGTATAAATACTCCACAACAATTACTAACAAACAAAATATTTTCATGACAAAACAAAAAAAAAAAAAAACTAGAATAATATATAGACACACATTGTTCATTCAATCACAATTTGTTAATTAATTAATAAATTATAAATCAATCTATATAGTGTTTTATCAATATCAATTGATCAAGGAAAAATAAAAAATTAATTTAATTATCATGTAATTTGAGAAGAATTTAATATCGCACATGAGAATTAAATAGTGCCTCTTGTGTTTTGTGTGTTGATACGAATATAGGTATATATATTATGTGGTTATCGAGGTTTAATGTTGGTAGATGTTAGTAAAGCAATGATGGTTTTTAAGAGTATGGGACACCATCAGACCGATAAATAAAGTCCCAAGGCGAAAGACGTGATGTGAGACATACCGATACCAATATAAGCATCAGTATAATAGTAGTAGTGGCAGCTTGGGATTAAACATAAACTATCAGTAATAAATAAATATATATATAGGTATATAGGTATATATCTTAGAAATAGAAAAAAAAAAAAAAAAAAATAGAAAATAGAGGGTGTTTACTGTTGAGGGGCGTTCGTGCCAAGCATTGATGCCACATGGGGCGTCTTATCTCACAAAACCGATTTTATTTATCCTGCTATCTATATGTATATATAAACAGTTTATATATATTATTTTTTATCAATAATAATTCAATGAAAATCATATTTTTATTGACTTAAAATTATACCAAGAAAAATCATAAACATTATATTACATTTTTTATATGAATAATTATATATAAACTTTTAATAGGAAAAAATTTTTTCAATTAATAACTAATAAATTTATTTATAATTATATATGCATAGATTAAATAATTATTATTTTTTTTTAAAAGTAATCGAATAAAAATTTTATATGTATTAGTAATATATACATATAAAAAAAAATTCTAAAAAAAATATAAACGTGAATAAAAAAGCATTAAAGAACACAAGGCTGTGTTCAATAAAAATGCAAATAATTTTTTTTTCCACGTTACATGATTGCATAAAATTTTTAGTTTTATTTTTTTTTTAATTCTTTTTTTTTTTTTTTTTCGATGCATATCCCATGCTGGAAAATTACTTTATATAAAATCGAGCAATATAACGACGATATAGAAAATATTCTCTTCTGCTACTTTAAATATATATATTTTTTTTTGTTCATTTTTTTTTTTTTTACCCTGTACATTTATGCTTATATCTTTAAAGATATCTCTGTCAAAAAAAAAAAAAATAAATAAATAAAATATTTCAAACGCATATTTTACCTTTCTTCGTATTCGCATAACAAAGATAAATTTTTTTTTTCATTTTTATTTGTCTCAATATATATATGTATTACTTGGAATTTAACTATCAAATTCTTAAGATAAAAGAAAATGTATATGTAAAATAAAATAACAAAATAATAATTAAATTAAACTAAAAATAAAAAGATAATTAAATTAATAATAATTATATTAAAAATAAATAAAAAAAAACTTAATATAAATTAAACAAGTTTTGTAATAACGTCTGTTGGTTTTGTTCACCTGGTTTGCTGTTGTAATTGAGTAACCATTTCAATTATATAGTTGTAAATTTCATTAGTTTTATATAAAATCGTCTCGAGTCTTTGCAATATATACTTTTAGTTTATATATATATACAATATTATTATTTGTCAACTAATTTTCATGCCTACACAAGCACATCACTTGTATATTATGGAAATTTCATTATGTCGTTTCATGAAAAGCACAATAGTAAAACTGGCTATAATTATCTAAATATGCTTATGAATAATTTTATACAAAGATTTTTTGCAGTAATTTAATTGCAATATACCTATATATATAAAAAAAAAAAAAAATTAAAAATTAAAAATTAATTACTTTATCATCTTGAATTATATTCCAAGACAAAATATATATTTTGGTTTAAATTTGAAATATAATAATTGACAAATATATTATTTGAATTTATGATTAATTAATAATAATTATAAACTACAGAAATATTAAATATAGCTATTGCAAACAAAAGTTTAGGTGCAAACGCTATAATATACATCAACAAATAATGCTTCACAAATGCAAGCACCGTGTGCATTGAACAATGTTGAGTTAGGACACAAGTAAATAGTGAACCAACTCTCTGGATGAATTCCACCTAACAACAAGGTGAACAATGCCTCTTTGTTGGTACTATTATTTACGTCATGTGTATATATGTATGATTCAAAACTGGTTGGTGTTGTTGGATAACTTGCTGTTAGACATTCCGACAAACAAATCCTCATAGTTTAGACGACACTTAAAATCATATCGTTCATATACATATATAACTTTTGTCTCATAATTTATATACAGTTGTAAATTTTTTTGTTTGGTTTTAACTTTTTTCTTTTATATATATATAATTAGTCATTATTTATGACTGATGAGTCATTGATTATTGATGTTAAAAATAATTGAAAAATTATACTTTTTGATAATATAAATTTAATCAATATAAAATATTATTTTCAATTATAATTATGATTGTTGTTGTTTTTTTTTATCAATATATATTTATAAATTTATTTATTTATTTTTCTCATTTTATTTGATGTTGGTTATAGGTCCAATCAAAAATATCGTAAAGCAAACCACCAAGTAAGAAAATAAAAAAAACGAAAAAAAAAACGACGAGGGTGGCGATGATTGAGCCTCGGAAATAACGCTGAGGCTCGCCCCCCCTTGCCATCACGGCTGTGATAAAAAAAGGATCAAAAGGGGGAGGAGGCGGAGGCAGTGGGGGCGAGGAAGAGGCTGTCGATGGGGATGAAAAAACTGAAGACGATGCCATATGAAATGATGATTCAGGTAATCAAAATCATATATATATATACCTATATTTTTTTTTCCATATTTTTTCTTTCTTTCATCACCTTCACCTTCACCACCACCACCACACCACAACTACTGGCATCAACAATTTTTTTTTTTTGTAATTTTCTTTTATCAGGTTTTTTTTTGCGTTTCTCTCTTTATTATCATATTTTTATTTTGTTATATTTATTTTATTTTGAATCATTTTTATCTTGAATATGAAAAAAAGTAAACTGAAAATAAACTGATTGGAAGGGAGACCAACTGATAACACGATAAGTGATAACGAGTATACGAGGCTGCGTGGCTTGTCGCCTTTAGACACGATCTCAGTTGAGTTCAGGTGTTGCTACCGGTACTTGGCTATATTATTTGATAAATTTATATATTTATATTTTTTAATAATTTACAATTTCAATTTGTATAAATAAATAGTCGGCTAAAAAAAATAATCAGGTATATAAATAAATTTTATTAATAATCAAAATAATTTAATATAAAAATTAACACCTGTCATTAGTATAATGCATATATTTCAGTATGAAATAATCATATGCTTGACTAATTCGTAATCGCTTCTCCAACCCATTACAAGTAACATGAATTTTAATTTGAACACTCAAATGAGTTGAGTGACGAGCCAAGTATAAAGCTCCTGCATTTTAGAGTAAATTTGTTGCTTGATATTGTGAATGAAAATTTTATGGCTCAATAAGTGTGTCGTGTTTAATTCAATGATACTTAAATTTGAAAAAAATAAAAAAATTTATATACAAAACAAGTGAAAAAAAAAAAGGAAAAATAAAAAAAATCAAACAAAAGGTGAAAACAAATGAAAAAAAAAAAAAAAAATCAAGATGAATTTTCACTTGTTATATTGTGCGCAGGTGAATAGAGGGTGTGAACAAGTACTTGGTATGAATCTACTGGTAAAGTCTCGAGGACTTTGAACGTAAGGAACAAAAGCCTTCAGTTAAACCTCCAAAGTTCAGATATATACCTATATATATATATAAATTTCTAAATTATATACGTGCTAAATCGCACGCGGTTTATTCGCAAATCTCTTGGGGACCAATCTACCAAAATTATTTGCCATTGCCATTTTCTATTTTTTATTTTTGTTTTATTTTTTTGACTCATGTTTTTTGATACAGTAAATTGTATTCCCTTCAATCTTTATTTTGTTAAAAAACATTTATTAATGAACAACACGTGTGAAAATACTGAATAATAATAAAAAAAATAAATAAATAAATAAAATAAATAAATAAAACATTGTTGACTGCAAAAATTATCTTGCTCGTTTTCCGCATCTTCAAATCTTTCTTTTACAGTGCAGTGAAAAGACACAAGTCCTGAGAGACTATCTCGAGGGAAAAAAATGCAGAAAAATAAAGTGAGAGTGATAAAAAAAAAATACAACAAAAGAAAAAAGACACTGGGGAAAACAAAGGGAGCTTGTACTTTGGAAAGTCCGTTGAACGGAACCAAAAGATGAGCAAATGTAGGACCAAAGGGGGTTGAAAATGTTGGGGATGAAAAAGAGAAAATGAGAGAATGAGTTGAACGAGGGTAGCATTTGAACTCTCCTATATGCTTTTTTTCACAATTTCTTTTTTTTTTTTTTTCATTTATTTACTCTTTTCAACGCTTCGACTCACATTTTGTTCTATTTTCGACTATTTTCAAATCATTTTTTTTTCTTTCTTTTTTTTACTTTATTTGATTTTTTTTTTTTTTGTTCAATTGTGTTACTACCCTTACATCACACGTATACACATGTGACTATTTTATATGCACATTCACAGATAAAATAAATTTACTAATACCACGTAAAATTTCTGATCCGGTGCCTTCCGCGCGCCTCGTTGCGTACGAGCTGAGTTTCTAATTAAACTTAAACTTTTAATTGACTCGTTGTAAACCAGTTACTTTTTTTTTTTTTTTTTTTTTTTTTTTCTTTCAACTCTAGTAATAGTATATTTCATTTTTACTTTTTTTTTTTTTATTTTATTTTATTTGAAAAAAAAGCGATTGGAACTATATATGTATATAAAATTCTTGCTTACTTTCGTTTTGTAAATTGCATTCTCAACTGAGAGTTCTTCGTTAAATTAAAACAAAAAAAAAATAAAATAAAATAAAATAATAAAAATATAATGTAAAAATTAAATTTAAATTTAAACTTTATTTAAAAAAAAATTAAATTTTCCACTAAATTTCTTTTGGAATTTTTTTAATAGTAATTTAATATTCATTTTAAAATTGATTAAAAAAATTTTTTTTTTTAATTATATATTTTAATACTAATAAACAGATGAAATATTTTTATTATCAAATTCCAATATAATATAGTATAAGTATATACAAAAAAAAAAAAAAAATTATATATAAAAAATAATAATCATCTTTGACAATCACTGTAATCTTATCAATTTTTCCCCAAGACTATAAAACTTATCAAAAACTTTTTTTTTTTTTTTATTTCATTAAATAATAATAATAATATATATAATTTTCTTTGAATGTTTCAGAGAGTCAAAGCAGAAAGGGCGTTATCGATTGTATAAAACTGATAACAAGTGCAGTGTTGAACATAATAAAATATTGTATACAAAACGACATTTACGACAACGATTGTGCCTCAGGTTCTTCATCTATATATATATATAAATAAATAAATAAAGTTAATTAAATATTCTCGAAGCATTCGTGACACCAAAAAGACATCTGGCTTTACAAACAAACTAAATAAACAATACAAGTGATCCCTTTATCAAGTGTTACATTACAATAGTGTATAACTGTGAATTAAATTTATATATATATCATACCAAGAAAATTCAATAATGAAAAAATAAATAAAACATTTATATATTAAAATAATAAAAGAAAAAAAAATAATAGTGCAACAAAACAAACAATAAACAATCGTATTGTTTTTTTTATAAAAATTCGTGAGTGTATTTTGTGAGTGTTTAATTACGTTTTGAGACAAAAAAAAATATAAATAAATTATTATTTTCAATGAAAATGTTACAGTCTTTGAATGCCTTGGCGGGCAAAATATCGCCGGGCTCGCCAACTGATGGCAATGCCAATAAAGTGCATATGCAAAATAATAATAATAATAATAATACTAATAATAATAATATTAATAATAATAATAACAATGTGTCGCATCATCCACATCCATATTCAAAGGTACAATCAACAAGATCACATCAAAATAACATTGATAACCAGAAAGAAAATACGTGAGTTTTTTTTATTTTTATTATATATTTTATTGATTGTTTTCTTTTGTTTTTTTTTTTTTTTTTTTTTTAAATGTTTACATTTTGTTTTTTTTTTTTTTTTTTTAATAACGTTACTGGTATTATTACTATTACAATTTTTTTTTTTTATTCTGTAATTTGATGTGTGATGAGAACGTGGGTTCTATTTGCCGCTGGGTTATCGTTATCACGCGCCAGATGGCCTATCTTTTGCTCTGACAAACATATTTCCAATGTTGTCTCATCCACACACATACAAAAATTTATTATTATATATCAACTCATACTAAAATAAAATCTATATAGACATTTATTTACCGAAGAAGATAATGAGTCTGTTTTTTTTTTTCAAATTTTTTAATTTAATTTTTTTCATCATTATTATCATCAAATATGATGATTCATTATAATTAAAATATATAATATTATAAATTATATAAAAATAGAAAAAATATATAAATTTTGTCATTTAGATTTTAATCATATATATTTATTTCTTAGAATAGAATTATGAATTGCATTATGAGAATCTGATAAATCTTACGAATTTCAAATACACTAAAAATGTTGGCAATAACATTCAAAAATATTTGCAAGTTATTCAAGTGTGTATGTGTGTGTGTCTAGAATTTTTTTAAGGGAAAAAGTTGAATATGATAAAAAAAAATTATAGAAAATAGGGTAAAGTCGTAACACTCTGTTGCGCTCTTGTGTGTACAGAATATTACTTGTAGCAAAAGAAATAAACTAAAATGACTGAGTAAGAACGACACAAATTGTTCACTGGATTTTATACGTATATATATATGTGTAGTAACATTACGTGCATTAAAATACGTTTGTCCATTGTGCATGATGTGTGTGTATACATTGGTTTATAATATATAAAATTGCATTGTTGTATTTATATATTATATGTGTGATGGTATAGCACATGTGTTGTTATATATACAGAATGCAACATTTTCGTGTTCTTGTACAAGTCACGTAGCACATTGTATTGTCACATGCCGGCGTTGCAAAAGCTCCAAATTGTATCGTTGTCGCGTGCTGAATTTCCCATATAACGACAACTATACATTGCTAAAGAATTACACTCATGTACCTTATTATTATTTGTATCCTCATTCTTACTTTTTTTTGGTACAGTAGTTTTTTCTCTTTTAAAAAATTTTTCTTTTCTGAGATTTTTTATCTTTTTTCATTGTCAAAATTTTAAATGATTCAAATTGTTTTTTTTTTTTTTTTTCAAATTTTTCCATTACTTTATATGTTCAACGACTGTACATTTTTGACATTTTAAAAATATTATTTTATATATTTTTAGTAGTCAATATTTCTATAGCATATAAAATTTGACACTTTTATTTATGTCAATTTTATTTGACAGTGGTCTTTATATGTATGTCATGCAACTATCATATCCAATAATTTGACATTTATGATGTCTTGGAAAATACGTGATTCTTGAATTTCTTTCAAAATCGTTTGATCATTCTACTACTTATATTCAAGTGGTACATATACTGTATCGAAACAACTCGAAAATATTGACCGATATTTTTATATTTTTACTCGTTTTTATTTTGAATTTATATATAAATGATATTGCATTATTTATTTCAATTTATCAATAATATTTATTTACTTATATATTGGAAAAGTTTATTTTTTCCAGTTTTGTAGATTAATATTTATTCATTTATTTATTTATTTATTTATTTTTTAAATAATAAAAAAGTTCAAATATTTGTTTCAAATACAGACACTGTAATTTTTTATTTTTTTTTTACAGTAATATTTATTTATAACAAACAAAAAAAAATAAATATATATTTTTAAATAAAGGTTTTAAAATAACCAATTGGTTATTGCGAATAAAAATATTGGTTTTATGTTAAAAATTGTTTGATTCAGTTCAAAATGACAATGATCAATATCAACGAATGAGAACAAACAAGTACAAGAGTAGAATTCGAATAGTTGACCAATTGAGTTTTGATTTTTCTGAACAGGGATTGACTCTTATTTTTTTGGTTATATTTTTATATTTTTTTTTTATTTAGTAATATACGTGATGTCACTGTGATCTTAGGATATTGTTATTGGTCTACAGATAAAAGACTTGTCTTGCCAATGGACCTAACTTCTGGCTTATTTACTTTTTTAAAAAAAATTTTTTTTTTTTTTTTTTTGCCTCGTGCCAAGAAATTTTTATATCCCAACGCGCAATTTTTTTTATCCCTTGGGTCACGTACACTCTACATTTTTATAAAACAATCTGGCGACAATGAAAAAAAAATAAATAAAAAAAAATGTAATCCAAGTAAGAAAAAAAAACAAAATTGTATTTGAAAATTTCGATTTTGTCGTATACCAATTGATCGGAGCTTTAGATACAACTTGGGTCGGCAAATTTTTTTATGATTATTTTTTTTCTTTTGAATTGATGAAATGACGACCATTGACAAGTTTTTTTTTTTTATATAAAATAAAAAAAAATAAAAATTACTGAAGTAGAGAAAAAAAAAACGGGTATAAAAATAAAAGAAAATCTTTATTTCAACTATCAAATCAATGTTTTATTCTGAAATAAAAAGTGTATTAAAAAAGACAGAAAAAAAATCTAGAGTTTAAATCTTTTTTTTTATTTCTGTAATCTCATCATGTATGTACAACTATCAAAAATCAATATTCCCTCAGAAAATCACGTTCATCAAACCAAAGGTATTGGGCATTAGATTGGCAGTAGAAATTGATGCCAATATATACAATATATACAGTTTGATTCCCTCATCGAATCTCGTAATGTAACATACATATATATTAAACTCTATTCATGAAAAGCTTCCAACTGGCCTTCTATATAGCAACGCAATGCCTCATCCTACTTGCTTTCTCTCTATTTCTCTGTCCATTTCTCTTTTACATCAATTTGCATTAGCATGTTATTGGTACCTTGTTTATTCTGTCCTAATCACAAACAGCAAATTTCCAAAAGTCTATTATTCTATACAATAAAGATAAGACATCAAATATTTTATATATTTTTTGTATTAAAAATAAATATAAAACACTAACGAGTTACATAAAACTTTATAAACTTTAATATCTTGGAAGAAAAAAATATAAATAAGCAATAAATTGTAATAAAAAACAAAAAATTTTTTAATATATACTATTAAAATTTTTTTTCAATATTATTTTAATAGCAAATTATCAAAATAATGATAATTTTTTATCTATTTTATTTATTATTATTATTTTTTTTTTTTAATGGTTGATGGAAAATAAATTGAAAGAAGCGAGCAAAGCCTGTGTAGACCAATAAGCCCTCTGTCGACGTTAAAAAAAAAAATCGTAGATAAAAAATAAAAACATAGACACTAGAATATATATATATAAAAAAAAAAAAAAAAAAAAAAAGGGTATGAGGGATTGAATGCATGGCACGTTGATGCGTCGAGGCGCATGCCCTCCAACTCTTCGTAAATCATTAGTTTTATCAGCCTCATCCAGTTCGGATTTCCGCTTTATCTATTGAGCTAACTGACCGGGCGGATTTCCCTTGGTGCAAGCCGTCCCAAACAACACAAACATAAAAAATCCACATATATGCACATTATTAACACACTATCTATAGGTATATATTTTTTTGTGATGAGGTTCGCAGACACAGTTGAAAATAAGCCGAAATGTTAGTAAAAAAAATAAAAAATATGCAACAAAAATATATACAGGTATATATAGGTATATTTAAAGCTAAAATGGAAAATAATAGAAAAAAAAAAAAAAAAAAAAAAATTGTCCACTGTAAAAAAGTAGAAAAAAAAAAGGTCTGAAATACAATGGTCAATTCATTCGTTGATGAACAAAATGAAATAATGGGCATGCAGTTTCGCACTTTTTAACTGTGAAACAATGCATTTCCATATTTACGGAATTGAGCTAGACACTTTTTTTTTTTTTTTTAATTTTAATTTTTTCTATTATTTTTTACAAAGTTTATTCATCGTTATATTGTCATTTTTTACTGGTCGTTGAATTTTGTTATTTTGTTGACCTAAATTTTTATTTGATTAATTATATTTATATACTAGACAATTTATTTTTAACAAATATATATAATATTAAATATAAATTTATATATACTATATAATTAAGTAAATATAAAATAAACTAAACCACAAAAAGTAATTCAAAGTTGACGTGTTTCGATAATTTGCAGTTGAAACTTGGCCAAAATTTTCGATATATCAGTTTGTCTATCTCAATAGAACATATAGTAAAATACACTGCCAACAGGCACATCCGTTTTGTATGAGCTTAATTAAGAATTGATAGTACAGTATATATATTTAGGTATATATTTAACATCAATAATTGGATGGTCATTTGTTGAATTATTCAACATGATTATTTGAAATTTGGAAATAATTAAAAATGAAACTTTCAATATAAAAACAAAATAAAACCTGACATATAATATACTCACAAAAATGAAATAAATCAAAAACTAGAAAAAAAAATTTAAATATAATAAATGATAGGGCTAGATTAAATATTCGTAAATCGCAAATATGACAGAGGTAGCTAAGGAAAAGGATGAAGCTAAGGAAAATAATGTTTTTGTTACGTCAAATCTACGATTTATTGCATTTCCAATTGGCAACAGATTGACTAGTTAGCCCATTAATAATTTTGTAAATTTCGAGTTTATTATTTAATATTTATAATAAATTTATTTGTGTATATATACGATGAGTGTACTAAAAAGTTCTATGATAATAATACTGTGGCGTGACGCCTGGTAGTTATACACAGATGAGGAGTTTTGTGGGCACTATATGGTGGCTAAAATTTTCAAAATTAGAGGGCAATTTGGTACAGCAAATTTTCTATGTACCTCATCAAAATTGCTTTTTATATATTTATGTTTAAATTTAAAACGATTTGTGATTTTTACCAAACAACTTTTTTCTTTTTTTCATTTAAAACCGATAAAATATATTTCTATTTAAATTTGATGATTTTTTTTTTAGATTTAATAAAAGTTTGCTTCTTGTTGAAAATAAAAAGTATATAGATAATACGTGTAATGTAGATATCACTATAATTATTATTTTAAAATATAATATATTATATATATTGACACGCAGAAAAGCTCGATCAGTCTGACCACATTTTATCTTTATCGATAACTCAACAACCACTATTGATTATACATAATACCACTACAATATATATATATATAATATAAAAATAATATTATAAGAGTCTTTTTTGTACACTTTTATACATCAAACTAATACATCGTGGCATTTAACCGCCTTGAATTTCCGCCTTCACGCGATTACCCGATTATCACGCATCACACGAACCAACACAAACTATCATGCCATTTTTTAATATAAATTTTTATTACA
Source organism: Lysiphlebus fabarum (assembly GCA_011426435.1). NCBI lineage: Eukaryota > Metazoa > Arthropoda > Insecta > Hymenoptera > Braconidae > Lysiphlebus > Lysiphlebus fabarum. The sequence goes on from WSYQ01000013.1 coordinate 193,933, forward strand.
TTATATGACTGTATACTATTTTTTTTTATTTATTCTTTTGTTTCATTTTTCATTCATCATCATTACTATTTTTATTTCTTTCTTAATATCCTGTATAATAATAATAATAGTAATATATATATTTTTTTTTGAAAATTCGTGCGAGTGCCAAATGATATGACAATAAAAATGCCATATCGCTGATTCACAAATGACTATTATCACACATCCACATACACATATAGGTCACAGTAATAATAATAGCATTAATATATTTTTGTATATATATACAATATATAATTACACACACTGTAAATATAGCCATATCAAATTTTATATCTGTATATTTATATATACATAAAAACCAGGCAATGTTGCAACGCTTTTACCAGCTCATGATTGATGTTTATTCGATAAACTTTATGTCGTTTTAGGATAAAATATGTTTATATATATATACACGTTAAAAATTATATTTTGTGTTAATAACATTAAATTTATACCCTTCATTTTATTTCATTTTATTTTTGATCCATATCATTTTAGAAGATTAGATTGATATTATCTTAGACACATGATAACCCTCAACTTCAATCTTCTTTTTCCCACAATATATATACGAGTATTTACTTTTTTACGTCATATCATAAAATAAAACCTATAAATACGTGTTATAAACATCTTTAATGTGTAATACAAAAAAAAAAAATTCAATTATATTTAGTTTTAAATTTTTTTTTTTTTTTTCTATTATTATTATTATCGTGAATTATATTATGTTTTTGTAATTGAATTTGATTTTTTTAATACTCAAGGACATATTTTATTGTACATAATCTAACACACTATATTTAATTTATTAAAAGATTAAAAAAATCTTTATCGTTTAAATTAAATATTGATTTAAAAAAAAATAATATTTACAAGAATAGAGTGAATAGAGAATCGGTTAATGTATGAATTACAGGGTGAATATGAAGTTGTGATGATTGAGTTGTATAGTAGCTATAGAACAACGTTAAAAACGATATAGGATTACATATAACAAATAGATTTTGAGTGCGGAAAATGGCGGTTGATTTAGTTTATATATATTTCATGTACAAAAAAAAAAAAAGAAACAGGATATATGGTTCACGTAACACCAAATGCAAACTAGTATACATTGAGAGTCAGTAGAATTTTGTGTACAGTACATATACAGTTGATGAGAGTAAAAAAAAAAATATTTAAAAAAAGCGAGAAAGATGCAAATATCAAGAGGGTGTAAAAGTGAGAAAGCACTGGGTTGGTTGGACCAGCATGCAGTTTAAAAGTGTTGGTTTGTAACATGGTGGAATAATGTGTCACTGTCATGAAAGCAAGAGCATGCAGTGCATATATGCACTACCATACGTATTATTGCATGCATGTATATATGTATTAGAAATAAATATAGTTTACTATGGGGATATGCTTTGGGTTGTCCATGGTGCGAGTCAGAACCTCTGTACGACTACAGTTAATAACAGGCTGAAATGTCGCAGGCAACTCGATGCTTTATACCGCAATGCTGCATTCGCGTTTTCTGACCGTTATCGCAAACTCTCTCTCTCTCTTTCAATTTTATACCCTGATAATAATAACACAATCATCAGACCAAACATTTTACTATAGTCATCATGATAACAAAAATAATAATAATAATAATAATAATATCATTATTAATAATAACAATTATTGTAATTATCATATGACATATGAATATGTTTTCGTTTGAACATTAAATGAACAGACACATGAGAGAAATGTGTTATAAAAGTTGATATTCATCTCTACTTGTATATTTTTTTTTTCAACAAAAAGTAATTATTGCAGAAAAAAAAAAAAAAAACTCTATGAAATTTAATAAAATTTCTTGATTAACAAATTATTATACTTTGATTGACATCAAATTAATTGAAATATTTTTAAATTTTATATTTTATGTAATGAATTTCTTATCTTGATTACTTTCACTGTGATTGATGGTCAGTTAAATAAATCAAATCATTTAATAAATGAAAAATTAAAACATACAATTTGATATAATTTAATTTTTTTTTTTATGATACAATATTGTTATTTTATATTTATCATTTTGATATGTCAAAGTGATAAGATAAATTTCAATCGCGTTTAAATAAATTTTATTATTAATTATTGATATAGCATAAAAAAACTTGAAAAATAATTGGACGTATATCAAAATAATAATAATAATAATAACAACGTAAAATTTATTTTTCTTATTAATTTTAATTGAAAAAAAAATAAAAATAAAAATATATATAGGTTCATATGATGTTATCAAATTAAAAATCACAAATGACTATATATATATATTTCCAATTAAATCTTGTCTCGATAATCTCGATCGTTAATTACTGGTTCGATGACAGAAGGTCAGTGTTCAACCAGGCGTGTGTCTTTCGCGCGAGAGTTAACGAGCTCAACAGCAATAGCAGTAGCAGCAGCAGCAGCAGTCAGTCGCATCAGCAATTGATGCCTCCCTCTAACAAACGAACGATTATAACATTGAACCGTATATATATATAGTAAAATGTAGCCAACACTGACACGTACCAACCAATGATGATAACATTATTTGTATATCTATATATATATATCGATGGTAGCAATAGCATCATAACGACATCACAAACTAGCAAACCTATATACGAAAATAACAAGAGGGTATTTTATAATTTGTGCATCCAAAGGCGTTTCTCATAGCCTCCTTTAACATTCTCAACAACTTGGTTCCAACAATGTCACTTTACATTGGGTCCAAAACGATTAAAACCCTTTTTCTCATTCTACTTCTCTACACTTCTAGTTGGTTCTTCTCTCACAACCCTATATTTTACTTGTTATATATATGAGCTATTCAAATTGAATAAAGTCAAAAAAAAAAAAAACGGAAAATAAAATATTATATCCAAATGAGTGAACAAGATAAAGAAAATTAACAGAGTTGGGGTGTCCAATGTGCAAGAGAGTCAAGTCAAACTACTGGCAAACTAAATTACTGATGCAAATAACAGTGCTCATTTTCTTGCCAAGATTTAGTAGATCAGATTTAGTTTAAACTTTGTACCCACTTATTAAGCTATTAATTTATGCTACATAAATATACAATAAGTCATAAAAAAAAAAAAAAAAAAAAAAAGTTTTTAATAATTTTACTACTTTATGTTATGTCAGTTAATTATTTGTTTGTTTTTTTATTTTTTTATTTGAAATATATAAACATATATACTGAAGCCTAATTTATATGCGCTGTCAATAATGCAGCTGTTATAAATTTGAACAGATTAACTTTGAAAACTTTGATGTATATAATAATAAATGAGTACATACATTGTCGATGATTTTAAACGTTTATATATCGTTAATTTGACTGTACATATATATCTACTATAAGAGATAACCTTCGAAATCCATGTTGACCCCCTTTAACGTCTTATCAAGCTAGCTAGGCTTTGCTATACTTTGCTTTGCAGTATCTATATATTTATATGTATAAGAGACGATTTATATATATCTATATATTTCAACTGTTATATAGAATATATATACATGTATACGATAGCAGTGCGACAATAAATAACAAGTTCAGGCTTTTCTTCGAGTCTCTCTCTATATATTCCATTGAAAATTCAATTCGTATACCCGTCGGCCTTACGAAAACTATTTTACATAACTTTATAGCATATATATATATATATTTAAACATTTTCCAACTGTTATGTACATGCAAACATTCATCAATTTTATAAGCAACTTTGATATATTTTATGCACATCTGTATAGTTATCATATTTTATTGATCTAGCTTTATTGATAACTCACCATTTAGTGATTAGTCAAATTTATAGTTGATAAAATCAATAAATATTTATTTCAAAATAAACACTTTTTTTTACTTGTGCTTTTACAAAGATAGCTGACTATAACTGCATGACAGAAAATTATGAACAAAAATTTTATGAAAAACTCTATGACTTGAGTTCAGGCGATAAGTTTTTTTTTTTTTTTATATATTATCAGTAATATAACATTTTGAACAATTCATAAATCTTCCAAGTTTTTGTTGATATTTATATTCCCCTTGTGAATATGGTTTTTTTTAAATGCATATGTTCACAAAGTACGACAGCTCACTTTACCTTGACTTTCGTCAACGTAAATACTCAATTTAAATAGTAGAAATCTCATTCAAGTGGTGCTACTACTTGACGATATGTAATTTATATATATATAAATATATATTATATAAAAGACACGAATTCTCGTAACCGTGTGACACAAGTCCCTATGGGAATTTGCATCGTGGTAGCATATTATATCCGTTTCGCAAAGCTTGACGTCAACGATGTTCCATGTTACATTACTATTTCATACTGATATATCTTAGCTTTATGTCATTTTGCATTCCGTTTTATATATTTTTAGTATATACTCTCGGTTTTATTTATTTAAATGGTTTTTTTTTTTTTTTTTCTCTTGTTAACTCAATTCAATTCTAAAATCCATTTATGAAATTTAATTATCATTTTATATATTTATATTATTTTATTTTGAGTTTATTAAAGTTTTATAATTTTTTTCTTGAATTAATTATGACTCAGTTGTAATATAAAGTTTTAAATAAAATTAATATTTAATTTGAATAATTAAATTATAATTTTTATTTTATTTATAATAATAATTATTTAACTTTTTTTCTTAAATAATTAATTATTTTTTTTAATTAAAATATATTAAAATATATATATATTTATTTGTATATATAAATAACAAATGAATGTATTGTTTTGTTTTTATTTTAACTTTAATATCTCAAGTCAAAAAATATATCTATATATTAAAAATATTAAAAAAAAAAAAAATCTTTTGAATACATGAACCCTTCGATTAAAATAAGTCTCATTCCAATATTTTCATTCGCTTCACTTCCTTTTCTCTTTATAAACTCAACATATATATTTATGTTCTGTAGATTAAAACAGAAAACTCATTGCAGGCATACTCCTGCCAAACTCACTGAGATGGGTTTTAATCGATTTTACATAAAACTGAGAAAATATATGAAGATGAAATTTTTAAAAAATGCATATCATGTACAATAAATTGCAAATACAATATAACAAAATTTCAATACAGAAATCAATTTTCATAAATTTATAATAGCAATAGCATCAAATATATATTTAATTTTTCATTTTAATTATTTAGCTATTATCAGCTGAATGTATATATATATAGGTATAAATAATTTCTTATCACATTTATATTTCATTTATTAAACAAACATTATATGCATATACGTGCTAAATGTATCAAATGACATTTATAGATTAAGTGCAAGTATGTGTGTTGATATAATTGACGTGATTTAAGTTGAATAATACATATGTTGAGGATTTCTCAGTATAAATGATATTGTACATTGCTAGATGAATATCGAATATTATTCATACCAGAAAGATCAACAGCATTTGTTGAATGTCCCAAGTTCCAAAGGTGATGGATACATTTATATATATACATGTGTAGCGATGATAGCACATTCGTTTGTCAAATTGGAATATACAAATCAAGTACAAGTTACTCTACATATTGAGTATATGACCAAATGAATGCATCTGGTATGCAATAGGGTGACGTTTGAGTTTCATCAAATTGCTTATTCACATATAATAGCCATGAATTATTTCCTCAATTAAATTATACAAATAATTTATCATTTAATTTAAAATTTTATTGCGACAATTAATTTTTTTTTTTTTTAATATATACGTGTATAGTAGTGCCCTCTGTCTTGAAAACACAAAAAATATATTTATTTTTAAAATGGAATTATATTATATTTTAAATTTTACAAGACAAAAACTATTGCGTTTGCCAAATAGTATATTGTTCTGCATCATAGATAAGAACAACATGCAACAACATAAAATCAACAAGAAAAAAATAAATAAATAAAAATTAAGATATATAAATATCAAAGTTTTGTTTTGTGTATTAGTTAGGTTAGGAATGAGACAATTTACCTGGCAACAAGCCAACCCACAAGAAATCTATACAAACCATTGTTCAAATGGAAAATTTGTTTTCTCCCTCTGGCATCAAATTGAGCTACACAATATTTGATATCATATTTCATATGAAAAACAAGAACCTAAAAATATATACCTATATATATATTTATAAACAGTCAATTGTCCGAAAAAAGAAAAAAAATAAATAAACCACAATTTTCTATAAATATAATAATATTTTTGTTTGATATCAGTTTACTGTTTTTTTATTAAATAGAAATATATATATATATTTTTTATGGTTCTTGTAAAATTTCTACTATGTAAAAACTTAATTCTTTGCATGTAGGTACATTTAATGGCAAAATGTCTTTCATTACAAGTTTGCATGGTAAAACTTGAAAGCATCAAAATCTTAATTAATAAACTAATTAATTCTCTCTACGCATTGATCAGATATAATGCTCTGTTTCTATCTCACTTGGTTGTACATATGTATATTGTATATGTACTTTTACCTGTAATTATTATATTCGACAGCTTAAAGCAACACATTGATAAAACATATGTTGCTCAGTATATGGAATGTTGTGATTTAAGTTGGTTCAGTTTGGTACTTGTAACAACTAGTTCTTATATATATATATTTACTATCATGTATATACTCTTCCTATCTATTAGCGTTGTTGCATATATATATACTAAGCTAACGAGCATCCTCGTACTATTGTTGCCACGAGATTAGTCAAGTAAACTCTTGGTGTATACACAACCGCACATCCATATATACATTTAAAGTTTAAACTGTATATACAGCTACGATTGTGGTTTGTGTACCATTTTATATAAATATATAAATATATATATTAAATACAAACAAAACACGTGTCATTTTCATCTCATTTACAGAGTACTTTGCCATAATATAAAATTGCTATTTATATATAATTTTATTGATCATGCGAATATATATCTATATGTTTTCAAATTTCAACAAAACAACTTGTTTATCTTTGTAAAATTTATTTTACTTTGGAGATATATACATATGTATATATTATTATGTATATGTTTTTGTGTATATATACCCACAGTATTACCCTGATGATGATGATGATGATGATGTAATCTCTGAATGTGTCTAGTCACTATCATATGGCTATTTATTTGAGTGTAGGTAGAAGTGGTTAACTGTCAGTACTATGAACAATTCTAGTTCGTCTTTCACGCTATCTCATATGAGGCGAATAATGCGCGGATACAGTTGGACAGACGTTGTCTCGATCATCCGCTTGGACAGCTTACAGTGGTGTATAACATGTACTCTGTATACCTCCTCACCCTCAACTATATATGACTCATTCTATTCTATTCTATGCTCTTCTATTATATCTATATGTATGTATGATTCCCTCACAAAATTGTCAACCCTTTTATATATATATATGTATCTATCTGTATTTTATATACAGCATCACTATCCGGTAAATCATATGACATCGAGGCCCATTAAACGCCTCCAACTATGCTTATCCCCTTCGTACACAACGATGTATAACATTAATTGTATATATATATATTCACCTGATGGAGTAAATTTAAATTTCATGCCTCGGTTGTAACGTCTTTAACGTACTTGTAAATTTAATAATTTTCATGTTTTATCTAGGATATTTTAAATTGTCATGAAAAATTTTTATTTAAATTTTAATGTGACATTGAAATATATAATTAACCACACATAATATTATTATTATTATTTCATTTATGTATTTGTTTTGTATCGTAGTATACATTGAACAAACATTGTTTCCTTGAATTTACTAAAATTTAAATTGTCGGCAGTTGAAATAATTATTTTCACAATGAACATTTTAAAGTTTTGACTTTACTATTTTGTTTTTACTTGTCCAATGTTTCATAAGTATTTATATATATATTTTCATTTGTATTTGTGTAATTATACATAGGGATAAGCAATAGAAAATGAAAAAAAAAAAAAAAAATGAGGGAAAATAAAGAAAGTGTAAATACAACGAAATATATATAAATTGTGAGAAATATACCAATACATTTGTATATGTACATATAACCACGAAACGTAAACAAATTTTGTGGGGAATAATAGCACAACGACAGCAAGGATAGACGTCGAATTGCTCACGCCTTGTCTTTGTTCATATTATTCATAAAATATATACCAACACTAAAACACAAATATCGTTTCTTCGTTTTTCATAACCTCAGCTTATTTTATTTTATTTTATTTTTTTTGCTTTCTCCTCATTCTCCTCTCTCTTCTCCAAAAACCCTCTGATTTTTCAATCTTTCTTGCCCCAGTGACTACTGACATATACTATTGAATTCTATTTCGTTGTGTCTGATTTACGACATATTTTTTCTATATTCAGTCAAGTAACCGTGCATCGTTCACTTCGTTTAGTAGTGTATCTTGTCGTCCATTGTCTTTGTTAGAATTTTTTTTTTTTCTTCTCAATATTATAACCTCAAAAAAATTTATATATATTTAAAAATCTTGGAAAAAAAAACATTTATGTCATTTTTTTTTTGTTTAATAAGTTTTACTATTATTCGTTTGTGACATTTAAATAATTTTTAAAAAATATATATATAATACTATTTTTAAAAATTTAAAAAACAAAATGCGTTTTGGACCATTATTTATTCGTGAATATCAAAAGCCGTTGAGCATGCTTCCGGAGGATAGTTTATTCAGTTACTTTGACCGCAAAGACTCAGACTTGTACAAAAGGTAAGCTCACATTACTTGTAGATAAAATTTAATTTTTTTTTTTTTTTTTTTTTTTAAATTCTTTGTTGCTTGTTTTTGTTTGTTTTTTTAAATTTTTTTTTTTGGAGCAAACACATATCTCGTGTTCACATTTGTGTTCAGCGACTGAGAAATAAAAACTGTGAATTTTTTTTTTTTTTATTTTCGTTACTTCCGGTATTCGGATTAATACAAGAGGGATTACCACGTGGCACGTTATCTTTTACAATAGTAAATTTTTTAGGTTGGTAATTCAGGGCTTTATTTTACTGATAAATGAAGCCACATACACATAAATGCACATATACATAAAATTAAATTTTATTTTTTTAATTTAAATCCTAAATAAACATTGAGCATGAAAATTTATCTGCACATGTCATTCATATCTAAAATTCCACTCGATGAGCAGGTCAGTTTGATTCGTAAGCTTGATTTTTAATTTTTTTTTTTTTTTTTTTCCATCATTATCATCCCTTTGAATTTGTTTTTTTTTTTTTTTTTATTTCTATCATTTTTATCATACTTGTTACCATTTTATTTATTCATTTGATTATTTTTTTTTCCTCCATTTTACATTTATTCCTGAGGCTGAGTTACGTCAGCCATTGTGACTATAACACAAGAGGAAATGAAAAAAATGTGTTAGTTAAATGAGGGGTGGAGGTATTTTGTTCATTGACTCAGAGGAGGGATGTATAAATGTGTGTAAATATTTTAAGTGGGGAAAAATAAGAGGAGAATAAGAGTGAGATTGTTAAGAGGGTGGGAGGCATATATATATAGATGATAATATACAAGCCATCGGTTATACCCTCACTAGGGAATTGACTACAACACTGTATGTAATATATAAGGGGTGAGACAATGGGTGTACACTCTATACTCTCAGATAGCGTGAAGATCCGGTAATTGAATTATCTGACAAGTCTTATCGTAACCAGTAACTTAATTAATATTTCACTTTCTCTCTCATTTTGTATCATTTACAATTTTCTCTCTCTCTAACTTAACTTTTTGTATATATATTTTTTATTTTAATTATCAAAAATCGTAATAATTTTATTTTACATAAATAATATTTTCATTATTTCATTTATACTTGATTATTATATTTTTTATCTTATATTTCATTTTTAAATGAATTTAATTGAAGACAGTTTTATCTGTAAAAGAAGAAAAAAAAAAAAATAATAAAGTTATATATACAATTATATTTGTGGTATATATTATAATATTTTACCTACTAATTTTTTACCACTGCCATTATTTTATTCCAGCCATAGTATGCAATTAGTAAAATTTTCAAGACAGATCATTTGCAAGGTTCAATTTGTTGGGTTGATTTGGTGGAAGACTTTTTACTTTTCAACAATTTTCACTCATTTTATTTTTATTTTTGTCTTAACCTTCTTCTCTCTTTGTAACATTATTTTCTCTTATATATTTCTCATTTTTTATCTTTATCTTTAACCAAGAATTTTCCTTCTGTTTCATGACTAAAAGTCGCTTTCCTATACTAACGTACAAGAAATAGTATATATACATAATATGAAATGAAAAAGGATAATAAACAAAGTTGAATATATAAATGAACAAAGGAAATAGATGCTAAGGTTGTGAAGAAAAGCATGAGCCTATAAAGAATGAATGAAGGGTGGTAAAAATGAAAATTTTAGGGGTGTGTTGGTTAGACAATGATAAAAAATAAAAAAGTGAATTTGATAGATAAAGAAAGATATTACAAAAGAGTGGTGATGGTGGTTTACAGTGTCGGCACAAAAGTAATTTGACGTAGCAGGATTCTAGATTTTGCACTTTCTCCCTTTTTTTATTTATTTATTTATTTTTTTTATTTTTTATTTTACTCTTCTTCTTATTCATCTTTTTTTTTTTTTTTGCTGAATTTGCTGAATTTATAAAATTGTACTTGAAGCTTTCTCTCATTCCCCAATTTTTTCATTTCAACCCCATCTCATTTCTGTGAGTATATTTTGTGTCAGATTGAGAGAAAATTGAAGGGAGAAAAGATACAAGAGACAAAGTTTTTTAAAATTTAATAATGAGCAGATTGCAACTCGATAAGTGATGATAAGGATCTGTTTATTCATCTTATTTTGTCTCATTTTATTTATATTATTTTTAATTCAGTGTTTTATGATATAATAGTAAAAACTTTATTTTTATTTTGTATATAAAAATTATTATGTCATACTTGATTATAATAATATAATTTTTCATTATATATATTTATTAACACATAAAAATTTATACTATATTATTAATTAATTAAAATTCATGTTTGCCAAGTCAAACCTTTGTCGACATAATCATTGTAAACATCAAGGAAATGACCTTTTGTTCTAATGGATATATAAAAGTGAAAAAAAAATAAAATAAAATAAAAAGGGTATATATAAAAGATTAGATTGGTTAGTACGATAAAAATTTCGAGACACATAAATATAGTGTTTTACGTTATATGTTTAGTATCAGAGAGTCTGCAGGCCACAATATAAAGTTTACTCGAAGGTGTAGAAAATAGCTGTGTTATTTACCAGCTGGTATTCATTTTTATTTTTTTTATTTTTTTTATTTATTTTTTTTTCGTGTATATGTACTTTGAGTTTGGTGGATTTTTTTGTATGGGTATTTTTATATATAAAAAATATAATAATATACTCTATCGTAACCAGAATATTTTTATCCATCTAGCCACACTGGCAACATTGCTTCGTGAATGTATTTTTCTTCATTAGCAAGAGGCGACCAGGTAAACTAAAAACAATTATGCAAATTCAACCCTCCATCTGCCTCTTATTCTTGCTAACGCTACTCTATGTAATAACATAACGTTTGCTGTTATGCTCTCTACCGTATTACCCTTTTTTTTTTTTTTTTATTAAAATTTTTTTTTTTTTTTATACTTTACTGTGTAAATCACCCCACTCACCAGTTTTTTTTTCTCATATATAAATATATATATTATTTTTTTTTTTCAAGAGTTTTTACCCTAAAAATAAATTAATAAAAATAAAATAAAATAAACAAATAAATATTAATTTTTCAAGTAAAAAATAATCATTTTATATGAAAAACAAAAAAAAAGATAATCAAATGGTTTTTTTTTCTTTATTTTTAACTGCATTTTATTAACAAAGTATTTTTTAAAGTAATTTTTCTTTATCAAGTAAATTTTTTAAACTTTTGATAAATAAAAAAAAAAATAAAATAAAATAACCTATTTAATTATATTTTTTTCTTTTCGAAAAAACTTTACAAAGTCTTCAATTAACGTGAACGAGCAAATTTTTATGTAACTAGATTTTTATTTATTTATTTTTTTTTTTTCCATCGAGACAATAGACGCAGTGAATAGAGAATGAGACGATAGAATAAAAAATTAATTTAATATCAACGTTTTTTTGTTTTTTAATTTATTGGATAGTTGCCATGAGAATGAAAAATAAAGGTTAAAATATATATATATATATATAAAATAAATACACTGACAAATTTTGTGATGAAAAAATTCTTGAAACAATCAAACGAAAAATGCGTTATACGCAAGGCTTCTCTTTGAAATATCGAAGCTTTTTATTAATGGTTTTGCGAAAATATAAAGGAAAAGAGAATTTGTGTGACATTTCGTAATGGCACTAACTTTCATGATCAATTAATCGAAATTCGATACTAGTATTAGATGGCTGTTTATTTGCTCACACAGTTACTATAAATTTTCACATTGTGGTGGTGATTTTAGTTGGCAGTAGTATAAGTCTATATATGTTCAGACGGCGATACTTTGGTTGAACTCGCAGTAGCACTAGCTAGATTTCAGGAAGCTCCTATATACGCATATTACATTTATGTCATTACATTTATGTCGTATACCATCATATATTTTACAGTCTACACTAACAACAAATACTACCATATATCAAAATCAAATATATATATATATATATTAATGATGCACTTGTGTGGTTCTAATAAACTTAATTGTGTCATAAATGTCAACGGTTATACGTGACTGTCTGTAGTCTGTATTTTCTCAATTTAATTGATTTTATTTTTCTTTAATTTTTTTATTTATTTATTTATTTTGTTTTTCATTATTTTAAGACGCCAGATGCGACTTAGTATAACTTTAAAATGTCCACTAACTTACCACAAATGTTTTGCGACAATCTGAACAAACTTTTATGACTTGTGCGTGACTAAAATATTTGTCACTTCATTCTATTAAAACATCTATATATATATATTATTAACTTTATTTTATATAGAAAATAATAAAAAATAAATAAATAAATAAATAAAACTCATCAAATGAGTTTGAAAATAAAAAAAAAAAAATTTAAACTTGTAATAATGATGTTTGTTTCGGTATTTTATTTTATTTCATTTCATTTTTTTTTTACATCCTAAAATATGGTGGTTTTAATTTTTTTTTGATAACTTTTATTTTTATTTTTTTTTCATGAATTTAATATCAAAGTACTCGTGGATTATTCAATTCATTTATACATATAGTCTTGATGAATGATAAAAAATTTAAAAATAAATAATAAAAATATATTAAGAGCATAAAAAAGTATAAATTTTTTATTTTAAACATTATGTAAAAATAAAAATTTGTAAATTTTTTATACATATACCTATATATGTATATATGTATAAATATAGTAGAGGATTCACGTTCATTTATGTAGTTGAGTTGAGAGAAAATTTAATCCGCTTACTCAACGAATAGCACGGTCGAATGTGGTAAATTTGTGAATCGAAGTATATATATATTCCACTTTTGTGGTATACCAACCACACATATATTATCCAACTCACAAAACCATATCATAATAATCTTCAAATCGTAAATACCTAGTTTGTCGAAAATTTTATATCGATACTTTTGTGTCATTGAATATTTTTTAAAAAATATTATATTATATCAATATCAATAAAATAATAACACAAAATTTATGATAAAATTTTTTTGAATATAAAAAATATTGATTCATTTACATATTATATTTCAATTTAAAAACACAAGGGATTGACAAAATTTTTTTTTTATTTTTCTTTTAAATAAAATAAAATAAAATGAAAAAAAACTTAAAAGATCGATTTGATGAATTTTACTGATAAAGTCGTTTTCACAGATCGTATGAAAATTCCTTTCTGTGTTTTTTTATAATAAAAAATAATAAATATCTTAATATATTTGAAAAAGCTTGAAAAAGTTGAAGAGGGTCGTGTTAGAAGATGAGTATTATGCTTCCCTCGCGACTCGTTGACGTTTTTATATATATACATACCAATAAACCATCTGTATATGCCAAATCACTCTCATACTAAAACAAACCAAGTATATTTTCATACACACGTTTACACATATTTCAAATATTATACAATATGTATTATACACACACAAGTAATACTCTTGGGAAAAATCGAGAGAGTCCAAACGTTATATGCGAAAAGATAAAAACTTGTAAATTTTCATTTTTTTTTTGAACTTGGAGCAATACATCTTTGGCAATTACCGTCACCAGAACATGTGAAGTTTTCCCATAAATTCAAAAAATATTTTCTTGGTGGTTAAAACTTTTTCATTTCCCTTTCCAATTTACATCAAACTTGAAATGCCTCCAAAACGAAAAAAAAAAAAAAAAAAAAAAAATAGGATAAACAAACAGAAAATATAAAATTAAAATAAAATTAAATCCATTATGAGCTTTAAAAAAAAAATTAAATAAATTATTAGAATAAAAAATAAAAGTATAAGGTCATGAAAATAATATTAATCTCTTTGAAATTGAATTTGATAAAAAATAAAATAATAATAAAGAAACCTATAAATATTTTGTCAATATCATTGTACAAAAAAAAGTAAAGAAAAAAAAAAAAAGGTTTGATTCAATTGAAGGAGACAGAATGTCCAGATTAACGAGTACTGAATATCTTAAACTTTTTTTTTTTTGTATTTTTTAACTTGAAAGAAGTCTCGGACGATCGATTTTCCATAACTCAATTTCTCGTTACAATGTTCGCCAATAAATCATATCACAAAGTGAAAGTCGTCTCATACTTTTCTTTTATTTTTTTTTTTATTTTATTTTTTATCCCTCTTTTATGCAAACCACTGGAATATCGGATTTCCCTACGGATACTCGACGATTCAGTAGAATACTTGTATTAAATCTTACGCAAACGAATTTCACCCTGGGAATGATACTTACAAAAAAAAAGAATGAATTATAAAAGAAAAAAAAAATATGATAAACGTTTATCTTGGTTCGGTTATTTCATGCGAATATATTTATATTTAATTTTTATAACAAATTTCAGTATGTGAGTCAATAAATAAATAAATAAATAAACGAAAAAAAAAAATAATTAAATAATTTTCAAGTATAAATGAAATAATAAATCATATAGGTATATGAAGTAAAAATAAAAATGAGTAAAGTATTTTTAAAAAATAAAAAAAAATAATAGTTGTGATAGTAGTAAGTTTGATAAATTCACCTACAGGTGGTATAGAATCGTATGACACAAATATAATGTCTAAAACCCTCTGGACCTTACATAGTTACATACATATATGCCCACATAATAGATGATGCTGTTATACTCGAGTATAAACGTGAGTAGAAACATACTGCTCAATTGGGAAATCCCATGCAACCATCTACAACTGATAATAATTCTTTTGACAAATTTTACACTATTCCATTTTTGATAAGAAAATTTTTTTTTTTTTTATTTTAACATTATTTATTACATTTTATATTGTTACTTATTATCCAATTTTATTTTACTCATAAATATTTATATAAAAAATTTATAATAAATCAAATGTTAAATTAATTTTAATTTACTTTTGAAATAATTTGATTTTTAATATGAAAATATATATAGGTGTATATATTCATTTGATTTCTTTGATCTTTTATCGTGTAAAGCATAAAGCATTAGGTAATGTCAGTGTTGAAATTTCTAGCATTTCTATATACGTTGTATAATCACGTAGACCAAAGGCCAATCGCGTCAGTGCGCACGGATTGCTCTTCACAAAATCTCCCTTCAGAGTATTCGACCATACAGAGTCTATTGACATTCTCGACTAAGAGGAAGGAGTTAAATCATGTAAAGGGATGAGATGGACATAAAAGGTGAAGGTAGAAGGGAATTATGGGTGGTGTTGGTTAGTGGGTGGTGGGTTGATGGGTGATATATAATAAAAGGGGTGAGAAATAGAAAGTTGGGAGGGTGGGAAAGGGGGGTTAATAGAAGGAAAAAGATGGAATGGGATTTTAGTTGGTTGGTTGGTTGGTTGGTTTGAGTTGAGTTGAGTTGAGGTTCCAAGGTCCTCGTGGACATGCTCAATGGAAGCTTACTGTCTATTACCACTATATGGCTACTCGATTCTTCAAAGACCCTTGGGCATTAATATTACTTGGAGAATTGTAACTTGAATTTTTTTTTATTTATTTTTTTTTTTTAAAATATGAATCAGTTTCAATGGAAATATTATCTTTTTGATGGATTTACTCGGGGTATTCAAAATATTCGGGGCGGAAAATGAAAGGTGGATTAATTTGTGTTGATTTTTTTTTTCAAAATTTTTTTTTTTTTTTTCATTAATAATATAGAAAATAGGGTAAATGAATATACATTTTTTATACAAGTTTATATGTATATAAAGTATAAATATATTTTATTTTATATATTATTTTATTTTATTTTTTTTTTTGTCGAAAGAAACGTTTCATGTGAATGAGGGGTATTCTTTTCACGTACTTGAATTGGACTGAAACCCTCGCCAGTATAGTAGCAGTATTCGTTTTGTTATTTCAGTGGAAAATCTCAGTAGAAATTTCACCCGGATGACACACTAGATATTTATTTTTTATTTTTATTACTTTATTTAACTTTTTTTTTTTTTATTGTGTATCCAGTACACACATACAGTCTCTTTCTCTTGACAGTTACACAAAATAAAGAAAAAACGTGTATTCACGTTTTTGTCATTTTTTTTTTAACATTGTTCAAATTCGACATCAACAAAAAAAATACAACAGTAATAATAATAATAATAATAATAATAATAATAATAATATTATTATTTTTTACATATATATATATATGTATGAATTTATGAAGGGTTTTTTTGTTTCTTCTTTTTTTTTTTTTTTTTGTAATTTGTAAAGAGTAAAATAATGGGAGTTCAGAACACGACATATCCATCAATCATTAAATTATTACGGGCTTTGATTTTTTCCCTTTTTAGTTTTTTTGTTTTTAGAGATTTTATTTCATTTTCATTTTCATTTTTTTTTTTCGATTTGACGGTAGAGAATATTTATTTTTTTGCTTCGACGTTGCTGGGAATATATACGGTTGAATTGTCGTAGAGAGTGAGGTTCGAAGTGGCTGAGTGAAGGGATGAAATGGGGTGCAGTAAGCTCAACGTACAATTTTGCATACACAGCATATGGAAATATATATTTGAGAATGTTTGTATGTGTATATGTGTTTATGTGTGAGTAGGGAGGTAATAGAGGGTGGTTGTATTCTATGAGGTGAATGATTTTGTAGAACGGCTGCAAGTTGAAGTGTCATACAGCTATGTTGTGCTTTACCAGCTGTGCATGTTACCAAAAAAATAATTTTAATAATTATTATCATTTTTAAAGAAATATACATAATATAAATATAAAATTGATTATTAATTATATTTCATAGAAAAAAAAATATATATATATTTTAATTATTATTTTGAAATTTAAAAATTAATTTTTTTACATTTTATAATTAACATATTTAAAATAACATCAAGTTATTATTAACTTTATTCATTATTATTTTAAACTAAAATATAACTTTAATGGTATTTTTAATAGAATACTCATGTAGTCATGTTATAAGCTTTATTTTAACATTCAACAAAATATAATCATCCATACACACATATATATCAACATGATGATATAAATGTTATTTAAAAACAATTTTTCCAACATTGAATATTTAAATTACATTTTTCATATATATATATATTCAAAATTTTTAACATGAAATATATTGTTAACAATATAGTTTATTTATTTTTTATATTTCTCATTGTGGTTGTTGTAGATTGACAGAGAAAATAGGTATTGAGATTTAATTGAAGGTAGATAATAAATAAAAGAGTTATGACGATATTTTATATAGCTCAAAATTTTCATTTATTATTTATTTTTATTTTTGAAATATATGAGCTACCGATGAATGTCCAATGCAAAGCCTTCAGGCAATATACACGAATTTTAATCGCATTTGCCACCAACGAACGTGCCAATAAATTTACCGATTTCATGCTCAATCGTTGATAGTTTTTTTTTTTTTATTTTTTTACCGACTTCTTTTATATATTTATTTTTTATTTTTTTTTTCTATCATTTACCTGGCACCACTCGGTGTACTCAAACGCCTCGGCAGGAAAGTTCATGATTGTGAAAGTTTATGTGCTCTCATTCTCCCTTTTTCCCTTTAACTATATAAACCAACTCAATCGTTCAACTCTATCGACAAAATAATTGCATCCTTACATGACTTTTTTTTTTTTTAATTTTATTATTATTTTACTCAATTTATTTAGCAATTATAAATTAGAAAATAATAAAACTTGTTATTGTTTTTTTTTATTAAATTTTATATAATTTAATAATAATTATATGATTTAATGTTTTTTTTTTTTTTTCTCATTTTTTTTGTTTTTATATAATTTTTCACTTAATGGTTAAAAGTAGGCACAAACTAGAAGCTATAAAATAACCAGGTGGAATTAATTATAGTTATTCTTATATAAGTTGAAATGCTTTTTCATCCAGCATTTCGTATTCTATTCCCATTAAATGACCTTTTAAAAGTGCTTGAAAACTTTATGCAGTGTAATGCAATTCAAAAGTTCTCTTTTCCTCAGATTTCAGGTACATGGTAATTAAGCTTAATTGCCTGGAAAAAAAAAAAATAAATAAATAAAATGGCGAGAAAAAGAAAAAAAAAAAAAAATCAATTTCCATAATTAATTTCAATAAAATTTTCTTGGTTGCATCACGTTGAGGTGATTCTCAACGATTGTCGTGGGAAATACGAGGGTTGAATTGAGAGGGTAGATAAAACAAAAGTTAAGAGAGCATTGCAAGTCCAGGTGTTGTCGTCGTTTTTACTTTCTTTTTTTTTTTTTTATATCTTTCACAATCTTTTAGTTTTTTTTTTTTATTTTTTTATAAACCCATATATTTTTTTGTAACTTGGGGATGCGAACGATCGACCATAGAAGTCACTGAAATATTGGCAAACTTTTCAAGAATGGCACTGAACAGAAGTTGGATATACGAAAACTCGATGGAAGGCCATTGTTCCACCATGCCCACTAACTTTTCACAATCACCACATATATAACGAAAAACGAGTTGAAAACTTGAAGAAATCAACGAAAAGAAGTCAAAAGACATATCTTTGACTTTTCAGTTGTCTTTTTTCTTTTTGATATATATTTTATCCTAAATATATATACATCTATTTCTTTTTTATTTTACTTGTTTTTTAAACCACTCTATTTTAACAATTCACTTTTTTTTTGTTTTTTTACTGATTTTCCATCAAACAAATACATCCATCAAAAAATGTCAAATCATTCTCTATACCATTATTTACCTATACATAATATTTTTTTTATTTTTATTTTTATTTACTTTGGCTTTGAATTGTATTTTCTTTATAAAATATATTGCAAGTATATAAATGATGATAAATAAATATATAAAAAGGAAAAAAAAAAAAAATTTAAATAAAATATAATAAAGTAAAAAAAAAATCTGTGTTAAAAAATGTGAAACAAAGAAGTTTTATATATAGATGTATGTATATATATGCAAGAATAAAATAAGGGCGGAAAGAAAAAAGAAAAGCCAAGCGGAAAATCGTTTTAAGCCCCGTCGGCTAATATTAACTTCCAAGAAAACGCACTATTCAAGTTCTTATCTTGCTCACCATCTTTGAGAGCAACTTGATACAATTTTATATATATATATTTTTTTTTTATTTTTCACCCCATACTATCATCTTCATCGTCTTTTAGATATACACTTTATTTTATTTTTTATTTTATATATAAACTTATCTTATTTATTTATTTTTTGAAGCATCGTTTATACCTTTTTATACGGGACACCACAAAATAAAAAATAAAATAAAATAAAATAAAAATATATTTTTGTCTGAGTTATCGTGATAAAATATATTTCTATATTTCCGATTGGTAAATGGCTAAAAATTTTCCAAGCGCACATGATGTATAAGCACCAGACATATAGGTAAATTTATATATATATTTTATAGTATGCACTTGACCCCAAACCATACTGTAACATTTTCCATGTGCATCTGAAATGACACTCAAGTTGGTAGATTTATCGTAGTATTTAATATAATATAGGTATATATATATTTATTTATATAGTTGTACATTTTACGAACCAACAGTATGTTCATGACTATTATTATCAAATTTCAAAATTTCAAAATTTATATCAAAGAACATGAAAAATTTATATTTATATCATCATATATTTTAGTATTTAATATTTAAATTTTATTTATTTATTTTTTTTAAATATTCATTGATACCTTGACGAGTCATCAACTACATAATTATTATCTATTTTTTTTTTCAATTATTATTAATTAATAAATAATTTTATACTAATATTTATTTTATTTATATTGATATAAATATTTGATGATATATTAAAGGATATAATAATGCAAATATTTGAATGAATCATACGATGATTAAATTGTGGTTTATTTATATTTCAATATAAAAAATAATAATAAAATATATTTAATAAGCTGATAATTAAAATTAATATTTATCTTTATTAAACATTATAGTCAATTAAATTAATTTATCTAAAAAAATAATATATTAATAATGTTTTTTTTTTTCTTTTTTTGTTTATGTTTTAGTTTACTGGAAAATTCACTGGATAAACCAGATCCAGATACAATAAAAATGTTTGTTGGACAAGTGCCTCATGATATGGATGAAAATGATTTGCGTTTAATGTTTGAAGAATTTGGACGTGTACATCAAATTAATGTTTTGCGAAACAAATACACAGGCAGTCATCAAGGTAATAAAATTAAATTTATAACCCGCACATTTATTATTTCATTTTTTTTATTTTTTTATTTTAATTTATATATGTATGTGACATTTGAAATGATTGCGTATGTATTTTACTGGGTTATATTGTTCCTGCATCAAATTATACATATATATGTATATAGGGGCACATTCATAAATGTATAAACGACCATTGTCTCTAAATTGACATAGGTATAACGACATGCCACTGACAGTATTTTCTGACTCTATAGATTAATATTTATTTGCATTATTATTATAAATATATTAACAATTTAGAAACACTAAGAAAAAGCTATTAAAACTTATATATTTCAATGATAAATGTCATATTATTTTTAAAGATCACTTCAACTATTTTTTTTTTTTTTTTTTTATAAAAAATTTTTTATTTCAAGTTACCACAGATCACTACACACCCTTTACTTTATTTCTATTCATTTATTCTTATATAATATTTTACATAAAATCAAAATAATGATGAAAATAAAAAAAAAAAATAAATTTTTTATTTTTATTTATTTTTTAAAAAAATTTATTATTCTTGCTTGAAATAAGTTGAGATTATATTTACATATTTTAAACAACTTAAAAAATAAATAAATAAATAAATTCAACTCATCAAGATATTATTATTTTTTTTCTTAAATTAAATAAAATTAATTAGACTGAATTATTATTGATTTTATTTATTTTATAAATTTTTTTTCTTTCTTTCATAATTAATTATCACTTATAGGATTGAATTTTCTTTTTTTCTTTTTCTTTTTTTTTTTTGTCTAAAAGAAAAGTTGATTCAAACTTTTTCAAGTAAATCATCATTCATAACAGAAAAGATTACAAAATAAATAAATAAATACAAAAATAAAAAGTAAATGAAAAAAATAAAAATAAAAAAAAAATATATACTTGCTCTTAGCTTCCCTGAAGTCAAACGTAACCAGAGCATGAAAAATGCACAGGAAATAGGTATTTGGTAGAAAGGGGTTTCTAGTAAGAAAAAAATAAAAAAATTTTCGAGTTAAAGTTGGTTGGTAAAAAAATATAAAAAAATAAGAAAAGAAAAATGACATTGATGTATCGATTTCCTTATTCAATTCACTTGGATTTTCAGTATATAAATAAATAAATAAATAAATACGAGTGATCTTTAAATTTTTATATCAACTGCACCAAAGTTACCAAGAAAGTCAATCGATTCATCATATACAATATCATCATATTCTCTGGGGGTTGTCTCGTCAGTATATATACACTATGAAATAATAATACCCCGATTGATAGATATATATATATATAGAATTGCGAATCAAAAACATATCTATATAAATAAAAATAGTAAAAAGAAAAAAAAAAATACACTATTGGATATTTTTTATCAAGGGGGTTGTGTGGTTGGTTGGTGGTTGGTGAGTTGAAAGTTTTTCAAAATAAAAAATAAAAGAGTTAATAATAATAAAAAAATCAGGTAATGCACGCACGTGAATGCACATAGTTAAGGCAAAAAACTATAAAAAACTAAAAAAGTAGGGGATCGATGCCCGCAGACACTGAAATACAGTGGTTGTCGTGGTGCCAGTAGTAATAGTCACTCTTTTATCAGACTTTCCTTCTCTTCTTGTTTCACATACCTCTTTGTAATCACTTTTTATCTTTGTCTCTTTGTATTTATCTCTTTTCTTGTACAATCTACCCTATTGATCGAAAAGGGCAGTGGAAAGAGAATTGAATGTGACAAAATCGACAAAAAAAAAACTACCCCTATATATGAAAAGTTGTACATTTGGTTATGCTGTACAAATTAATAATACCTCATGCTAACTTTTGAATTTTTATTTTATTTTTAAAACACTTGGGATTTTGTATAATTGAAATTTTTTTTTTTTCTTTTTTTCGAACAATTAATTTCTTTCTGTTAATTATAAATATATTTATTTATATGATAAAAATATTGAAAAAAAAAAAACAAAAAAATTCAAATAATGTTGGAAAGAAATAAATATGTATAATTTTTTGTTTTATTTTTCTGTATTTTTTATAAAAAGTTTTAAATTTTTTTAAAATAACGTGAAATAAGTTACAAAGTTTTTTATTTTTTATTTTTTTAAATATACACTGTTGATCATGTATATATAGTTATTTTCTTGGTATACGCACTCGGGAATACAAAAGTTTTTTAAACTCATTGGAAAGGGGTGAAAAAAAAAATATATATATATATATAAAATATAAAATTCTTGAAAACGAGTATATGCAGGGCCACGTCCAAAAGTTGAACTTTAAAATTCGTAGCTGTACCAAAGAAAAAGTTTTTGGTTGTATTTCGTTTTTTTTTTTTTTTTTCAATGGTTTTTCCGATTTTTTCTATTATTTTTATTTTTTGTTAAATCTATGGATTTTTTTATTTTATTATTATATTTTTTATGTTTTAAATGTCTTATTTTTTTGTTTTCATTCTGTCTCATTTATTTTTTATTTTCGTACCTCTATGAACGAGGTCTTGTGCGGTACTTGTTGCCATTAATCACCAGAGCACTATTAATCGTCCTTAAGTAGCGGCGTCTTGCCGAGGTAAAATAAAAAAAAATACGATTATATATAGTACATATATAACATCGTGGCCATGCCGCAGAAAATAAAGGGTCCGGTATAGTGAAAGAAAATGAAAGAAAAAAAAATATAATAATAATGGAATATTTATATAGAAAAGTAAAATAAAAAAAAAAAATAAATAATAATAAAAGCTTTTTTTATCATTATATAAATATTATTATTATTATTATTATTATTATATTTGTTTGACATGATATTTTTTTTTTGTTATTTTTATTTTTCAATGACACTGATTTGATTTTTCCATTGACATTGAATGCAATACCATTTTCTATCAAGCGAAATATTTTAAAAGCACAAAAGAAATTGAAAATTTTTTGATGAAATAATAATAATAATAGTATAAAAATATTATATTCCATAAAATTTATTTTTTTTCATTTTATACTTTTCTTATCTGTATTTTAATTTTTAATATTTTTTATTTTTTTTTTTTCTTATTTTTATATAACAAGTGAGAATAACTTTGAAATTAAATTGAATAAAATATTTTTTGTTCTATATAAATTTTATTTTTTTTTTTAATTTTGTAAAAAATATTATAGTAAATTTTTTTGTTTGTTTTGTATTACAAGATTAGGCTTCTAATATTTAAAAAACCTCCGAAAATAATTATCCTGAAAGTTTCAATTATTTATTTCAATTATTTTTAATTTTTTTTTTATTATTTTTACAACTTCGAAATGACTTTGAGAAAGTCGGACTTTTGCAAAGTCATACGGTTTTTAAAAAAAATATTTCTAATCAACCTAGACATGATATTATGCTTTTATAATTTAAAAAACACTAAAAAATAAGTATCCTAAAAGTTTCAAGTATTTATTTCAATTATTTCCATTTTTTTTTAAATTTTATATTCGTTAGGACACCACTCATGAAAATATGGTATTTTTGGAGTAATGTCCTGTTAGGTCAAAAATATAAAACAACAACATAATAAATAAAATAATATCGATTAAACAAATCATTAAAAAAGAGGTTTTATTTATCGTTTTTAAAATAGGATTATTATTATTTTTGGAATTAGAATTGGTAAAGAATTTTATTCGAATTTTATGATTTTTTTTCGGTTGCTATTATTGAAATACCAGTGTATGAAAAATATGGATCAAACTAAAAAGACACATTGTCATTCTCCTGACTGTGAAAAATATTGTAAGCTGCTTTTTTTTTTATTTTTTTTATCTTATTTTTTACTGTGGGAAAGTGTACCCGTGCGTCTACCCAAACCACAAATAAAACATCCTTTTTTTTTTTTTTTTTTTTTTTTTTTCACATACATGTATATATTTATCTAAATAAATGTATATAAAATATATATAGATATTTTTTACGTGTTATACAACAAGAGTGAACAAACGGTGCGTGAATAAAATATATATAAAAAAAAAAATCTATCGTATGTATATGTAGAGGTAGCTATGAAACGAAACAAGTAGTAAAGGTCAACCATAAGTCAGACATATCTTATTTTTCATTTTTTTTTATTTTTTTCTTCTTATTTTTTTATTATTTCTTTTCGATAAGATATATATGTATTTTATTTAACGTACATATGTAAAATTATTATTCTATTCTTCGTGTCTAGTATGTACATATGTAAAAGGGAAAAAAAATTTTTTTTTTTTTTTATTATTTTTTATTTTATTATCATGTCTGGTCAAAGTATGATCATATTAAATATGTAAAATATCTTATGTATTATTTTTTGATATATAGTCATGTATACAAAATTTATACGTGAATCTCTTGTCATTCATCAAGCTCAACACGTTTCACGACGTTGAACAAATACTTTAGTAACACCCTCGTAAATTCTCACTTTCATATTATGGTTTAGTTGAAGCGACTAGCTGGCCCAACATGGTCGTCTTGAGAATCGCAATTAGCGTTGAAGCATCTTAATGAAGTATCACAAAATGAAACCACTGAAAGAACCTTATAATATATAATTATATACCTATATAATATATATATAAGACTATTATTATAAAGATTTATTCAATGATAATTTTACGTATACAATTACTGTCTTTGAGTCCTTTTATGTCAATTTTTTGATGAAAAATTATCCATCTAATTTATATGCATCTAGATATTTCTGAAAATTTTAAAATATAAAAATGAAAAAAATTAACATTTTTATTTTCCTATTTGACATATCTAAAAATATATATTTTTTATTTTACAAACAGACATAAATTATTCTGATTATAAAATAAAAGTCAATGTGTCATATTAACTTTTGAGTAGGATAAAAAAAAAAAAATATGTTTTAAACTTTTTGTAATATACTTCCATTAGTCAATTTATTTTTTATAAAGTTTTTTTGTATTTTTTTATTTTATTTTTTATTTTTGGAGTAAAAAATTGTTTCACATGGTTTATGTGGCATAAGTTTTGTTAGTGAAGGAAATTATAATAAATTTTTTAAATATATATTAATTAACTGGACCGAATATTCATTGACTTGTATAAGCCCATTGTTGATAAATAAATAAATATATATTTAAATTGAAATGTATACAAAAAAATTTAAATCGATATTACGCAAGTTAATCACATTCAGTGACACGTGTATTTTGTCAAGAGGATATTGAATTTTATAATAAACCCTCAAATAAATGCTGAGAAGTGGAATTAATTAATTGATGAAGGTTTATTACTGGAAATAATGTCACTTGAAAATTTTTTTTTTTTTTATTATTATTACGTTATTATTATCATAATGATTGTCGTCTGTAGAGAGCAGAGTTTTTTTCTATTTTTTAATTTAATTTTTTAAATCTTTAGTTTTTCTTATCATTATTATTTTATCTTATTTTATTATTTTTTTTTTTTTTACTTTTCCCTTATTTTTAATCGATGCAAACTCGGTGAGATTTTGGCGCTCATCCAGGATTATAAGGAGTCAGACTGGAAAGTTTAATTTCTCAAAATCCCCAGCGAGCCAACGTCCTCAAGTTTTCACTACTCTTTTCTTGTATATATATATCTATAAATTTATTTTACTCAATTTTCTCACCCCTATTATTTTATTCGTTGTCTTTGGACACCCCTCACTAACAATATAGCTTGTTGCTGAAATTTACCCTCTACTCATACCTTTATTTATTTTATAAAACACTTTTTTATTATTTTTTTTTTTTTGTTTTTTGTTCTATTTTTTGTTTTGTACTTTGTGACATCACATCTTATTTCTATTTAACCGTATACTTTTATTCGTAAGAAAATAATAAAACTTTAAATAAGCAAATCTTTTTTTTTTTTGTGTCTTCTCAATTTTCCATTTGTTTTCTTATTTCTCGTTTTTTTTTTTTTTTTTATTCTTTTAACTCTGTAAGAGAGATGAATCGACACGACAAAACAAACTAAAGCACTTCAAATTGTTTTATAACAAAGATAAAAAAAAAAATTGGAAAAATTTTTAAAAAAATACTAAGAACAAAGAGTAAATGACAAATGAAAAAAAAAATAAAAAATAAGATAAAAAACCATTAATAGCATGAGTTTGTCTAATTTTCTTTCGATTCACTGCATTTATCTCAGTTTTCAAGACAGTAACGGTGTTTTAGTTGTAGAGAAAGTGGAACTCTAGTACGACAAAACCTCAATCCCTTTAATGGAGACAAATCCCTTTCTACAGATGAGAACGACGACCTTGTAATGTGCACACACAAAGTTTATTTAGTATATATATACATTGTAGTGGCAGCTAGACGCCAGACAATTTGTAAAAGTATATAAAAAAAATAAAAAAATACACAGTGTGTACATTTTTGGATCATCTTGATATTGAGAAAATTCAAGCTGAGTAAATTTGAAAAAAGAAAAAAAAAATAGTATAAATATAAATACATACACACGTGTTGATTTTTATTTTATTTATTTTGATTAACATAATAGTCAATTTTCAATTAATTTTATAAATTAAATTTTCCATTTATATATATTGTAATAATACACTTGACAACTTTGATTAACATGAACTCGATTATATTATTACATTTTATTTTATTTCATTATATTCATGATGATGAAGGGGAATATATTGTGTGTAATTTGATTCAATTTTTTTGTGGCTTCAAAGTACAGGGTAAAATTTTAACTGAGGCATATAAAAAAATAGTATATTTTTAAATTTATTTATTTATTTATTTATTAAGTTGATGAATATATGTAGATATAAATGAATTGCGAGAATGGGACTGTTAAATTCTCGGTTTTCAACTAAACCTCATCAAAGATATGGGCGTTCAGGATAGGTAATTCATTTGGTCTCGTTGATTTGGGGCTTTTGCCACAAAACCGTCAAGGGTGCCACTGTGAATCTCCCTAGAGGCAATCTGTCAATTAATTTATTGTCCCAAGGTTAATTATTCGATAGATTTCTACCACCATTAAGTATTACCAATAGTCAAATGTCATTACTCATATTATTTTATATATATTTTTTTATTTTTTATTTTATAATTGAAAATTTACAACAATAATATTTTTTTTTACATTGTTATATGTATATTTTTTATTGTTTTAAATATTTATTGTTGTATATTTATATTGTTTCCTATAAATAAAAGCTTTTTTTTTTTTCTTTTTTTTTTATTGTCTTTATTATCATTTTATTCAATTTAATTTTATTTTTAGTCATAAAAATATGCTCGTATGAACTGGAAAATGAAAATTTTATTCTCATCATTATTATTTATTTTATTTTACTTTTTTTTTTTTATTATGATTTTTATGGTTAATTTTATACTGGGCTATAATTTCAAAAAGATAAATTTATCCAACATTACATTTTTATAATGAATAATAATAATAACAAGTTTTTTTTTTTTAAATATAAATTATAAAAGTTTATAATTAAATAATAATATAAAAACAATATTTATTATTATATTTAGGTAATATTATGCTTTATAATATTATTCAAAATATATAAAAAAAAATTTAAACATAAGTCAATTTTTATATTCATCCCCTCTGATTTTATGATTTACATAGAAATAGGAGAAGATGAAAATATAATCTTTGAACCCTCACATTGATGTCAATAACAAAATAAAAAACAGAAAAAAAAAAAAAAATTTGACACTCCCTAATAGTTAAATACACATACAAGAGTGACGGCCATTAAAATTAAATCACAAAAAAAATAACAATTTGTTTGTCAATTGCCCTTGGTATATTTATAAATATATATATAGCCAAGCAAGGTATATGTACAATTTATATTTTCTCTTTTTTTTTTTTTTTTTGCTGAATCACACTGTAAAAATGATTAAAATAATAATAATATGAAAAAAAAAATATATATAATATGATAAAAAAAAATTATAGAGGAAAAAGAGAAAGAGGTTTACATGCGGACGCTGAAAACAGCCTCACTTATATTCCTGGCACCTAACTTGCGTAAATCCCTCGATGGCAATTAGGGGTGGTTTTCTCCCCCATCAGTCTATGTATAATATTATACAATATATATAGATGTATACTTTTAAACTGTTTCAGTCTTCTTGTCTCGTCTTGTTTTCTCGTATCGTCTCGTGCCGTGCCACGCGAATCCACACAAACTGAAAACCCTCGCATAAACCACCCACTAAAACTACCCAACCAACAACTCAGCATTGTACAAAATGTTATATTATATATATATATATATACATAGAACAAACTAACTGCGTATATAACTAAAATTACAAAATAAAAAGAGATAAAAAATTTTAGACCAACCCCTTGGTTATAGTCGTTAACGCGAACTGCTACAACTAGAAAGATCCCCAACATCAGGGCCTATGGTTTTGCGCAATAGTACTCGTTAACTTGCCCCTTGAACAACCCTACATACAAAGCAGGACAAAACGTTGCCAGAATATATATATTCAAGCACAATCCCTTAAATTCTAAGAAATTACTCGTTAATTTTCGCTTCAGAAAATCTCTTCTATTGTATTATTTGTTTTTACATTTTTATTTTATTTTATATTCTTATTGAAACATCAATATATATTTTTTTTATCAATAAATTTTATTTATTTTAATTTTTTTTTTTTTTTATCATTAGTATATATAGATATATTTGTGCTTATCTACCGTTCATTCTCAAGTTTATTCATTTTTTTAAAAAAAAAAAAAGTCTGAAGAAAAATTTGTATAATGAGTCTGGAGTTTTTTTTTTTTTTTCATAAAACCATCAAGTATACAATATTTGATCCCTTGTTTTTTTTTTTTTTTTTTATTCTTTTTGTCATGTCTCATTTTCTACAAAAACGATATAGATATAATAAAAACAAGTATCATAATAATAATAATAATAATAAATTGCACCAGAAAATGAGAGATCAGCTTCAAAGGGACAGATGAAAAGCTGTGAAGAAAAAGTGCATGAACCATTACGAAAATTTAAAACGTACACAATTTTATATGTATATATAATACCTATATATATTTTACTAGGCGAGAGATATCGTGTCTCTCTGCTGCTTTTTTGACTTGTGTTTATTCATCGTCGAGAGGACCCAGCAATCTTTTCTAGTGAGAAAAAAAAAATTATAAAAAATATAAAACAAAATGAAAAAGTTTTAAAATAAAAAAAAATTATAATAATAATAATAATGGCAAATAAGTAGAGAAGAGAAAAAAAAAATATGTCTGGCTACTCACTTAAATAAATACAGCAAATAGTTTTGTGTTATATGATCCACAACTTTTTCTACGTCCTTGTTTGCAACCCCAAATAACACTTACATTAATACACATAATTACAAAACTTGAAATTATTATCAACAACAAAAAACAAATATTCAAAAAATAATTACAAAACAAATAAATTATTTGTTTGTATTTTTTTTTGTTTTATTTTGGCTTTAATTTTATATACATATATATTTTTTTTCTTTTAATTTTAGTTTTGTCATATGACAAAATATATAGAGAAAGTTAGTTATATATATATATATATACATGCAATGAACAAGTCAAGAAATAAAAAAGTCAGTTGGCAAGTTAGATATATATATGTATAAATGAAATACACAGATGCAAGTGAAACGTAATATACAACAAGAGTGTCAAGAAAAACGGAAAACGCTTTTTCCTTTTAACCCCGGAAAATACCCACACGCGAGTAAATAGGATACGTTTATTGTTGGTAGAAATATAAGAACATAAAAAGTAAGAGACATATAAAAGATGGAAAAAAATTAAATGCAAAAAAAAAAAAAAAATGTTTAAAAAAATATACATAGAGAGTGGGTTTAGATGCGAAACGTTGAATTTACAGTTGACCTGGCAAATTTGTAACAGTGTGTATTATAATGTAGTTGATATACATATATTTAGCATATTGTCCATGTTATATACATACATTTTATTTATATATATATATATACATAAAAGATATTTAGATATTTAGGTTTAGACTTGGAGACGGTAGCGGCTGCAAGCGTGAAATGAGCTGCCAGTTTTCGCGACATAAAGTCTCTGTATAGTTGTTTAACTCGAAAACGTTTATACTAACTAAATTCGGACTTGCTTCAAGCACACTCCACTAAACTATCTCAATACAAACACCCTCTTTTTCCTAAAACTTTTCATCTTTCTCTTATTTTATTCCTAACCACTCTCAACAACACTCTAACATTTTTTTTTTTATTATTTTTTTGTGGTTACGAAACCACCCACTCACTGCAGTTTTACTCATCACCCACAACAATCTACATGCTTTTTTTTTTTTTTTTTTACTTTAAACTTTGAGTATATAAAAACAAAATAATAATCATAAAAATAATAAGTAAAAAAATATACATATATATACAAAGTAAACAACTTTTATACCAAGATGATATAAAAATACTTATGAAATGTAATGAGAATATTTTTTTTTTTTTAAATAGCAATTTACAGTGATGATTTATTTTATTATTATTTAAAAAAAAAAATAAGTTGAGTAAAGTTTAAACCTTGTTTTTGAAGTTTAAAAATTTAATTGAGTCTGAGAAAAGTAGATTATATGATTTAAATACTTAAATATGTATAATATTATTTATTTTTTAAATTTAAAAAAAAAATTATTTTTATCATATATGAAAACTTGTTATAATATTATTTGTGATATTACAACAATAAAGTAATATATTGTATTACAAAATTTTGTTGTGGTTGTAATATAAGACGACGCAAATCGTGGTGTATTTTAAGTATACATAGAAGTTTGAAAATCGTTTAAGTACATTATTATATAGAACAACTTTGAGTATAGGTATCGCTAAATTTCCTTCTAAATACCCTGTCTAACTGGTTTACAGGATATTTGTACTGCTTGTGTGCCTATTTATACATATATATATCCTTACTTGCAATGTCGCAATTTTCAAACTAAATTCTCATCTATACATAGGCATATACATACATATTACAAATCTTGCCAATACTAGTGAACATTAGTGAGTTTCCCTTTGTGAAAATCATACCCCCATGTTTTCTGTACAAATATATATATATATATATGTTTATATGTTTATGTATTTGTAACTACCCTTTATCCCTTGGCTACCTCAGTCCAATGGTTATTGCTCAGCATACAAGTATACACCCCAAAACCCAAATTCAGATTATCCAGCAAATAATTCGTCCTTCAGTTAACTTTGAAACTTGTTTATTATTGACTTTGTAAAATTATAATATTTTTATCTATTGACATATGTCATATATATTTTATAATTTATTATTTTTTTTTTTATTATTATTATTATTTTATACTTGATATAATATTGGCAACTGTTATGTTCAAATTATACTTTAGACAAATAAAAAATTTTTATGCGGATAATTTAAATATTATACTGTGCCAATTGCATATACAACTATAAAAATTAACTTTTAATCCATTAAATTAATTAAATAACTATTTAATATAATATTGTACAATTTTTATTGATACAAATTAATTTTTATTTAATTTAATTAAAGTTAAGTTTTATTTTTGTTATAATGCAAGATATGGATTAAAAAATTTTTTTTAAAAAAAGAAATTAAATTTATTCAAACTATTTAGCAGTTTAATGAATGAAAAAAAAATTAACTTAAACTAAAGCTGTGTGTTGAAAAGTTTGAAAAGATAGTGGTTAGTATATATCTTATGATCCACCGAGTGCCCTCAAGCAATTGTACAAGTTTTGATGCTTCATTTACAATCTCGTTGAATGAACTTTTCAATGACGTGATGTAAGCCACGTACAACTTATACAGATTTTAATATTTCAAATAAAAAAAAGCTCTATAATTTTTTATTGTTGATAAAGTTGTTTAAATAAAAAATTGTTAGAAAATATTTTACTTGATTTTACAAGTGGGATAAAAGTATACATAATAGGTACTTTATAAGTTTTTTTTTTTTTATTTATTTATTTTATCATCCTTTTGATAAATCAACTTACTGAAGCTTCAAGAATGATCAACGTGACCAAAGTAACCAGAGATTACTGCGTTGGGTTGAGACGGGTCAGCGACATTGCATCGTTAGAACCAAAGAAGGTCGAGTTTCTTCTATATATTCTACAGGGTTTCTTCTCTTACAGACTTGGCTTGACAACTCTATGAAAGTGGGAAAGTAAAGTCACGTTCGTCAACCGCAGTGCGCGCGATTGCTCTTCTCTTTGAGCTCATGTTCCGCCACGTTTTCAACTTATTTTATATTTTTTTTATTTTTTTACTCTTGCTTATAGTATACTCCCCTACAACTACCCCAAACTACCCCTAAAAAAGAAAAAGAAGAGCTTTTTTTTTTTTTTTTGGGCTCTCTTTCCTCTTACAAGTTAACTGTCCTATTTGAGTCAGTCATTTTTATTTATTTTTTTTCATCTCAAGTTTTTTTATTTTATTTGGAATTTTTAATTGACATCTTACTGAATTTTTTTTTCCTTCTTTTTTAATAAAACATAGATAGCGACTATACCTTGTGGCTTGTATTATGTATGTATTATATATTTTTTTAGTAACTTAAATAGAATTTAACAGTGAGTGCTTCTCTTTTTTATATAAAAAAGTATAATATTATGCTGTCTTGTAAAAAAATAAGCGTGCATCCAAGTCCGACAGTTTACCTAGCCAAAAGCGTTTTCGCCTTTGAATATTATCCTTAAGGAAGGAAACCATCTTTTACGCTTGTAGAATACCAATGAATGGATTGCTGTTATATCATCATATACGCGAATAAAAAAATATATCGGGTATATTTTACTGCCGACAAACAGCTCTTATTCTTCTTCAATTCATGATGATATATTTACAATAATTTTCATTCCTTCTGTGCCTTCAAATACATTTATTTATTTTTTTTTTTTTCTAAGATATTGAACATTTACATAAAAAATTTAAATTTAAAATTTTTATTTAAACTTTGAAAATAATAACATATATTAACGATCAAGTTTTCGTGTGTTTGAGTACGAAAAACTGCAGAAAAAAATTAGAAATAAAGTTTAAATTTTTTTAATAAAATCAAAGTTATAATTGCAAGAACTTTTCTTATATTAAACATTTTTTGTAAATGTATTCACAAATTTTTTTTTTATTAATTCTAAATTTTTACAGCGTTAAAAACCACTCAGCTAGAATGTATAAAAAACTTGAAAATATACGTTGAAAATATGTGCCTCCAGGTACATTGAAAATTTCAGTAATATTGGGTTGACTTGTTTCAACGATATGTTTTAATAAATACATAGTATAAAATTAATAAATAAAAAAAAAAAAAAATTGTTAAAAATTGATTAAAAATAACTTTTAAATATTTTTATTAAATTTTTTTTTTTTCTAATAATAAAAATTGTTATTACCATTTTCACATTTATGAATATATATATTTTTAATTAAATTGATACTATTGATATTTTTTTTTTAAAAATAAATATTAAAAAAATATTTAATATTATTTCTTTTGAATTCTGTCAATTTAAAATATAATATGTATATTTCATTGTGGTATAAGCTTCGTCGTAATTATCGCTAATTGGCCGTTGGATAATATTCACTCTCCCTCATTTTACTAAAATGAGCAAAATTTGTGGGGATTATGTATTTTGCTTTTCCATCCAATCTTCCAACTTGCACAATCAAATTATCAATTCTTTTTATATTTTATCTTTTTATATACTTATTAATTTACTTGTAATTTTTTTTTTTTTTTTAATAAATATATAAATTTATATTAAATTTTTTTATTTTTTATTTTTCAGGATGCTGTTTTGTAACATTTTACACGAGAAAAGCAGCATTAGCAGCACAAAATGCATTACACAACATCAAGACATTCAATGGGGTAAGTTTTTTTTTTTTTTTTTTTAATTTACTTTGAAAAATTTAAAATTTTATTTCATCAAATATAAAGTTGAAAAAAATTTTTTTTAATATTCATAAAATTTCAACTACGATATTTATTTTAAAATAGCTATATTTAATTAGCAACAACTTTATTTCGTATATTTATTTTTTTTTCTTTATTTTTTAATATATATTTTTAGAAAACTGTCTTATTTTGAGTTGAAAAAAAATAATATATAATTCAAGTGATTAATTATTATTTATTTATAAATTTAATTTTAAACCATGAAAGTTATGAGATTTAATTT
The DNA here is from genome assembly GCA_011426435.1 of Lysiphlebus fabarum. Taxonomy (NCBI): domain Eukaryota; kingdom Metazoa; phylum Arthropoda; class Insecta; order Hymenoptera; family Braconidae; genus Lysiphlebus; species Lysiphlebus fabarum. Next base: position 229,219 of record WSYQ01000013.1, read on the forward strand.
TGACGAAGGTTTGTCATTTGATGGAATTTTAAATTATTTATTTGTACATTTAGTTTATTGATCCTAGACAATTATTATATGTACATATAAAAAAAAATATATATATTTAGTTTTGCTTCATATCTTTGCTACCAATTGAGTACCTTGCCTAAAGCTTACAATAATATCCGACCAACGCCGCCACTTGTACGTGATCCAAGCTTTCTTCAAAATGAAAAATAAACAATTAAATATATTTTCAGAAAAAAAAAAAAAAAAAAAAGAAAAATATAAAAACAATAGCTATATAATTTAATACATAATAGATAAATTAAAAAATAATATACCATTTGTTTTATAAAAAAAATAAAAATACACTTGAGATAATAATAAAAATTGTTTATTTATAATTGAGTTTAATTTATAAATTTTATAAATTTTATAAAAGTAATTTAAAATATACTTGAGACATTAAAAAGAAAAAAATTTTTTTAAATTATTTTGAGTTAAAAAATAAACCAAACAACATAGATAAATTGTAATGGTAAAAATAAAAGTTTAAGGGATGTATATAAGTGGTTCGTGTGGTGGTTGAACAAGAATTACTGAAAAGTCAGGTTTTGACTTTTGAACAAGCGTTGGAATATAAAAATGCAAAAAAATATATAAAAAAGTAACTAAAGGGGAGAAAAATTCCAAAGTGGATTTATGCTTTTGTATGGGCATATACATATATAAATCTTACAAATAAATATATATATATTTTTTTTTTAGTTTTCGTTTTCGTTTTCGTTTATATGCATGATAAAAAAATTCACGTATTTTCACTGAATTTTTTTTTTTTTTGTGGCATTATTATTTTGTCTCTATTGATGTTGAATTTATTTTGATTCTAAAAATAAAAAAATACATCGAAATTGTAGATTGTATCGATATTTTTTTGATAAAGCACTTTATTATATTTACATTTATTCAATACGTTTTAAAAATGAACTTGGTTTATTCTCTATTTTATGTATATAACAAAAGTATTCATCAAATTTATTTGATATTAAAAAATTGAAATATATATATTTTTTCAATCCAATTATTTTGAATATCTGGGAAATTTTAGAAGGGTCTGTCAATAATAAAATCTATATCAAATCATCAGTAAAATATAAAATTTTTTTATTATTATTATTTTAATTTTACTTTGTTTGATAAAAAAAAATTTGTTTTTCATCACTGAAAGCTTTATCATTAAAAATTTATTAATTAACCAAAATTAATATTATACAGCATTTCACTGACGTGTAATTAAAAACAAAAAAAAAAGTATCGTTTTAAATATAAAACCAATATTACAATGAATTCATCACAAAATCAATAAACACAATTGATTATTTAAAAAATTCAATTAACTTGAAACCCAACAGTCACAGTATAAACATTAAATTAAAAAAAAAAAATTTATTCAAACGTAAAATTAATTTCTCACCTGGTAAAAATTAAAAATTAAACTTTTATTAAATAAATTTATGCCAAAATTTAATTCAATATAAGAAAAACAATAAAATTATATATTTATTTATATAAAATTATATTTTTTTAAATAAAATAAATAAATAGTAAATTAGTAAACGAAAAGTGTGGACGTTAGCCTTGCCGAGTAGTCAGTACAATATATCCGTAAATTCAATGGCAATTGAATATTCCAACTGCGTATACATAAACCAGGGAGTTTTGCAAGCTTGGTTGTATCGTTGAGCGGTCGATGCACGTACAGTTTGGGTGTATACTCGCGTGTTACCCTTTTTTTTATTTTTATTTTTATTTTTACCAAACTCTTCTCTATATACCCAAAAAAAATCTCAAATTTCTTTCTCAACTTTCAACAAAAAAATAAAAATAAAAAAAATACATTTTCATCTCTCATCTACTTCTTGATATACCAACCCTTTTTTCTTTACAATTATTTTTCTTTTTAAATTTTCATCACACAAACACACACTTGTAAATTATTTTCTTACATTTTCAAGACATACTTTAAATAAACTTGGTGTATATATACATATAACAAGAACACACAAGTAGAAATGGGAGTTTTCAAGTGCCAAAAATAAATCATGTAAACGCATACCAGCTGGCAATGAGCGAAAATACATATGTGCAGACATTGAAAAATCCATGAAAACAAAAAATAATCGAAAAATAAAAATATATATAAAAAGTATTTTAAAATGTAAAAACTTTGACAGAATGAAGGAGGGTCGTTTTGAGGAAAATAAAAAAAAAAAAAAGGGTGGGTGAATAGGAGGATATAAAACTGGACTTGTTTGACATGTCTGACCTACATTTACAATTTATATAATGCAAGCTTTAAATTTTACACTGTATTATTATTGTCGTGTAAACACATGTACTTAACAAAAATATATTTATAAAATATAATATGAATATTATTGATTATATATATATATTTGAATATAATATATTTGTTACTGATAAATTTTCAATGTCCATATTTTAATGTTGAATATATTTATTTATTTATTTATATGTTAATAAACATGCTAAATGTTAACCGCAATTTTCGATTATATATTATAAATTGGTCCCTTTGGATTTACGTTCTATTGATAATATATATATATAAAATTCTATTGTATTATATGTTTATAGCTTTATGTAATAGTTTACCCCTTTTTATACAAACTATACCTTTACGTACTTGTTGTTTTACCATCTCTGTTGTTTTTTTTTTTTTTTTTTATAACTCTTGCAAGCTCACTTGATAAAGCTTTCCTTTGTTTTTTTTTTTTTTATGCCATCTATGAGTCTTTTTCACTGAGTTTTATAATGGAAAATTAGAATCTTTGTAACAAGTAAATTACATTTCATATATATTTATATGTATAAAAAAAAAAAAAAGGTTTTTCAATTTTATTGTCTTTATAATATTTTTTGAATTTTATATATTTTTATATCACTGGTTCAGTTAATTACCAACTAAATGAGTTTTATTTTTTTATTTTTTTGGTATTTATATATCAAATTTTTATTTTTTAAATTGTGTTTGACAAAGAAAATATAAATTTTCTTGAGGGAAAATGAAATTTTTATAATTAAAGTTTACAAATTTTTGATCGGCTCAGAGTACCAAAGACAATTATGAGTTTTAGTTTGTTAATAATAAATTTGAATATAAAACAAATTAAAAAAATCAATTGAGACATTTTTTTTTAGATAAAAATTTGATACGAGACACTCTGTTTTTTCTTTCAAACAATTTGAATGATCATTCAATTGAAAATTTTAATACTATACATGTACTCAATATTATTATTAATAATAAAATATATAAAAAAAAATCAATCAAATATAAAATTTATATTCAATATATATATATATTCTATATTTAAAAAATTTTTATTACTTTGCAATGAAAATGAATTTGTGAATATTTGATTTATATTTTTCCGATCCATGTTTTTCTTTCATTCATTTTTTTTTTTTTTTTATATATATATTTTATTCGAATGAATTCAATTGAATTGGCTAGGTCGAGTCTACGAGTCTGTATCATCCAAAGAGAGTCCATAGAAAATATATATATATATCTCTAGCAAATTGAATTGAATGTCCCTGTTTATTTTACTTTTATTCCAATGATGAGCGATAAATAAAAGAAAAGTCGAGTTTATTTACTGTTTTAACAATAGCCAACTGGCACTTTAAACAATAGTTATTTTATTTATTTATTTTTTTTTTACATTATAACCAAATATATTTGTATATATACCTATATTTATAATAAATATAATAATAAAATTTGTTGGATATACTTATATATATATATGAAATGAGATAGGCAAAATGTTATTGCTTCTGGCAGGTTTCAACATTTCTACATCGTCATTGTACAGTAGTAAATGTTGGTAACGTAAATGGAGAAAAAAATAAAATAAAAAAAAATAATAAAAATGGAAAAACGAGTATAGGACGAACGGAAATTCGCGACGTGCCGAACAAAATTGATTTTGACAAGGAATATAAAAATGGGGAAACGTGCTGAACGTGCTCAGGTCTTCACATATAAAATAATAACAAAAAAATAATAATAAAAATGATGTGTCTATATAATTTTAGAAAAAGAATGTCATCTTCGATTTAACATCAATGGAATGTTTTATTTTTTTTTCATCTATTTTCCAATATACACAAAGTGTGAATGGAAATTCTTTTTTTTTTTTTTTTTAGAAATAAAATTTAAAAAAAAATTGATAAAAATAAAAATTTGTATAAAAATATGATTAAAAATAATAATAATAATAAATTTAAATTAAAATTTAGAGTAGAAAATTTTTTTTTTTTTGTCGATGTTATCAAAAAATAAAAATAAAAAAAATCTTATTTATTGTATATCGTGGATGTACAGATATCCGGCTTGTGACGCTTCAATTTTTATTATTACTTTTTTTTTTTATTATTTTGACTATTTTTTTTTTTTAGTATATTTTTTTCGTATAGCCACGGGTGGCCCGGAAATTGAATACACCCATTCCACTTTCTGAGACGTCGCGACCAAATCGATATTCGAAACCCGTTTCCGGCTCTACGATAACAACTGCTATGCTCATAGATATATATACACATCTAGGCTAAAAAAAAAAAAAAAAAATTAAATATATTAGCTTTGAAAATTTTAAAAATAATAATTAATTTTTTATTTGAAATTGTTTATTTAAATTAAAATTTTAATCAAAACAAATTTGACAAAAGTGATTAATATAATTTGAAATTTTGATAACAAATCAAATGTAAATATAATTTTTTCAATTTGTTTTTTTACACATAAAACTTGACTATTTTAACAAAATCATGGTGTTTTATTACAAAACTATAAAACGTCTCAGTGACTATTATATAAATTAACATAAAAAATATTTAAATATAAAAAACATTTAAAATTTCTGGGAATATATATGATATTATATAAATTATAAAATAAATATAAATTTTATTACTTTTTATTTTTATATATTTTTGTATTTCAATTAGTAAATATTTTTATTGAATAAATATAAATTCGAAACGTGAATTAAACTAGATGAAGTGAAAATGAAAAAATAATTATAACAAGTCAACTAAAACTAGATATATGACGTTTTTTTTTTTTTTTTTTATTTTATTTTTTAATCAGAGAATTCGTTATTAGCTTTGTGACTTTCTATCTATTTTTTTTTTTTTTATTTAATTTAACGACACATTGTGGATAAAAACTTGTCAGTGATGAACGCATTATTCATGTTATTATTTTTTTTTTTAGAAAGCTTGTATTATTACTAATAGTTACCACAGACAAGTGAAAGACATAAAAAAAAAGCACAGATTTTCCTTTTATTTTTTTTTGTAATAAAATTGTATGTTTAGGGTAAAAATTTATACACTACTCAATTTAGAGATATTATTTGTTTTTTTATTTAATTTTATGTCACTTTAATTACAATACTCATATAGAAAAAATAAAAAGATCCATAGAAAAAATTAGTAGAATAGATTGAGACATTTTTTGAGATGAAAATTCGAATCGAGACCATGTCTCCATGTCTCAATTTATTTTTATTTTTTTTTTCAACTAAAATAAAGTATTAATTAGTTTGAAATTTTACAAAATTTAATTCAATTTGTTTTTTAAAAAAAAATACTTTGTATTAATTATTTGATAGATAGTAAAATTTTGTAAATACTAAAAGGATCAATTACAAAAGGGAAATTGATAAATCATTGAAATATTAACGAGTATAGAATTTAATTTAATTTGAACAAAATTAAATTATATACAGCTACTTATGAGATTTTTTTTAGCATATTCAAGTGGATATTTAATTACAAAATTTTATTGTTTAAAATTATCAAGTGAATGTCAATTTAGTTATATTCACATGTATTTATATTTCATGATGTTTTTTTTTATTTGTAATTTGTAATAAAACATTTACAATTTATGAGAATATAGAATTAAAAATTTAATTAATTTATATACTGTATTTTACATAAATTGATAATATAATTTTTATTAAATCGTAAAAAATTTCTAATGATTATTGTCATAATAAAAAATATCATACTTCATCTTACTCAGTAAAAATCAAAATAAATAAATTAAATTTAGTCTAGTAGACATGCTCAAACTTATTATCTAATCAAAATGAGTTAAAAATAAATTTTTTCAACTCTAATTTTATTTAAAACTGCTCAATTATTTCAAGAATAATTTATCATAAAAAACAAAAAATAATTATTAACAAAACCAGTGACTATAAAAATTAATTTACCAGAAAAATTTTAATATCAACTTTTTTTTTTTAATTTTAATTATTTTTTCGTCATTAAAACCAAATACAATCAATAATTTTTCTAGTCGATTTAATAATATATTAATATCAAAAATATAAATTATCATAAAAATAAGCCAATGATAAGACAAACTTGTTGACAAAGCTATTAAAAAATTCAATTTGCCAATAGTCAAAGTCCACTGAGATAAATAAATAAATAAAAAAAATAGCATTATATAAATAAATAATAACAATTAAATTAATTTAAATATTTATTTTTCAAAAAAATTGTTAAAAATAATTTTTTAAAATTTTTTCATATGCCTCTCATCATGTCAATAATTTATGACTATTATTATTAAAATATATATATATTTTTTATAATTTTTTTTTTTTGTATATATACAAGTGACCAGCACTTTCATATCTGTCAACTTGTTTCACGTGCTTTTTGTCATTCTGTCGACACTGGCAAATGCTATATACACAGTAAAATTTGTACGTGAAATGAATTTTTAAAATATAAATATAATTTTTATATATATTTATAGTTGAATAATTACAACGAACCACTGATGGTTATTTTATTTTTTATTGATTTAACCAAAATCAACTGCTGACCAACCATACAATTAAACTTGAAAAAAAATTTCATAATATTTATAAAAAAATATTTAAATAAATAATGTTTATTCATCTCAACTCAAATTACAATTCAAAGTGTATATAATATATTTATATTTAAATACATTTAAAAAAAAAAATAATAATAATAAAAAAAAAAAAATAAAACAAAATATGTCAATTTAAAATATCATCAGTGCACTTAGCATAGATTAAAAAATATTTATTTTATTTTTTTTTAATTTCATAATTTTAAAATAATTTTTCATTTGTCTATTTTTCTTGCTTCCTGTATAATTTTTTCTTCCTTCCTTTAAACATCAGTTGAATAATACTGTTAAAATTTCATTGTACTCACAGTGCGAGTATATTAATATGTACAAAACATTTATAAATATATACACAGTTATTAAATGAAAATTTTCATGTATATATAACTCATACAAAAATTTAAAAATTTACATTTATAATCCATTATAATTGTGATTATTAATTTAATTAAAAATATTTAACTTGTACATTGATGTTTACATAATTTTCTATTTAACTTTTTGTTAAACGTTAAAATTAAATTTTATTATTAAGAAATTTATAAGTAAAATATTATTTTTATATATATTAATTAATTATTAAATTTTTTAAATAAATATTAACATTTTTTTATTATATTTTTTTGTTGTTACAGATGCATCGTCCAATTCAAATGAAACCAGCAGACAGTGGTCATCGTAATGGTAAGAATAAATATATTTTTTTAATTTTTTTATTTTTATTAATAAAACTTTTTATAGTTGTGCTTACAAGTAAAAATATATTAAACTTGATTTTTATTTAACTTTAAAAAACTTTACAAGTTTAAAGTTTTTTTTTTTTTTTTTTTTTTGTATGTATGTCGTTGTATACTTAATAAATTTGTTTTACATCCAAGTTCGATCAGAAATTCAAGAATTTACGTTAAAAGTCGCTTTTTGAATTTAAAGAAAATAACTACTATTAAAGTTTCATCTAAAATTTTAAACAAAGTTACCAAAAGTCATATAAATTAACAACCATCAAAGACATTTATTTACACAGTACATTTACTAATTGACGTATTAATTAATTAAATGACATTTTATAATAATTTAATGCAATAATTAATTGTTGCAATAAATTAATTTAATTATTTATTTATTTATTTATATATAATTGTAATGTAAATATATTTGTTATAAAATGCTTTTAACGACAAGCCAATAGCTTTGAAAAAAGATTTATTTATATCTTCTTGACATTTTATTTACTTTGGCTGACGGGACTAACAACATCGCAGTATAACGTTAGTGACGAATGAACCCATTGGAATTAAACTAAAGGCCGAATACTATAATAGGCATGCAACTCAACTTACTATTGTTGTTTTGAAAAAAAAAATAAAAAAAGAATAAATTTTAATTTAATTTATTTAACGGTAAATTTAATTTTACAGTAAAAAAAATGAAAATGAAATACTTGATATTTTTTATAAAATATAATTTAAAATAAAAATTTCTATTAAAATTTTTAGAGTTGAATATTGTAAAGAATAATATCTTGAATCTTTTGAATTTAAAAAAAAATATATAGGTACCTATTCCAAAAATACAAAACATATTAAATTAAATATTAAGTTAAATATTTGAAAAAAAATTCCAGTAAATAATTTTACTTATTCGCCAGCAAAAAATTTGTAATCCAATCAAAACTTTTCAACTTGAAACCATAATCTGATAGGCTCATCAAAAAGTATAAATATCAACTTTAAAAAAATGATAAAAATATATATATATATACACATAAAAAACTATAATAATATAATGTCGTGGCCATTATACGACAAACGATAAAGTTTATCTTATCAGTATGTAAAGGTCGATATCCGTTTGGCTATCATGAATGTGTACATATGTATTTGCATATGAGGTAGTCGTGCATTTAACTGCCTATAGTCAACTAACTATTCGTTGACCATAGAACATTGTTGATACTAAATATATATATATGTACATTTGAAGCCAAGTTCAGAAGCTTTACTTTGCTCCAACAGATTATAACATAACGATAAGATAAGCTGACACATGAGCACCATGCTCTTAGGTTGCCCTTACTATCCTACATTATTTTGTTGCCAACAATTTCTATGCAATCTTTTTATCTATTTTATAAAACTATCATCTATCCATGTACATTATTTAACCCTATCCTACTAAAAATACTTATTTTTCTTTTTTTTTTTTACTTTTAATTTTTATATGTATATAAAAGAAAATCAACAATAAATATTTACACAGTTGTTTATTTTTTATTTTTTTTAAATAAAACATTTAGTTTGCGAATATATTTACATGATTCAAAACATCACACATGGTTGATATTAGATAAGCTTATACACAATGTGTTTTCATATACTCATCCTCTTAATTTATATATACCCTTCAAAATATATACACCCTTTAACCTCTTGGACAGTTTATATATCATAAAAATATTTTTTTAAACATCAGCTCATACATATATATAGTTTTACTTTGAAGTTTTTGATAAAAAATTGAAATGAATTTTCAATTTTTAAAATCGATAATAAAAAAATATGTGTGTATATATATTTTATATAAAAAATATTAAATTTTAAATTTTATCATTTTTTTTTACGTGAAAATTTTGATAGATATGTAAATTTATCAATTCTTAGGGGATTATAGTGTAAAAGGGTGACACTTTTGTGTGGTGGATAAGACAAACGAGAGTATATATATATATCAAAAAAAATTGTATGTTTTTTTATATATATATATACGTTAAATGCAGAGCCAACGTGTGTTCAAGCGATATATACCCTCAAAGTATATTTATATACTTTTTTCTTCATTTTTTTTTTTTTCTTCTATGCATTAAACATTGTCTCGACACAGGGAGCTTTAAGCAAAAAAATATATAGAATATCATTCATAAAATTGTAAAAAGGTTTTGCAACTTGAAAATGACCTCATGACCTCAGTTATAACCAAACATTTTACACTACGTGTACATCATCTAGAGGTACACGTGGTTACAAAAAATAAAACATATTTATATGCATATTTATCGGTCAAAATATAGAATAAAAGAAAAACTACAACAAACGTTATATACATAAAAAATTTTATGATTAAACTATATATCATTATGTTATTATTATTATTATTATTTATACATTTTAAATTATTTTTCAACACAAGTCTGAAATATTTTTAGCTCTTTTATAGTTTTCCTTTGTTATTATTAAAATGTTTTTTTTTTTTTCCTCATATTTCTTTTTTTTTTTTTATATTATAATTTCATTTCATCATAGTTTCTTAAATTCAATTATTATTTTAATAAACTTTTGTAAATTATTATAAATTAAATATACATTTTTTTATTTCTCATCAGGGTGTGTTTGTATATTTGTATATTTGTATATTTGTTTGTTGACGGTAAATGCACAATGCAGTTATATGAACTAAAAATTATTATATTACATTTATTATAATCCACATGTGTCATTATAGAAAAATTACCAAGTGTCTGGACACGTCAAAACTTGAAAAAAAAAAAAAAACCGAGAAAAAAAATATGGGTGTGTGACAAAAGATAAAATAAAGGAAAAAAAAAATAAAATAAAATAACCAACTAACTAAATAAACAGATAAGAAAAATAAAAAAAATATTTGATGAGTATTAAGCGGAACAAAAAAATAAAAAGTAATGTTTAGTGAAGCGTTATACATTATTATTATATAATTATTATTATGATATAATTTTATAATAAAAAATAATAATTATTATAAAATTTTTGACATGTGTGTGATCATTATACATAGATGAGGTCAAAACAATTGGACATTAATAAATATACGTGTTTAGAATACGTTTAGTTGGATATTATCGTATTTCATTTGGCAGGGATAAAAGAACGCGCCTTTTTTCCGATTATAAACGAATGATAACGAATATAAACGATGAATTTTTGAGTGACACATTTATAAATATTTATTATTATATTTATACATATTATGTTATATAGGTATATATTATACTGTTAAAAATTATGTGTTGTTATTTCTTATCCAATAGAAAAAGACAGGTACTATATGATATGTCTATATAGAAAGTGGGAGAAAATGTAGGGGTCGCCTTGGTATGATCGTGGTTTTTATGTTGAGAAATAGTGAGCATGTACCGGCACCACACGGGCTCACTTGTTGAGTGTTGAACGTCTTGATGCATCCACATACCGGTGTAAATATTACGTATAAATAATTATTATAATATATACCATTTAAAATTTATATTCATGTGTGGTTTTTTTTTTTATTTTAAATTCATATGTAAAGTGATAAATATTGACTATTCAAATTTATATAAAAAATAGATGAAAAAAGTTATTACTATTTTTTGGAGTATTTGTGCCAAATTTATCAAAATAATTTTTTTATAGTTGTTGGTTTTTTTTTTTTTTCATATTAAATTAATTAATATAACAAGTGTTTAACAAGTTGAATATAATTGAAATAGAAAAATAAATATTAAAAAAAATAAAAAAATAGTGAAATTTTAAAAAACAGTTTGCAATGTGTTTTGAGATAGTTGTTAGTTGTTAGTTTTCGTATTGTCGTTGACGCGTAGTCTATTTTCGAGGTTGCCTTCCTAAGAATTTAAACTCAACTTAAAATTATTTGTGTATGTGTGACCACATGATAGACGAGTTAGTGAGGGGTAAAAACACATAACAAAATTTTAAATTACAAAAAGAAAAATAGATAAATAAAATAGAAAAAAAAAAAAAAATTCCAAAATAGTCATACTCAAACAACAAATATAAAAAGAAAAAAAAAAAAATTTTTTTTTTCAAATAAGTACATGACAATAAAAGATGGAAATTTTATATTACTAATTATGCCAACAATGAAAAAATTGTAATATTAATTTTATTCATCATAATAACAGCATTTAATTTAAAAAATATTTTTTCAAACAATATAAAATATTATAATTAAAAAAAAAATAAATTATGATGAAAATTTATATGAAAATATAATTTTTATTAAGTCATATTCATTGTTGTCATTTTGCATTGTTGCATAATACATAAAATTCTTTTGTTGTTAAATATAAATAAATAAAATTGAGAGAAGAGACATCACAGATAAAGGAAAAAAATATATAAAAAAAAAAAAAAACAATTGCTCAATACAAGACAACTGGTATTCAAAGACTTTCTTACTGACTGTCTCACTTGTCACAGTAACTTTAAACTTAATACATTGCATATATTAGTGTATATAATTTATTTTGTTACTGAGTTTTCCATCTATTTGGTGACATCAATGCCGATAGACTGTTTTGTGTCATACATTCATAAAATACACGTGGTACAGGAAATAAATTTTAGTGATAACATAAAATAAAGTGAGAAAATTTTTTTATTGTTATAAAATCAAAGTGATACATCTAAATAAATTATTGATAAACAGTGAAAATTTATATAAAATGGCAATGAAAAGTCGAAAACAATATGGAGGTGTTGCACATATTGCTAATGGAAGTTTATATCCTTCAATAAGTTCAGCTTATTGGTCACCACAACCCCAAACTGCCCCTTATTCAATACCAGGTAAAACAATATTAATTTATTTTATTTTTTTTTTTTATTAAATTAAATTTATAAGGATTTTAAATAAAAAAATATATAGATAAACAAATTTACAAATTATAAATCTTTAAATTGATCAATAATAATACCTTGAGCTAAATTAATATATAAAAATATAAATTAACTTTGCAACATATTTTTAATTATATACATATGTATTGCGTAGGTACAAAGGCCTGTTTGTCTGAGCCATCACTAATAATAAAATTATTATTATTTTTTTTATTTAAAATATATTATTATCATCATTATATATACATATATAAATGAATAATAGATTCAAACTAAAATGGCAACATTGCAAAAATCGATTATGACCATTGGAGATTTGAGGTTGATGGTAATATTAATATGACATTGTTTTCATCAATGCAAATAAAAATAATATTTTTTTTAATTATCATTTACATTGTTGTTAATGTTTTACTTTGTTTATATAAATATTATATATGCATTGAATTAATTTAATTATGTCGTATTAGTATTATTGTGTTAGGCTATTTGTTATAATAATAGTTGATTTTTAAATTTTATGTTAATGTACTTGAATTAACGCCTCCATCCTCTATGACTTTCAACATCATGATAAATAAATATACATCCACTTGACAAACACATATGAATTACTTTGGCTTTCACTTTAAAAAGTATTATTTTTTTAATTTAATTTAATTTTTTTTTTTTTTTTCTATTTATCTATAATTTGTTTGTTTGTTTGTTTATTGCGATTTTTTATTAAAATGATTTATATGTTTTTTTGGAGTTATTGATTGTTTTTTTATTATTTTTTTTTTTTTAAATATTGTAATTGTACCTGGTAAAGTTGTTGCGGTTTAACTTGGCTGTTGTGCCGTTAAATTTCTAGTTGACATGGCGAGTTACTGTTACGTAACGCAATAATTTATCTGTTACGTACTCACTCGGGCATGTGTTTTACCTAGTCAAAGATTTTCAAGGATATTTTAATGCATATATACAGTTTTTTTTTTTTTTTGAAAAAATTCCTATATTATTTATAAAACAATTGAATATTAAATATTTTACTTTTCTAATCTTTTTAAAATGGTTTTTTTTTTTTTTTTTTTTATTTATTTTTTATTTATTTTTTTTTTTTTTTTTTTTTTTTTTTTTTTTCTTATCAATATTAGTAATAGTTTTTTGAAGATATGAAAAAAATAAAAAATGCAGGATGTTCTTTTTTAATGTTTGAAATATAATTTTATTTTTTTTCCTTCATTTTTATAATTTTATCTTTTTGACAACACTTTTATCATTTGCTACATAATTCTTCGGTAAATGATTAAAATAAAATTAAAAAAAAAAAAAAGAAAGATCTTTTACTACTCTTTGCTTTTGAAAAAAAAAAAAAAATTATATTCTTTTACCTCAAAACTCGTTTGATGTTTTATTTAAGTTGCACTCAACACTCTAATCACATTGAGTCAGAATTTCTTGGGTTCTTAAACATTGGCACGTAATTCTCAGTACGTGTTCTATCGTTTTTTTTACTGAGTGGATAAATGAGATCACCTCTCTTTTTTTTTTTTTTTTTTTTTTTTTTTTCTTCATCAACAAAGTTTCCTATAACCAATTTGTAGGATCATTTTGCAAATTTTATATATATTTTTTTTTATTATTAAAGCAAATTTTATTTATTATAATCAAAAAGTTTTAAATAAATTTATTTAAATTAATTTTTTTTTTTTTTTTTGGAGCAGTATAATATTTACTACATATCTATCATCATTGAAAATAAAGTTTAAATTATTAGATGCAAGTGTATGTCAGTAGAGCACAAACATCAAATGAGAACGATGTGGTGTTTAGGATTGTTAAAACGATAAATTCAACTTGTTCTGTTGACTTCCTTCTCAAATGTCAGAAAAACTATTTTTTATTATTTTTTATATATATATAAACTCTATTATTTTTCATTAAATTTTATCATTATATATCAAATAATTCAACAAAACTCATCTTTAAACAAACATGATATTTATTTAATTTTTTATTTTCTTATCATCATTTATATATTTGTCAAGGTATTTTAACTCTTTATTTATTTATTTCATACAAATATTATTATCAAAAAAAAAGAAACTTTTAAAATCACTATAAAAAATATTAAAATAAAATAAATACAATTTTTTTTAGCCATTAAAAAAAGAGTTAAAAATAATATTCTTTTTGTTATCAGTCATAAAATATTTCATTGGTTAAAGTGATATACTGTCAATGTTTTGTCACAGGAAATGTAATATCAGTATATATTTATTCGTATTTATGTTTTGGCTAGAGACATGTTGTGCAATAATATGATGGTGTTATAAATATATATAAATATATATATATACGTATTACGTTGTCTATACATTCAAAGCCATAATAAAACACAAGTCAAATCATGAGAAAACACCACGTCATTTATAAACTACTAGTCAAGAAGCCTTGCTTGCTAGTTCGCATATAATATCATATATAAAAACAATGATACATATATATATATATATATATTTTTTTTTTTTTTTTTTTACCTATATGATAACACATTGAAAGTCATGTGTACAACCTGTACCCATCAACCTACTTACCTAGCTCTTTTTCCATTACCACAACAACCATACTACTCATCTTTTTTCTCATATATATACGTACATATATCTATAAAATATAGGTGTATATATTTTTTTTATTTTTTTCCTACTTTGCATTTTTTTTTCCATATAATATAGCTTTGATGTGCAATAAGTATACGTGTACATAACTGACAGCATGTAGCTATAAACTCTAGTCTTTTTTTTTTTTTTTTTTAATTTATTTATTTATTATTATTTTTATATTTCAATTTATTTTTGTGTTTATTATTATTTATTTATTTTTTCCTCATGTTAAATGCGTCCTTGAATTTTTCTCAAGCTTATAGTGATACTCAATGTCTTATTCATCATTTAATTTTATGACAACATTGCAACTATTTTATTATTTTTTAAAACAATTAAATCTTGTTGTTGCAATAATAATAATGATAATAATACTTTATTGATATACATTTAATGAGATTTTATTTATTTAAAATTTAAATTTATTACAGACATTCACTAAACACCTTGATTTTATTATATTTCATTTTAAATTAATTAGTATATTATTATTCAATGGTTTTTTTATTTATTAATTTAACATTGATTTTTTTTTTTTTTTTGAAAGTAGTTTTTTTTTTTTTTTTTGTTGAGGTATTTTTAAAAAGATGAAAAAATATATAAATATAAATAAATATTTATTATTATTTTACAATAACAATGACATTCCATATATTAAATTTAAAAAATAAAAAAAAAAATATATGGTATAGTGTTGAAAATTATATTATGTATGCATGTGATGATTTGGTGATTCATTTGTCAAGTATGGCTGACCAAAAAGATATAATAAATTTAAAAAAAAAATAAATTATTATTTATATATTTATTTTTCCGTTACGAAGGAAGTTGGATGGATTTTAACGTTCTCGTTGTCATTCAAGTCATCTCGTTGTCATCAACCGGAAAAAGGACCTCTTTCGATTTCTTCAATTTAATTTTTTTATCATGTTCTCTTCTCTTGTGCACCATCAAGGACATAAATTATGATATTTTTTTATTTTTTTATTTTTTCTTAGCATTTGAATTGGATTCATGCGATAAAGTTATGAGCATTATAATATGATATCTCGATAACGTTTAGAATGGATCGTTGTATCGTGGACTTTAACGTCACTTCCGGTCTAGGCTTGTGACCTCCATACTAATAAGTTTACTAATGAGAATATGCTGAAACAAAATCATATTTATTTTTTATTTTTATTTTAAAATAACAGTATGTTTAATATAGTCATGTGAAGTGTTGTTCATATCGATAATATATTTATCAATTTGTTTTTAAAAATAAAAAACTCATTAGTTACTTTTTTTTTTTTTTATATTTTATTTTTAAATTAAAAATGATAACACAAAATATATATGTATTATAAAACATTTGATTGATTTTAAATTGTTGTTTGAAATAAGAAAAAGAAATAATAATTATTATTAGAAAAATAAAATATAAAATCAATAAAATACTTGATAACAAAATAGATATTTTAAATTTATATGCATAAAAAATAAAAATATGATATAAAATATTGACAAGAATATTAAATTTATGTTTCAGATCGAAAACTCTTTGTTGGTATGTTATCAAAGAAATATACTGAAAATGATGTGAGAAATATGTTTGATGTATTTGGTGCAATTGAAGAATGTTCAGTATTGCGGGACAATAGTACAGGACAAAGTAGGGGATGTGCATTTGTCACATTTGCTAGTAAACAATATGCCATCAGTGCCATCAAGGCACTTCACCATTCTCGTACCATGGAGGTGAGTTTTTTTATTTTTATATATATTTTTATCTATATACAATTTATACTCTCTATTTTTATTTATTTATATTTATATTTATTATTTATATCAATGCCAAACATAGAATGGCATGTACAGTTAAAAAAATACAAACAAAAAACAAAGAAATATTGTATTTTAGAACATGGCAAGCATACTTGGTGTTTCTTTTCATAGAACACAAACCATCATGTGTATATGCATTTATTTTTTCCATTCTGACTGACAGAGGCATCAACTTGGTTTGGCAAAATTCCAACACTCAAGCATCAAACGTTTTTCTAATCTTATCGTCTATACCAATTTAACACCTTGGTATATATATATATATTTTTTTTTTTTTTTAATTCTTATATTTCTTATTTTTCTTATTTTTATTTTATTTTTTTTATCTTCATGCCTCATCATGTTTTATTCACTATTTTTTATTTTAAATTTTTCAACTTTTATTTAACTTTTCTTCATTCACAATTTTTTTTTTTTTTTTTTTTGCAACATCAGCACATTCAATAAGACCATCACATATAATTTTCATGTATATATATGGTTATTCTCTGTTTACAAATTTTTTATTGATAAAATTTTTTTAAAATTTTGAATTTTAGTTTATTAATATTTAAACTAGTATTTTCATGTTTTAAAGTTTGTTGTTTTAAAAATATACATTTTTTATGGTACTGTGTATAATGTTAACATTGGTTAGACGAATATATTTATTATATATATATAAAAGAGGGGTGAAAATATATAGTATGTATGGTAGCTAAGGAAAACTACTTGTGCAAGACCGTGAAAGAAGCTCAAAGTGCAAAGCACCCACGACTGAATCATCACTATTGCAAGCCAAGAAATGGAATAGGATAGTATCAGCCTTTTTTTTTATTATTTTTTTTGTTTATTCATCACATTTCTTTTCAACTTTGTCCAGAGATATACATTCATATATATATTTTCCTCCTCAAAAGACTTTGATTTACTTTTTTTTTTTTTTTTTTTTTTCCCTTTTTTTTTTGCTGTCAAATATCTTTTTTTCTGATCCCTTATCTTTTCTTGGATTGAAAAAAGTTGAAATGGCAAAATGAAAATGAACAAAAAAATAGAAAAAAATTTATAATAGTAGTCTATAAGAGTGAGTTGGATGAAGATAGTACCTATCAAGTTTTTTTTTTTTTTTCGAGAGATGTTTTGTCTTTCTTCAACAGGGTAGTTATCGGGGTAGTTTTTTTCTTACATTGCCTTTTCATATATATATATATACTGTGAAGAAAAAAAAAAAAAAAAAAAAAAAAAGTAGTGAAGGGTCGTTGCCAAGGCACGCGAGACTCTTTGGCAATTTCATTTTAATATCATGAATATTTTTGATGCCAAGTTTTTATATGGTAAAGTATTTTACCGAGAATTTTTTGTATAAAACCATTTCATTTTCGATTGCATATTCTCATTTCAAGATAGTATATTATTTATTTATTTATGTATTATTATGGTACAAATGAAAATAGTAAATACATATACATACCATTCACAATTTCAAACACATCTGTGATACTCCTGCTGCTGCTATTTTTTTCTACAAAAAGTTTAAAGTTTATTTATTATTTTTTTATTTTTCTGTCTTACACACATATATATATATATAAAGTATCTTGGTTTATCTAGGCTCAGATGTTATAAAAATTTAAAATATATTGCCTAATTTTTATGTATATGTAAACTCATGAAGCTTTTATCCTCCAATTTTATTTACCTTTTTAAGCCTGAATCGTTGAATATGTAATTTAATTAGCTGTCTAGCTGGTTTAATGGATAAAACATGTGTACAAAGTACTATTTAAATATTTTATATTTTTATTTTTTTTTATAAAGAGGTTAAATTAATTTTTATTTAATATTTTTTATCATATTTTGGTTTTTATTTATTATATGATTTATTTGTTTGTTTGTTTTTTTGTTTTTTAATAAACAACATATACAACTTTTGTGAAACTTGGCTATCTTGAAAGTTCATTTTTCTCTGACCAGATGATACTCACCACTATATTATATTTTATTTAAAAAAAAAAAAAAAAAATTTATACAAAAATCAACAAAAATGAACAACTTTTTTGTGCTTGTCTGACAAATTGATATTTGAGGGTGGCTATGTGTATTTTATTATATATTTTTTGCTGAGAAAATTGCTTTGCTGTCATGGACATGTGAAGATATTAAAGACCTGTCCACAAGTTATCAAATTTACAAATTATTAAATGTATAATAAAAAAAAAAAAAAATTGATAAAATATTTAAACTTTTTTATTTTATAAAATATATAATAAATAATAAATAAATATCAATCAATTTTCAATTAAATATTCATTTTAAAATATTAATTAAAATATTGATTTATTTCAGGGTTGTTCATCACCACTTGTGGTTAAATTTGCTGATACACAAAAAGAAAAAGATCAAAAAAGAATGCAACAAATACAAGCTAATTTATGGAATATTGCAACAGTCAATATGACATCACCAACGCCATTTTTAACAAATGTTTGTATTTTATTATTCATTAATTATTTACAATAAATATCCTCATATTTTATAAAATATATAATAAATTATTATTTTCAATTAAAATTTAGAATGATACACACAGTATGTCACCAACAACATCATTACAATTGCTCCAACAATTGCAAGCAAATACAAATGCAACAGCTCCAGTCACGAATAATACAAATGCTACAAATGCATTAACAAATGTACAACATCAATTGTTACTTCAGCAACATCTTGGTTTAAATGCAGCAACTGCTAGTCAAGCTGTAACAGCACCCAATATATCAAATTCACCAGAAATTAATTCTGCAAATCTTCCTGGACTAGCAACACTTGCTTCACTCGGTAATACAACCAGTGATTACGGTTAGTAGTGTCCATCATTAATTTACTGTCTTTCTATAACATGAATGAATTGAAATTAACAAAAAATTAATTAATAATAAAAAATATTTATATTTTCCAATTAAATAAATAATATATTCCTTTAAAAACAAGACTAGTAATTGTGAAGGACACTAACTATCATCTGTTCACTTTTTTTTTTTTTTTTTTAATGTTATTTATAATATTTGTCATTTTTTTTTTTTTTTTTTTTCGTTATACATTTAATTATAAATATTTAATTATTGGCTATTTAGCAAATGCTGGTGCAACTGTATCTCCAATGAGTATGCAAGATTTAGTAACACTTGCTGCAATGACTGGTGCTAATGGAAATCTTCAAGTTTCACAAAATTGTAAGTTATTATTTTAATAATAAATAGATATATTTTTTTTAAATTTTTTCCATCAACAAATTTATTATTTATACTTGAAAATATTTATTTTTATTTATAGCATTAAGTGGTTTAGCTAATTCAACGGCAGGTATGTCACTATGTAAGTGTCTTATTGCCTGGTACAGTATTAACAATTACTAATATAAAATTTAAAAAAAAAATTAATATTCAATAAAAAATATATATTTTTTATTAAATAATAACATAATTTTTGATCAAATTTGCTTTATTTTCTTTCTTTTTTTTTTCTATTAAAAGCTGCCCTTCTTGGAAAAACAGGAGGCACAGGTGAGATTGCTGATTGCATTAGAGAAAAAAAAAAATAAAGAAAATGTTAAATAACTTTTGCTACGTGTTTTGAATGTTGCTTCAGCTTCAAGTTAAAGCATGATAATATTATTGATATATACATATATATTTTTTATGATTTATTTATCTTATTTATTTATTATATATATATATAAAAAAAATATTATATAAAAATAAATTTTAAATTGAATTAAATAATTTTAGGGAATGCTGCTAATGGTTTCAATCCAGTAACATCATTGACGTTAAATTCATTGACTGGTTCACCTTTAAGTGGTTTACAAGATTCATTGACAAGTGCCTATTCAAGTTTACAACAATATGCAGGTAATTTATAATTTAATATAATTTTTATTATTAAATTTAACATTTATTTAAATAATATAATAAATATCATATGCATAATTAAGCACTCATTGGAAAAACAACAGTCACAGTGGAAAAAAAAGAATTACATAGTGAGTAATAATAATATTACAAGCGATTATTAGTATTTTTTTTTTTCATTAAAAATAATAATATCAATAATTTTGTATAATGATTTATTAAAATTTTATTTACTTGATATGAAATAACTCGTTAGTCAGATGAAAGATTCATAGTGAAAATGGTTATTATAAGTGTTGCGTCGACGTTCATAGAATGGTTTGGCAATTAAATTTTCCACCAAGTATTCATGTCTGGCATTCATCCAAATTGTTACCAACTGCAAAATTTAAATGATATGCCGAAAGCAGGTGAAAACTTTTTGGATTAATGCCATTGTTTGTCATGCTGATTTATTTCAATCAAAATTATTTTTATATAAATATAAAATTTCACACGATAAATTTTATTTATTGAGCTTTTTTGTTTTTTATTTTTATTTTTTCTATTTTTATTGATTTATCATTTTATATTTTTCTTAAAGGATTTCCAACTTTGACAACATCAGGTAATACATCAGCAATTGCTAGTGCAACACTTGCTGCACATCAACAAGCTATGATATCAAATGCTGCTGGTAAACAAATTGAAGGACCAGATGGATGTAATTTATTCATTTATCATTTGCCACAAGAATTTACTGATGTTGATCTTGCATCGACATTTGTACCATTTGGAAATATGCTTTCAGCAAAAGTTGTTGTTGATCTCAAGACAAATATGAGCAGGTGTTTTGGTAAGTAAACAAATTATTATTTTATTCAACTAATTTTATTATTTTTCTTATAATAATGATAATAAAATTTATTATTCATCACAGATATAATACAATGAAATCATATATTTTCTATATTAATTTTAATTAATTCTATTGTTTATAATAATAAAATATTTTTTAGGTTTTGTTTCGTATGACAATCCCTCGAGTGCAGCAAGTGCAATTCAAACTATGAATGGATTTCACATAGGAGCTAAACGACTAAAGGTGGAACACAAAAGAGCCAAAGAAGCTACAAAGCTCTTCTAAATCAATGGGCTCCATTTTCAATAGGTAGATTTTTTTTTTACTTTTTTTTACAACATGGATATATATATATATATATGCAAAAACAAAAATAGGAAAATACAAATAATAATTATTTTTTTTTTTTATTTATTTATTTTTTATAAAACAATAATAGTTTGAGTATTATTTTAATTATTTTTCTAGTCATTTTCATAGCATTTAATTAAATTTATTTTTTTATTTTTTTAATAAAACTTTCTGTGATAAAATCAAATCGTGATTCAACTTGATACAAAGAAATAAGACTGTCAAATTAATTTTTATAATTTACAATTTATTTATTTTATTTTTTATTTTTTTTTTTTTTCAAAAATAATATACAATTATTATCATTTAAATTGAGATTCAAATAATTTAACAAACAGTATAAAATACATCACACAAAAGTGATGATTGTTTTAGTTTTTTTCCCAATAGTTAATTTTATTTATATTTTTTATAAATTTAATTTTTATTTATCAATAACAATTAGTCATTTAATTCAATGCTACTAGGCTTTATTAGAATATTAAAATTTTGTAGATGTAATATTTACTATTTACTAACTATATATACAAAAAATTATGCATTATTATTGTGGTGGTTCACTATATCAATTCCACCATCAAAAAAAAAAAAGAAAAAAAAGATATTTTTTCACTGTTTTTTGCCAATATTTAGTAACAAATTCGTTGGATCATTCATTAAACTTTTTTTTTTTTTCTTTTTAATTTATTTCACACTGTGTGTGTCTACTATGTTAACATAAAAAAAAAAAAAAAAAAAAAAAAAAAAAAAACGAAGATCCTCACGAAATTTGTGTACAAAATCGACGTTGTGATTCAGTGCCTGTCAAATTTAAATGAGCTTAAATAATTATTCCCTGCTTAAATGTCTTCTAATTTATTTATTAGTTACCTCTAAAAAAATAATGAAAATATAGATAAGTAAAGTTCAATTTAATGACAGTGGCACGAATTTACATCGTCGAGCTTTTTTGTTTATTCAGTGTGGTGGTGACTAACATGTCTGTGTGTTTGTTTGTGTGCCAGCAGGTGGTCTGTGACATTGTGACTGTATACTTTATCAACTGGAGTCGCCGTGCCATGTCTGTCTCAATTCAGTCACGACTCAATCAGTCTCTGTGTTTTGTCGGTGCCTGTTATGCAACTTCTATCACAATCACCTCTATAATCCTTTACACACATCAAAAAATACAAAAAAATACAAAAAAACATTGCCTTATATCCTTTTCATCAAAATACCATCCATTTTCAATCATTAATTTACCTTGAAAAATACAACCCTTGATCATGTACTTATAGCAAAACTACCCTTTAGAAAAAAATTTGTTTTTTTTTTTTTTTTTTTCTTTTTTTTTTATATTTTTGTTATTAGTTTTCATTATTTATTGATGTAATTTTTTTATATGATATCAAAGGTAGCATGATAATTTTTTACTGACTTTGATATTGACAAATTTTATACATCAATTTTTATTTTTATGTGCTCAAATGAAAATTGATTTTGAATTTAAAATTTATCGTTAAATAAAAGGATTTATTTTTTATTTTTATTAAGGGCTTTAAGGGAATTAAATTCTGAACATTTACTTGACGTGAATTTAATATATGTGTATATATTATTATATGTTCGAGGGTGAATTTGCATGGAAAAAAATATATATGATCATGCATTAAAAATTTTAAACCACATCATTAAAATCATGTGGTTTTCAATACGGACATAAAGTGAAAAAAAAAAATTGAAAAAAGTAAAAAAAAAATATTGGTATATATATTGAATGACATGTATGTATCATATGTCTTTGACTGACGTTTATTTTTATCAAGTTTTTTTTTTTTTTTTTTTTTATGTATGTATGGGAAACAAAGAAAAAAATTTTTGTCAATTATTTATCAATTTTTTTTTGTTTTAAAACAGCTTAAAAAGCTTGAAATAATGTGCAAATTAAAAATTAGATAATTTTTTTTTTTTTTCTTTTTTTGTTGTTTAGATATATAATTATATTTTTCTTTTTTATTATACTAATATTATTTTTAATAGTTTATAAATATACTCATTGAATGAGTCTAAAAAAAAAAAAGTATAACTGCAAATGCTTCAAATTTAGTTTTTTTTTTTTTTTCGATTGTTTTGCAACTCAAGTACATAATTATTCCTTGTCATAATCCTTAAATTTTTCATAGAACATTTAATAATCCTTTTCCATTATTATTTTTACATTTCCAATTAAAAAAAATTATTATTTTTTTTTAATTAAAAACACACGCACACTTGCATTCACATTTATATAAAAAAAAAAAATTAAACACAATTGGACGATTGAAGAGGATGCCTGCAACGTTGATCGTCTTTACTTATGAGTAAATTAATTTTTTTAAATTTAAAAAAAAAATTAAAATAACTGGGGATACACGGGGTTGATTATAAAGCCTTAACGAATTTTTGGCTTATACAACTTGAAAAAAAAAATAGTTGATCTCACAATTTGTCAACCTAATTTATCCTCGCTTTATTTTTTTTTTCTTATCATATATTTGCTCGTAAAATATTGTTCTTATTTATATGTTCATTTATTATTATTATTATTATTTTTTCTTTTTTTTTATTTATAAATAATATATATTTTTATAAATATATACGCCAAAATGCTGATGTTTAGTTTTAAGAAAAAACAAAAAGAATTTGTTTATTGACGTTTTTTTTTTTTTATAATTTTTTTTTTTTTTTCTCATGTTACCGTCTTAGTACGTGTCATGCATATAAACATATTTGTCATGTATCAAGTCAAAGAACTGTTTAAAGTTCAACTAGTTCAATTTATTTGGAGTCATTGCACTTTTTTTTTTTTTTTTAAATATTATTATAAAAAGACTCTTTATTATTATGTTATTATTATTATTTTTTTTTTTTTCATTATTTTGTGTACAGTATATATTGTATATGTATGATTTAATTTTTACTATTAATTATTTGTTTATAATATATATGAATTATATAAATAATGCTAAGCTCCGAGAGTAAGATACCAAAGACGTGTCTCTTCTTAAGAATTATTAACAAATGTACTTACAAATTCAATGCTATGTAAAAAAAAAAAAACGAAACAAAAAACAAGAATAAAAAAAAAAAAAAAAAAGAAAACAATATTTTTTTAATTAAAAATAAATGAGACATGCCATTAACTAACAAATAAAAAAAAAGGGTCAATCACGCAATTACACGCACAGACATATTTAAATATTATATATTATTATTACATATGTACTGTTATCACTATTTGTTTTCTTTTTTTTTTTTTTTTTTATTTGAATTATTGTTATACTTATTGTAATGCAATTTTGTTAACTATCAAACGCAATTGTTTTATGTTTTATCAAGTACTTATAATGAATCTTAATTCATAATATTATTAATATTATTATTATTTTTTTTTTTCAATTCATTTTATCGTTAAATGTTTATACGTTAAAATTATAACACTTTTTTTTTTTTTTTTCTGCTTCTGTGTACAATTTAATAATTGAACAAAAAAAAAAACCAAAACGATATACAATGAAAATTTAAAAAATGCTAGTATGTGCCATTTAAAAATAAAACAACAATTCAAAGTGAAAGGCAAAAACACAAAAATATTTAATACATGTTTATGCCAATTTTAGTGTTTAAGAAACAAAAAAATAACCAAAGTATAAAAAAAAAATAATATGTATACAATAAAAAGCACTAAAAACGCACGTTTCATTTTGAACCAAAATGAATATTTGGTGATAAAAATTCAGGCTTACAATACATTACTATTTGGTCATAAAAAATTAATATATTATTTATATTTAAATATTTTTTTATTTATTTATTTAATAATTTTTATATTTTTTTTTTTTTTCTTTCAACTAAATTATATTGTATGCACGTTACTAAGTAAAAGTGTAAATGTATTTAATTTTTTTTTTTTTTTTTTATCATTTCTATTTTTAAAAGCATGATACTTAAAAATTTTGTGACCACAATTTTTAATGGGTGCTTTATTTACAATTGAAAAAATATATGTGGAGAAATAGTAATAATAAAATATGTTAAATAATATTTAAAAATAAATAATATAAATGGCCATATTGTAATGTATTGTACTTGTTGGCAGCCTATTACAAAAAAAAAAAAAAAAACAACATAAGATATAGAAAAGATAAAAAATAATTATATTTATTTTGTTGGCTTTTTATTAATTATTATAATTTTTTCTTTGTTTTTTTTTTTTTTTTTATTTACAATTACAATTTTATTTGAGATGTAAGAAGTAATTTGTTATTTAAAAAAATGCAACAACCATTGATTGTTATATAAATTTAATTATAATTTTAATTTAATATTATTATTTATATTCAATTTGTGAGAATAAATTAAATATATGATAGTCGATTAATATATACAATTGCAATGAGAATGAAAGAATAGATAAATTATTTGTGTGAATGTCACAGTATTGTGACAAGTGATATGAAGAAAATGCATAGCAGTAAAATATAAGTGAATTCGAGATATAATTCATATACAAATTAATGAAAAATAATTGTGAAAATAACAAAAAATAAATAAATATATAAATATATATATATATAAATTAAAAATAAAATAAATGGATATTTGTAATTGTTCAATCAACAAGATGATATTGCGATTCTCTCTTGTCAAAAAAAAATTGTAGTCAAATATGAGGACAATATATCATCGTAATATGTATTTGTTTACCATGTAGACATTAAGAATTTGTCGAGTGTAAAAAATAAGAAAAAAAAAAAAAAAAACAAAACAATTTAACTGTAATAATTGATTTTACAATTTTAAATGAAATGAAATTTTTTTTTTCTGTTTTATTTATTTTTTTTTTTTGAGCTTGTGTGCTCTTGTCACAATAAGTGTTGACTGAATTTTTTGCAGTAAAAAAAAAAAAAAAATCACGTTACTTAAAATATTTCACACTGACATTGATGAAAGATAAATAAATGAAAATGTAAGAAAATTAAAAAATATATATATAGATAAATATGATCATCAATGTAAAAAAATATTTAAAAAAAAAAAAAAAAAAATGTTTATTCACAATTAAGATTATTATGGTGTTTAAACAATAATTAATTAGATTTTTTATATCACCGTGTGAAATTGTAGACGAGTGATGATGTTTATTGGAGAAAAAATAATAAATATTACAATGATTAAATGAAAAAATAAATAATGTAAACATAAAAACAAACAAAAAAAAATGTCATGTGAATGAAAAAAATGTGAGTGTTGATGTGTATGCGATGTGGTTATTTGGGAAAATGAATAAATCGTATTTTGGAAATAAATATATTGTTTATAATTAATTTATATTTTCTAATTCTTAATTTTATTAATTAATTATTAATAAAATATTGTATTGTATGATTAGAATAATTTAAATAATCAATTGCAGTTGTTTTCTTCTCAGACATTTACAGGTGCATCAAATAAACAAATTAAAATAAATAAATTATTTTTATAAAATTAAATACATATTATTGTTTTATTTTAATTTTAATTTATTTATAATTAAACTTTAAATTATATAAATCATCAATTTTTAATTGTAAATATCCACCATTTTATTTTATTAATACTCAAAATATAGAGTCCGAATACTCCTCACCTATTCTACTCGCCTGTTAAAATGGCCAAATATTTTCAAAGATTTATTTATTTAAAATCCTTCAGTTATGTTGAAAACCATGTGTGCGTGAATACTCCTCGCTTATTCTACTCGCCTGTTAAGATGGTCAAATATTTAAAAAATTATTTTACTTAAAATTCTTCAGTTATGTTGAAAACCATGTGTGTGTGAATACTCCTCGCTTATTCTACTCGCCTGTTAACATGGTTAAATTTTAAAAAATTTTTTATTGAAATTCTATAGCAATCTTGAAAAATTATTAAGAAAAAAAAAAAAAAAATTAAAAATACAAATACCTCTTTACTCATTCTATTCTCCTGTTAGATGGACAATAAAATTTTCAATCTTTTTTTTCAAGAAAACAAATTTTTTAGTTAAAATTAAAATATTTATAAAATTAAATAAAAAAAAACTCAATTAAGAAATATTAATTAATTATCTTTCACACATATATATATTTACAGGGAACCATCCTGGATTTTTATAAATCAATAAAATTTACAAATTAAATTTAAAAAAGAATAAACAATTAAACATAATTAGTAAATTAAAATAATAAAAATTTGTACAGAAGTTTGAAAATATATTCCAACACCATTAGATAAATTATTATTTTAATATGTATATATATATATTTTCGTAGACACCAAAATACGAACACTCGTATTTTATTTTTTTTTTTAAGTACGAAATACATTCATTTAATTTTAATCATAATTTTTGTTAATTAATTCTTGATTATTGTTTTTTGTTTTTTTTTAATAGAAAATGAAGTTTTTTAATTATTTATTTTTTGATTATTGTACGTTTTGTTTGTTTGTTGTTTTAAATTAATTATCAACAGTTAATAAAACTAACAATTATCAGAGTTGCTTATTTTTTTTTTTAATAATCAGGACAATTGCAACACTGTAAACATTAATATTCTTTTTATTTTTTAATAATTTCAGCAGCAATAAATAGCTTATTATTTTTGATGTACTAGTTAAAATTTATATAATATATTTATTTATTTATTTATTTAATCATCATTCTTGTTTTTTTTTTTTTTTTTTTTTAATGAGAAAAGTTACAGGAATGTAATTGTATGCAAGTGCAACAGCGTGCTTGAAAAGATAATAATAATAATTAAGTAAAAGTTAGATAAGTACCAAATCTACATTTTTACAAAATATATTTCTTCAAATAAATTTTCCATCTTCCAATCAACTTTAATTTTTCCTAATTTTTTTATCATTTTTTTTATCGTCTCAATCATATTCTTCATCAAATAATTTACAATGAAATATAATAATTAATTATCTACTCTATTTACAATATATAGAAAATAAGAAAAATAAGGAATCGATAAAAAATTTAATTTAAAAAAAATAATAATAAAATATAATAATAATAATAATAAAAATATAATATTTTAAATCGTTTCCAAATTTTTCAATTAATTTCTATTAATTATTTTAATAATTATTAAATTTAAAAAAAAATTAACATAATCATTTCACAATAAATATATTTTTTTTTAATTTCTATTTTTTTTTATATTGTGAATTATCATTTTGATTTGTTAATTTTATTTTAAAATAATTGTCAAATTAATTTGCAACGCTAGTTACATTGTTTTTTAAAATTTTTTTTGTGCTTTGTTTTTTTTTTTTTTTCGTTTATCTATTTCGTCGAGGTACAAAGCTATATTGCAATTGCAATACTGTTTAATACTACGATGCAATGTTGTTAATTAATTTATCATATATTTGTTTATTTTTTATTAATTATAACAATCAGCCCAACGTTTAATAAAATAAGATACTTGTAAAAAAAAAAAAAAATCGAAATACTGCATCACATTTATATGAGTTACTTATTTATTCTGCGATAATAGACGTGGATCAACATCAAAGGAAGCCTAAGTACATTGTCAATTTTTATTTTTTTTTCTCTTAAAGCTTTGCAGTTTTTTTAATATACGAGAATATATAATTCTTTTTTTAAATTAATAGTGACCAACGTTGAGGATAATTTTGATGTTTTACAGATAAACACATTGCTAATTATTATTTTATATATAAAAAAAAAAAAAAAATGTCCCGGCCTTGAATGTTTATCAATCTGTTATTTTTATTTTTTTTTATTTCATCTCATGTGACGTAATATTTAACTTTATTATCATTAATTATTGCGGCATATTAAAAGCATATTATCAACAAATGTCGCATATATTTACTATCAAAGCAGTTGGTCACAATTTTTGTTTTGTTTTTTTTTTATATATATATACATTTAATAATTTAATTTATAATTTTTCATGAGAAATAAATTGTCTGAATAAGAAAAAAAAATGAATTTAAATAAGCTTACTTATTTTTTTTTTTTTAAATTTATGGCATTTAAGTAGCTTCGCTCATTTATTTATTTTATTATTATTTTTGTTTTTTTTTTTTGTTCGTCTAAGGACTAGTTCGAATTTATTTAACAACATTTGTGCCATATTTTTTAAGTTTGATTCTTCTCTTTTTTTTTTTTTTTCATGTAACTTTGTTCTCAATATAATAATAATAATTAACGTGTATTTTTAAATAATTTAAAAATAGTTTAAATTTTGTTTTTTTTTTTTAAATAAAAATAATCAATGATATTTAAAAATTCTTGACGCTACAATTGCACCTGAAAGGCCTGTGTTGTATTTGATACAATAAATGGATTTGTTGCATTTGATTGACGTAAATTTCTAGCAGCAATTTCAGCCCATTCAGCATCAAATGGATCAGATGGACGAGCACCATTTGTTGAACCAAGTGAATTTGTACGTGCATGAAGTGGTGGTGGTTGTTGTTGTTGTTGTTGTTGTTGTTTTTTAATTGGCGTTTGTGTTATTGATGTTAATGATGGTGTTGGTGATGATGATGTTGTTGGTGTTGGTGATGGTCCAACTGAACCAGTTATACTACCAAGCCATTGTTCTGGTTTTGGTAAATTTGTTGAATAAATATGTTCTGTATTACCAATTAATTTATCAATATTATTAACATCAGATAATGTATTTTTATTTATTGTTGTTGTACCAGTTATATTTGGTGATATTTGTATTGGTGAACGACTACTATTTAATGATGATGTTGATGATGTTGTACTAAATGCTGGTCCACCAATTATTGGTGTACCATAACCACCACCAATATTTGTATTATTTAATGATTTTCTTATTGAATTTGGTGTTGTTGTTACTGTTAATGTTGCTGCTGATAATAATGATGATGATGATGTTGTTGTTGTTGATGATGATGTTGTAAATAAATTATGT
This sequence comes from Lysiphlebus fabarum, assembly GCA_011426435.1. NCBI lineage: Eukaryota > Metazoa > Arthropoda > Insecta > Hymenoptera > Braconidae > Lysiphlebus > Lysiphlebus fabarum. The sequence goes on from WSYQ01000013.1 coordinate 260,372, forward strand.
TTATCCATAACTGGTGTTAATTTTATATTTTTATTTAATACTGGAGATTGTGAATCTTGCCATGTTACTTCAACTTGTTGTGGTGTTGTATTTAAACAATTATCATTATGATTTTCATTATCACCATTATTATTATTATTATTTACATTATTTTTCATATTATTTTTATTGTTATTAAAATTATCATTGTTATTATTATTTAAACTAGTTAATCCACTGTGCATTTGAATATCATCAAGTGAATTACTGTTTGTCATTTCTGTAAAATAAAATGATAAAAAAATTTATAATTAAAATACTTTATTGTTATATTAATTAAAAATATAATAATAAATGAATTATTTACCTTGAATAGTATTTGGAAATATTTGTTTAGTGAAATTATTATTTGCTGATACTGATGGAATTGGTGCAAAATCATCTGTTTTTGATAGCAAAGATAATCCACGTGACAGTTGTTGACACATTGCTGATACACTGTCATGTCCACTTGGTGATATTTCCGGTATTGGACTCACTGAAAAAATTTAATAAATTATTATTATTATTATTAATTATAAAAATATAAAATATAAATATTATTTATATAAATTAAAATTTAATTGGCATTAAAGGAGCAATGCCATATTCCGCTGTATTCATAAAAGTTTGCTTTAAAAAAAAAAAACAATTTAACAAACAAAAAAAGAAAACGAAAAATATTATTATTATTTTTTAAAATTTATAAAATCTATAAAATATATTTACCTTGTGGTTTATTATTGTATGATAATCCTTGAGGTAAACGTGAATTATCAGTTGGTTCAAGACTATGACTTCGTGTACGTTCCAAATTACTTGGAAGATCATTTATACGAAGACTAAGCTGACGTTTAAATGGTGATGCTTGATTAAGTTGATTGAAACCACGAAATGAACCCTGACGTTCCAGCATCGATGGGGTTGCATGTGGTCTTTCAATTGCAAATGGATTATGTACTTGTTTTATTGGTGGTACATCAATTGCACGTTCACGTGTATCTTGTAATCTTTCAGTTAAACTTGGTTGTCTAAAACTTCCACTTCTTGTAAATGTTGATGTTTTTGAATCAAATGTCATTGTAACACCACATTCTTTATCTCTACGTTGTTTACGTTCTAAACATGCAGCAAATGCACAACCAACAGCATGACTCAGCCTTTCTCCCTGAAATATTATTAATTATTAATAATAAAAAGAAATAAAAAAAATTTTTATAAAGCAAATAAATATTGTCATTGTGTGCAATGACGTCAACTTTGTCATGGAATATTTTTTTATTTTTATTATACAACAAAATTATACACTTCAGTATAACAAGTATTCAATCAATATATAAAAAATACATGAATAATAATTTAGTTAATTTAATAAATTCATAATAACTTACAGATTCTTTAAGTGCCAAAAAACCATGACACATCCATCTTCTTGTTGTACCATCTCTACATATATAACTAAATCCTTTATCATGATTTCTATCTGGTGCACAAAATGATACTTTTTCAATAGTTTGATCAACAATAAGACCTTTTGTTTCGTCCTCAACAACTCGTAAACCATCACCTGATACATGAAGTACAGCTCTTACTGGTCTTCTTCGTGAATTCTACATAAATTAATTAAATTTATATATAAAAAAAAAATACACAACCATAATAATAATAATAGTTATATTCTCAATTTTCACATGAACTCAATATTGCCAGTAAATTATTGTGAAATTGAATGGTTTTTTTTTTTTTTTTTTATTCTTCTTACCCGTAGAACTTTCAGTGCTTCTTCGCACACCTGCATTCCCCTCGATTCGAAAACTTCCACACATCCCAAATACTGTATTATAAAGAAAAATTAAAAAAAAAATTAGTAAAACAGTTTTTATGATAAAAAATATATAAGTATGTATACTTAATTGAAATAAATTAAATTAAATTATTATAACCTTGACATGAAATGCACATGTTGCTGATTTAACAGCACTTTCATCAGCATGCCATTGATGTGGTTTACTTGATTCTGGTACATGTGTATCTTTTCTCCTTCTAAAACTGTCCCTAAAACTTCGTCTCAAACGATCCATTCGTTTACCAGGTGATCTTTCACGTTTCTACAACAAAAAAATAACAACAAAAATTATTAATTAAAAATTATAATCAATCAATCAATAATATTTATAAATAAATTTGTTTTTTTCTTTTTTTTTTCTTCTCACAAGTTATATTATTTATTTCAAATAAATATAAAATCAAAAATATTATATATATGTAAAAAGATATAGGGGAACACAGGTAAAGAGATGAAAAATTTGCAGTCGAAAAGCCTGTGATCGAATCTTAAAGCCAGTTCCCAAAGACTCTTTTATATTAAAAAAAAAAATTAAAAAAAAAAATGCACCCCTTGGGTTTCCCCCTTGTTTAATTCGTTGACGATATATTCATCTCCCTTATTTTTTTATTTTTTTTTTCTCTTTCTTTTTATCGTTTTATTCTTGGTTGCATATTACCCCAATCTTTTACATGACCCAGGGTGAAAAACGTCTCTAAGGTCTCCTTAATATTTTACTCCCCATTACCCTCTTTCAATTGTCAGATTATAATTTTTTTTTTTTTTTTTATACTCAAGACAAATATTAAACTAAATCGAATCATAACGATATTAATTTAAAGATAAAAAAAAAATTTTTTTTATTTATTTAATAATTTTTTTTTATTATTACTAATAGAAAATTAAATATTTTATATTCACAACATATGCTAAAAGACAATGTCAAAAAACAGACAAATGAAAATAAAAAACATATTAAAAAAAATTTTTTAAGTGTTGCATAATCGGATCAGTGGATTATTCTTGATACTAAAGTGGTCACGTGTGATCTTCATTTAGTAATACACGTGCATTAAAATATTTTAAATGATAGAAAATTTTTATAAATGAAAATTCAATGTTATAAAATATAATTTTATTGTATGATTGTTTATATAGAATGGGGTTTAAATAATGCATATAAGTGAAAGCCTATAACCGGATGAACATATATACCTATATTTTATTTGTATAATATATTGTGTGTCTAATGTATCATTTATAAATAATTTGCAGTAATACAAGTGTTTGTAATGTGTGTATCATTGAAATGAGTCCCTGAAATTGTTGAACAAATGGCTCAGTGATTATCGATATATTGTCATATAATGACAATATGCATGATAAACTTTTGGACTACTGGTGTATGATGAAACATAATCCACTCATCAATGCTGCTGTTACTGCTTTTGTTTGCTGTGTTGTAGTAACATGTAGTGGTACTTTTTAAAATAAAAAAAAAATATGTATTTGTGAATCATCAGGGAGTTCCTGTCTGTCTGTCTGTCTTTATTTTTCTCTCAATATGCATCGAGAAAAAAAAATTAAAAATTAAATTTGCTTATGACTCATTGTTGAGTACGCAAGAACCTCATATACCACAAACTTGACCAGAAAAGAATGTAACATTTTTTTGACTTAATAACTTTTATTTAAATATTAATATATAAAATATACCTGGATATTTTTATGCCTCATAATAATTTTATTTTTCTATTTACTCGATTAAAATGTGAATGAACTTTACACAAAGAAAAAAAAAAAGCTGATGTTATTTAGTTAAAGTATTTTTAGATTTTTGTTGAATTTACAATTTTTTAGATAAAAAAAAAACGTCACGAATCACAAGTTTATAAATTCAGCAAGTTCATGTAAATTTTTTTAACTAAAAAATTTAATGAGAGATCCAAGTCACTTGATATTTAAATACTAAATTTATTTTTAATAAAAATGAATAAATGGGATGGTCTGTGAGTATGTTGATTAGTCAACGATGATGACTGACCTAACAATGATGACTAACACAACAAAGAATTCGGAAATATTAAGTCGGACCTGTAGTCATATACAATAATAAAAGCTCTCTTCTTATCTTTATCCATTTATATAAATATATAAAATCATCATTTTTATTACACATTTAAATTATTAATTTATAAAAATTTTTTAACTAATGAAAAATTAAATTAACATCAATGACACTGAGTATATTATTAATCCTTTCACCATGATATTGTAAACAGGTGCAATGAATATAAGAAAGTTAGTACACAAAAGTGAATGCAGTTATAGTGCACATTTTTTTTTTTTTTTTATATACATACCATGTTAAATTTTATATAAATTTAACAACAGTGCAACAATACATGTACCAGGTGAAAAATTAAATATATAAATAAATATAAAGAAAATAAATATAACAGTGGCTATTGTCATGATAATATGGCAAATAAAAAATAATCAGCATTTATAATTATCTTCATATTAATGGATGGCATTGTAACAAGACAATGGTGATGCAAAAAAATAAATAAATATTATTATTTATTTTTTCTTAAACAATTTTTAATCAAAAATATAATAACAGGCAATTTTTTTTAATATATTTATTCTGATATTATATTTTTATTGATGATATTTGCTTATTTGCTTGTTTAAAATTATTTATTTAATTTAATTTTTATAAAAATATAAAAGTGTTGAACAGTGGCTCATATGGATATAGATACATATAGTACCTGTTATCCTTGAGTTGATATCCCTCAAACAGGCAAAATGAAAAACCGGTGTTTATATATATACCCAGACTTTTTACTTGGCCTTTTTATCTTTTAAAAATAAAAAAAAAATATATTTATTTTTTAAATATTCACACTCAATGTACTTAAATATTTTTTTCCTTTTAAATTTATTTTTTTACTCATTTTTTAAATATTTAAAATTATCTTTTAACATATTTTTATTATTTTTTAAATAACAATAAATTGATAGAAAAAAATATTAAATATTAAATTTTTAGTTATGCAAGATGTACGTGACATTATCTTGTACTTGTTGCATCAAAAAACTTCCAAGAAAACGTCATTTGTAGAATTAGAATAAAAAAAAAACACATGTTTAGAAAATTCTAATGTTCGCACAGTAATAATTATTTATCAATGAACAAAATAGTTTAATTTGATTAAAAAATTATAGTAGTTGGTTGTTTTTTTAAATAAAAAATAGAATTGTTGGTAATTTTTTTGATTTAAAAAAAATATTATAGTTTTGATGATTAAATATACGGTTTTTATGCTCATCGAGTTGTATGATTTTTAGAGAGGTATATGATTATGTCCTTGGCATCGTAATAATTCTCGATGTGTGTCTGTCGATTGTGAGGCAATATTAGAATAAAAAAACCGTGCGAAAAATGTTTATTGTTAAAAATAAAGATAATATATTACTTATTTATTATTAACATTAATTTTTTTTTCTATTATAAATAATTTTAACTATTATATTTCGTTTTTTTCTATTTTTTTTCTTGTCCTTGGTTATAACGTGTGACAAAAAAAAAGTATGGCTTTGACAAGAGAGCCATTATATACACGCACTGTTGAATTTGTATATTATTATTTATATATATATATACATATATATAATGTTTAAAAAATATAAAAAAATTATAATTTTAATAAATATTTAATCGAGTTGAGAGTCACTGCAACATGGAACGCAGCAGGATGATATTCGACTCAAAAAATGGAGAGACAAACTAAGGTCTCATTCTCTCTTACCTCTTTGATAAAATTTTTTTTTTTTAAATTTTTATATTTTTTTATATAAATTTTTAAAACAAGTTATCACGACAAAATAAAAAATTTAAATATCTCAAATCGTATTTTTGTTATGTTAATTTTAGACAAAATTTTTTTATATTTTTTCGAATTTTTTTGATTAAATTATCTTTTTTGTGTTTTTTTTTTTTTAATATTTAAACAATATGTATAAAATTGAATGGAAATTTTTATATATTTATATATTAAATTTGTAATTATTAAACTGTCAAAATTAAATATTAAATATTTTATTATTTTATATAATATAAAATTTCAATGCAAATAAATAAGCTTAGATATCATCAAAATGTATATAACGGTATATACAATTATACACACATACATATATATAAAACTTGACAGGTCAGATTATATTTAGCCTGAGTAGGTGTAAAAACGAAAATAAAAAAATTTTTATATATAAAAAAAAAAACCATCATAGAAAAAAACATTTGAGTCACTTGAAAATCTATTTTAACACAAAAATAATATGATTAAAAAATTTATAAAAAATATAAAACGTAATAGAAAATATGGAAAATATTAAATATAAAATATTCAAGATGATAAAAATATAAAATATATGAAAAAAAAATATAAGAGATGCGGTTTTTAGAGGAAATTTAAGGGGCATTTCCGACAGCTGGTCCACACAGTGCCGGCACAACCTGGACATCTGTCATGTCTCTGTATAGTATCAAATCGAAACATATATATACTCCAAAATAATTTACAATTAATATATCAAAATAATTATATTCTTTGTTTTAAAATAATAATAAAACAAATACAATTAAAATAAAAAAAAAAAACATACCGATAATCGAAGGCCATTTCCAGAGTGGCTTGTTGCTCTTTCGAGTGGCTGGTGGGCGGACGGATGATTACCCATTTTGTAATTTTTTTTTTTAATTTAATTTTATTTAAATTAATCCGTACCTCTTATTACACTAAAAACCCACGTTTTTGTAATTTTATTTTATATTTATTGTAAATTAAAATACATACAATCACATATAGAAATTTTTATTTATTTATTTATTTTTTTCATTCGTCGATGTTTTTACCTCGTACAGTATATTTAATGAAATTAAATTTATAAAAAAAAAAATGAGTAATTCAAATTATCATGTTTTTTTTCTTTAAAAAAAAAAAAGACACTATTTAATAATAATTATTATTAAATTTTATTAAATATTAAATAATAGTAAATTTAATTTCTTCACATAACACACTATAATTTCGATTTCGAAATAAATATTTCTATCAGTCTTAATATTTGTGTAATTTAATCCAGTAATAAAAAAATCATATTAATTTTGTCAGATTGTTTTGTGACACAAGTATTTAATAAAAATAATATAACACAACACAATAACAATAACAATTAACAACACAAACCAACACTGATATAAATATATGTATATAGATAAATAATAAATTATTGATGACGTTAAAAAATGACGGTAATTATGTTGAATAAAATAAAAATAAAAAAAAAAAGTAAAATAATCAAGTGGGAGATGTATATATATATATATAATTAATAAAAAATATGGGATCGATGATCGATGATCAATCGACGAGCATCATTGCTCGATGCGACACGATCGTCCACTGGGTTTTTCTTTACTTGCAACACACGCGCTCACAAATACCTTTTAAGTTTTGCGCCTGCGCAAATATTATCACCAATAACTTGAACTGTCTTTGTCTGACATTAACAATATTTATTTATTAGTTTATCTATACATATATTTTTTTTAACTATAAAATATTATACAGAATAAACAAAATAATCACAAATCCATTTAATCACATTTTTTGTTTTTTAATAATTTAAATTCCACAAATTAAATTAAAAAACCAAACAAAATATATTTTTACTCCAAAATGTTTGATATTATTTTATTTGTCATCAACAAAATATTTATCAATGATCAATGATTTATAATTATATATTAAATTTTATACTGTCAAATGAAACAAGTTTTATACTTTAAAGTACTCCAAAGTGCTATTTTCTGATGTGACAGTTTGACGGGTATAATATTGTATTTGTATAGGTAATGAAGAGAGCAGGTCCTGGATGAGGTGATACAAGGGAGAGGGGAATAGATGTTAAGGTAAGCAACAACCAAAGGGAATAAATTAGAAGAAGGGGACTTTATATATCAACGGACAGGTAAGCAAGTTTGTATATTATATGTGTAAAGTAAAAACTTTGTCTTGAATCAAGACAACAGTAAAACTAGTCTTGAGAATTATTTGTTACTATATATATAAAATATACACGATAAAACTCCAACTTGCTTGACTTGATTTGACGTCACACTTTAACTTGAAGTTTCAAGTGGAATTTCTATGGAAAAATTGCTTTTTAACTCTCACATATAATAAATTAATATAAATAATATATTTATTTATTTTATTTCGAATTTTGAAATATTTCTACGTCGAAATTTCGATTAGTTTTTTTTTTTTTTTTTTTTTTTCAATTACTATTTATAGAAATGAGAATAGTATTTTGATATATTTAAATTGATAAGATGTAATAGTTTGTGATGATATTTATTTGCAAATTTATAACTGCTGATTTAAAATATAAAAAATTTTTTTATGGTTCCCACGTTTTTCCGTTGGTTTCACTGTCACCGTCACGCTTAGTTACATCCGGCGACCCCACCGGAACTTAAAATACGTTTGATCAAAATACAAATTCACAATCAGATACATTTTCATAATTTAAATGTCAATGTTTTTTAAATTTTCAATAATATATTAATAAACACTATATTATAATATTTAATCATCACTTTTTAATTATTCAAATAATTTATAAAACTAAACACTAAAACTTTTTTGAAAATTGTATATTCTTATTATTAAACACTGACACTATATTTATTGGTAAATATAATTATTTAATAACTTATTTGGCACAATTTGAGTATATTTTTAATCAATTTTATTACTATGGAATATTTTGAAGTTTATTGTTTATAACAAAACATCCCCCCGTCCCAATAAGTATGTCCCTTAACGGACGATAATAATTCTCAACTGCAATACTGTTGTTATAAAAATTTAAAAAAGAAAAAAGACCCGGATCCTTGTTATATTTTACCCGACAAACTTCGTCATCCACAGGGCCGTAATATTTATCAAAGTTACCCTTTGTTAAATTAACAATTTTGACCCAAATATCATAAATTATTAGCAATTTTATGACAAAAAAATTTACGATAACTGATATGTGTTGTATTTATAAAATTATTATTGATATTACATTGTTAATTTTTTATCATGTAACTGTTATAATTGGATTGTTGATAATGTTAACTTTTTAAAAAATATAACATGGCTATGTTTTGAACAGGTACGAGGGTTGATGAACGGTTTTCATTGGAAGGGGGTGCAGCTGCCATCGGATAAATTTCTGTACATCTGCTTTGAAGCTTTGGCTTCGAGTAGTACATATTACTATGAAAATGAATCCAACATAAATGTATTTTTTTTTTTTTTTTTTTTTCGATATGATGGAATATTGCATAGGTATTTTATTTGACCCTTGATAACTATTAATAGTTCATAACTTGGATGAATAGTTCAACTCTTGTGCCCCAAAGAAAATTATTTAAAAAATTTAAAAAATTAATATTTTGAATAAAAATTATGGATAGAAAATTAATAAATTACTTTTAGATTGAAAATTTATTAAAAAAATTAATATTTGAAAATTTATTTATTTGTATAATTTTTTTTTAAATTTTTAATTTTCAATTTTAATTTGAGAAAAAAAAATGAATAAATAATAATTTTTTAATTTTATCAATACAGATTTATAATATTATTATTGAAAAATTATGATTGTTATATATTTTTAAAATTAGGATTTAAAAAAAATTAAATAAAAAAATAAATATTAATAAATATATTCTCACGGGCTGACCATCTGGCTTGGTGGCATATACAACCGCAGCCACATGACATGTTTGATACATTTATTTCATTTCATTTCATTTTTTTTCAATTTTTTTTTATACATGTATTTATGAATTACATGATGATTTGATTACATGTATTATTTAAAAAACGGTAGATAATTTTTAATTAATAAAAGATAATTATAATTATAAAATACGACAAGAATTTAATTAAAAATCATCTTGGAGATGGAACAACCGAATAAGCAGCCATCTGTGTAATCAAGTGTCATTTCAAATTTGTCATTACGTTTTTAAAAAAAAAGTAAATTGCAAAATTAATCAGGTGGAAAATTTGTTGATCATCTGTCTGCTTTTATATGAATATTTATAAATTTATTTTTAAAAAAAATTAAAAAAAAACCATAAAAATATCATGAACTTACTAAATTTTTCATCAACAAATTATTTATTATTTTAAAAAAAATAATTAAAATACAGCCATTTTTCTAGGTTTTTTTTTTTTTTTTCAAATTGTTTTAAACAATTTATAAATTTTCATTTTAATTTTTTGATAAATTAGATGGAAAAATTTAAGTAAATAAGTCATTTTATAGTCGACCCTTGTTTATGCTTGCCTGTGAAATATTTCTATTATTATAACTTGTATAGAGTTCCCTCATTTTAGATAAGATAATTATAATTTTCATGTTGTTTTAGTTGTTTTATATATGTAATACAATTGTCTACAGTTGATGGTGATATGACTTGATATTTTTATTACGCTGTTGTTTTTATTTTATAAGTATATATATTTTTTTTAAAACAAAAAATTATTTTATAATATGTTTAACACGTTTTGTTAAATGTTTAAACAATTTTTCGAAGTAATCAAAAGTTTTATAACAATTTTCATTTGTGTATAAAGATAATAATAGACTATAATTAAATTTTAAATTTTTTAAAGTTTTTTTTTTTTTGCCATCACAGTCTGTGAAATGTGTCATAATGAGTACATATTGCAGACCGTAATGACAGAAAAAAAATTAAAATTTAAAACTTGTTCTTATGTGTTTAAAAATTGACTTTTTTATTTATTATTTTTTTTTTATATTAGGTAATAACCAACTTATTTATCAAATTAATTAAAAAAATTAACAATTAAAACGAAAAATTATTTATTTGTAAAATTGATTTTATTTGGTTATTTTATTGTTGTTATTATTTTGCGGTCAATTATCAAAATTTATTAGATAATTTAGTTGCAATTTCAATAGACAAGTTCATTTGTAAATTATTAAAATTTTTTGCCATCTTGTTTTTGGATAAATACCACCTCATTTAAAATAAGCAAGTCAAAAAATACAACCCAAGAAATTTTATAAATTTCCACAAATTCTTATTTTTTAAATTTAAAAAATAAAAAACTAAATAAAATTGTTATTGTAAATGAAAAATTTAAATAAATTCTACATAAAATAAAATTGAATATTTAAAATTTACGTATAAAATATTCCAAGTCAAATGAATCATGCATTCAAAAAAAGAAAAAGAAAAATATTTTTTTCCACTACAACAAGTAGATTTTCAAGTGACTATATAATATTCTCAGTGACAAGACAATTTTGATTGGAATAAAAATTGAATTTTGAATTTAATGTAAATTTATAGAATTTATATTCAACTTATTAAAATAAATATAATCTATTGAAATTTGTCTATTTGTTAATCTACTATCAAATCTAATGAATTATACAAAATAATTTATCAATTTAAATTGAATAATAATTTAATATATATTGTATCTAACTGTGATCAATTGAATTATCAACGCAAATTAATTAAAATAAATTGTAGAATATATATGTATTATAAACAAGTATCATCATTTTCAATTGATCATGTTGTTATAACAACGACCTCGATAAGACCCCTTTACTTGCACCAATTGTATATTACATTGAAGACAATTGAATTATAAATATATATATTTTTAACAATCTAACCTTTGCCCATATTATTTATTTATCAATACAAAACAATATATATATAAATTGCCATGATTTATCATCATCAACAATATTATCAAATAAAAATATTTAAAAAAAAAACTGTTAAACAATTCAGTATTATACCCTGTATAAAATTCAAAAAAAAAAAAAAAAAACAAAAATAAATACTGATCGTGTCATACCTTTGAGAAATAATTTGATTCAATATTCAAATTGTTTTTCTTTGGTTTTGTTAATGTCTTTTAACCTTAACATCCTGTCATTAATTATTCCAAGTATTTAAAAATATCAAATGAACAAGGTCTCATATCAAAGACATTCAGCTCAATCACAGGTCATATATGTGAGTTTCATCTACAATAAAAAAAAAAATAAAAAAACCATAATAATATTTAAAAATAAAAAAGTAAAATCATAGAATATATGCGTATATAATAAAAACGTGCATAGCAGGGTTTATATTAAGAGGGTTCCCACGACACCCCAAGAATACACCAGCAAAAGGTCTATGGACTTCTATGGGAAATTCTGTATTATTCAGAGGGGTGAAACTCTGTGTACTTGATGTCCACAAGCAATTTAATCGTTGCAATAAATATATAACATATATCTAACGCCTATATACTATGATTATATATTTTTTTAAATTTTTTAATTATATTTATTTATTTAACACCGAAGAATTAATCAAGGTAAACGGAAAGATTCATTTTTTACTTGAATTAATTTTGATGGTTATTTTTTATCTTTTTTTTTAAATGTATTATTGATATTTATATAATTTGTACTTATTAAATACAAAAGATACACATAATTTTTAATTAAAAAAATTATAAATTATTTACACAAATGTTTTTAATACGTATTTTATTTTGGTTTTATCTTTAAGATTAAAGTTTTTTTTTTTTTTTTTTTTAAGATAAAATTTTATATTTAATTTAATTTGTTATTAATAATATATTTATTATTTAATTTTTATTTATTTAAATATTTTTTTTATTTATAAATTTGATTATAGAGAAATTGCTTGTGATGTAAAAAAAAAAAAAAAAAAAGTATATGAATTGTTAATTAAATCACAATGAAAATCAATAATTCGAGGTCAATTTACACAAGTGGTAAATTGTTATTTTGCATATATAAAAATTAAATGTACGCATTTGAGATTTATTATAAATGTCCGGTTGTTTTATTGTCCATTTTATAATCAATCATTAACGTCGTTGAAGTTGATAATATTTTAATATTTAAAGGAGCAATGGCAAAATTTATAATTTTATTATTTTGTGCTTTTTTCGTTGTTGCAGTAAGTTAAATTTATAAACTATTAATTTGAATATATAGTGATTATTATTATTATTTTTATTTTTGTTAATAATAGAAAGCACAAACACAAAATACTCCTGGTGCATTACAAAAAATTCATGATACAGTTGAAGCCAGTATTATTTCTATTAGCGACAACGTACAATCAATTCTTGATGATGCAAAAGAAAAATCAAATGAAGTTCAAAATAATCTTAAAAATCAAGCTGAACAACTTGCCCAAGAAATGCAAGAAGAAATTAAAAAACAATTAGCTGAGGTAAATATATACAAATACAAAAATTAAAATTATATTGTTTAATTTTATTTTAAAAATATTTTTTTTTTATACAGACACAAAAAAATATTGATGATTTGATTGAAAAAGCTACAACTGATGTATCTGAATGTAAACCAATTAATGAAATTCTTGAAAAAGTTGCACTTGAAACAATTTCCAACATGAGTGTATGTGTTACTGATAAAATTGAAGAAGGTAATGGATACACTGAGAGTATGATTAAAATAGCTGAAGATCTTAAATTAGAACTTGAAGTTATTAGATTAGAAGCTAATGATTGTATTAAAAATATTGATGGTATTATTGCAACTGCAAAAGCTATTGCATGTGTTAATGGGGTAAATATTTTATTACAAAAAAATTTTTATACTATTTTTAAGCTCTCAATTAATTATATTTAAAATCTAATTTTAATTTTTTATATTTATTTTAGGCTGGTGCTAAAGCAACATGGGCCAGTATGAAAAAAGTTCCATCAGTAACTCAAAAAATTATACAATTTTCATATTTGCTAACAACACTTCCAGTCAAACTAACTTTCTGTACTACAACCAATGGCCTTTATACATTTGCTCGTGAATCTATTCGTGTTACTGATCAAGTTAAAAAATGTATTAAACAAAAAAATTCACAATAGAATAATAAAAAACTGATATTTAATTTATAATTTTAATTTTAATATATAAAACCAAAAAATTATTGATTAATATATTATTAATAAATACTTTTTAAAAAAAAAAAAATTAATTTGTCAATTTTTTTTTCTACTACTTTATTTATAATAATTATAAATTTATTTATAACTGTATTTGTTTAAATAATGTATGGAAAAATTATTCATGACGACATAAATATTAAATAAACAAAAAAAATTTTTTTACGCTTAATTAATTTTATGATCTGATAATGATGTCGTTCAAGTGAAAATAAAAAAACATTTTATACTTTGAAGATCTATTTTTTTTTTTTTTTTTTTGTATTTATAAATAATAAAAGATATAAAATAAATAAATGAAAATCCTATAAATTTTATTTGAGATTAAATAATTTTTTAAACAATTGAATTATATTTTTTTTTAAATGACAAGCTGTATGACAACTGCATCGTTCAATATCCCAAACTGTTCTGATGAAAATTTAAAAAAAAATAAAGTAAATTGCTTATTGAAATAATAAAATAACAAACATAAATACGGAAGTATATATACATCACTTGCAATGAAATGTTATTGTTTATGCAGTTAAATATTTTTGATATTTGATGTTTTGACTGTTGAAAATAAATTATTAATACAAGTGGTTATTGTTATTTAAAGTGATGACAATAGTTGACACAAACGAAAAACCACATAAATTTCATTAATTTCATGTCAAAACATATCGACTAAATTTTCATATAAATAGGTACTGTTAATTTGAAGGAAGCACAGTTTAATCAAGTTTTAAATACAGATATCAACAATATATTCAAAATGAACTTTGTATTTATTCTTTTTACCATTGCTTTGGTGTCTGTAAGTAACACAGTAATAAATTCAACTTAAACAAAAATTATATTTTATTAAAATATAAACTAATTTGTTTAAATTAAATTTTTTTTTTTAGGGAGTACAATCAGCTTCAATTTCAACTGAATTAGAAAAAATTCACAAATCAATATCTCAAAGTGTTGAACAAGCAGTTGCTGAATTTAAAAAAGTTGTTGATCAAGCCAAAGAAAAAGCTAATGAATTACGTAAAAAAGTAACAGATAAAGCTAGACAAATTTATGATGATACATCAAAAAAAGTTAGTAAACTTGTATCAGATATTGACAATCAATTACGTGATCTTTGGAAGAGAGCTGGTAAAATTGATATCTCAAAATGTAAAGCAGCTGGACAATCTATGATTGATCTTGGAAAAAAAGCAATTGACAATATGGGACCATGTATTGACCAAGCTGTTCAATCTGGTAGTGACTTGGTTAAACAAATTGTTGATGTATCAAAAAATACTACAGTCAGTGCATCTGTATACAGTGAAGAAGCTCGTAAATGTTTCCAAAAGAATGAAGAAGGAGCACCAACTGAAACTGTTGTTCAATGTCTTACAAAAGTAAGTCTTTATTTAAAATTTATATTTTTATAATAATGAACATATAAAATTGTTAATTATTAAATATTAATTAATTATTATTTTTTTTTTTAATTAATTAAGATTGGAGAAAAAATCAAAGAGACAGCATCAAATTCAATTGACATTGTCTCAGACTCAATGTCAAAAATGGGTTCTCTCGTATCTGAATCAGCCAGCAGTAGTCCAAATAGTATGGCAAGTTGTCTTGCTGATAAAACTCTCACATCATTCTTTGAAGGATCTAACTTAGTTTTAGATGAAGCTAAATCTTGTCTCAAAAATGCTGCTGATCAAATGAAACAACCACAAAAACAATGGTAATCAAATTGATACAATTGTTTCAAAAAGATTACAAAGAAATATATTACAATTCATAGCAGGCCTATGAAAATTATTATTGAGAATATTGAAATCAAAATTCTTCAATATATGTCTGAACTATAATTATTTATTACTGAATTTTAAAATTAAGTTTTTCAATAAATATTAACATTGAAATTAAATTATTTGTTTAAATTTGTTTTATAATTTCTATGTTCCTTTAATTAATATATTTTTTTTGACAAAATATTTAAAGATTTTTTAAGCAAATAAACATGTATTAATTAATAAATACACTATTTTTTATTTGATTTAAAATACAAGTGGTAAATTATCTTTTAAATTGAGGATAATATAGTTTACATAAGCAATATAATCCACTTGTGTTCTAGTTATATAAAATGCAAATAAGTACTGATAGCTTTATGATATAAAAGCTTAAAAAATATGATAAAATTTCACAGTTAAATTATTATTTAAAAATATAAAAAAAATGAAATTTGCTTTAATTTTTTTTACTATTGCCTTGGCCTCTGTGAGTGTCAAGATTAAATTTATTTAATTTATATGTATATATATTATAATTTTATATAATTTTATAATTTTATTAAAAATATTTTACTTTTAAAGGAATCTTTTGCACAAGATCAAAATAAACGTCCTGAATCACAGGCATTAATTAATACTATCAAAGAAACTCAAAGAAAAGTTAGTGAAGCAGTTGAAAATGCAATTAATGATTTTAAAAAAGCATATAATTATGCAAAAGAAAAAGCTAATGAAATTAGTCAATTATTAGTTAATAAAGCTAAAGAATTTTTAGATAAATCATTACAAGGTACACGTACTGTTTTAACAAAATTAGAAGAAGGATTTGAAAAATTATGGAAACTTGCTGGTAAAATTGATATTAAACAGTGCAAAACTATTGGTACAGCACTTTTACATCTTGGTAAAGATGCAATTATAAATATGTCAGGTTGCATTAATAAATCAATAGAATTAGGTATTGAATATATTAAAAATATATTCAATATTGCTAAGGATGTACCTGAAAATGTCAGTTATTTTGCTGATGCAACTCAACGTTGTTTCGAAGGTAAACAACAAGTTAAAGAATCAGATGCTAAAAATATCATCTCTTGTATTAAAAGGGTATGTACTCATATGTATAACATGACATAATAATATTTATATTGACTAATTTATTTTGTTTTAATAATTCAGCTTGGATCAGAAATATTTAATAAAACAACTGAATCAATCACTGTAGTTACAGAAAATATTGCTAAACTTACAGTTCTAGTAACTCAATTTACAACTGATTTACCTGCTGGTATTCCAATGTGTATTACCAACAAAGGTATTGATACATTATTTGAAAACTCTGATATTATTTATTCTGAAGTAGAAACTTGTGTTAGGCTTAACATTGACAAATTTAAAAGAGTTAATAGATTAAAAAATGTAACTAATTCATATAATTAAATGTAAAATTAATATGTTTTTTTGTTATTATTGAAATAAAGATATTAATTTAAAATAAATATTTGGTTATTTTAATAACACTCATTGCATAATTTGTTAATTATAAAATGTATCAGCATATTATCTTTTATTTATTTGTAGTGGTTTTATGAACACAAGTGGTTAATTATCATTGAAGATGAGAATGATAGTTTACACAACGAAAATTACACTTGTGTCCTAGTTATTTAATGGTTATCCTCATTGATATATAAACACTTCAAAAAATCAGAGATAATACAGTTCAAGTTAAATTAAGAATATAGATAATAGCAACAATGAAAGTCACTCTAATTATTTTAACAATTGTCTTGGTGTTTGTAAGTATACATTTAAAAAAAAAAAAATATTCGATATAGGTATATTATTATTATAATAATTTATAAATTATTTAAATGTAATTAATAGGGTGTACAAGCTCAAATCCAAGAAGAAACAAATCCTGAAAGTATTGCATTAGTAAATACAATAAAAGAAACTCAAAAAAAAATTACTGAAGCTGTTGAAAAAGTTATAAAAGAATTCAAAGCAAATATTAATATTGCTGTTAATAAAGCATATCAAATTGGTAGAGAATTAAAAGAAAAAGCTAAAGATTTTATTGATAATTCATTAGTTGGTGTTATTAATTTTATTGTTGAACTTCAAAAACGTTTTGATGAACTTTGGAAAAAAGCTAAAGATACTGATATCAGTAGATGTAAAACAATTGGTACAACTTTATTAGATCTTGGTAATGGTGCAGTTGTAGCAATGCAAGGTTGTCTTGGTAATGCATTAGAACTTGCAACTCAATATGTTGAAAATATTGTTAATAAATCAAAGGATGTTCCTGCTGATATCAAAGAATTTACTGAACAAGCTCGCAAATGTTTTGAAGGAAAAAAAGAAACTAAATCATCAGATGCTACTGAAATTATAGAGTGTATGAAAGGAGTAAGTTTTTAATTTAATTATTATTATTAATATATAAAAAAAATATATTTATTGATTCATTTTATTTTTTCTTTCAGCTTGGAGCTGAAGTCTACAATAGAACATCCGAGTCAATGAATGAAGTTACAGAACATTTCTCTAAGCTTTCTGAACTAATGACAGAAACATCAAAAAATATATCAGCTAGTATGCCAAAATGTATGGTCACAAATGGTGTCAATCGTTTCTTGGACAACTCACATGTTATTTTTACAGAAGTAGAAACTTGTGTCAAAACTAGCATGGATAGTTTCAAAAAAAATATTGGATTCAAGTCTGATAGTTAAAATGTTATGTCTGTTGATTATTGTTTCAATATTGAACATGTAGAAATTATTTTTTTTCGTTAAAATAAAAATATATATAGTTAAAATAAATATTTAAAATCATTTTTTATTTAAATATGCTAAATTTAAATTTAATATAATGTTATGATTTATAAACACAAGTGGTTAATTATAATTATAAATGATAATGATAGTTGACACAACGAATATTCCACTTGTGTCCTAATTATTTTATACCAATCGAAATTGATATAAATACTCGGCAAAATTTAAGATACCCTACAGTTAAACATAAAAGTTTAAAATATAAAAATATTTTAAATATTGTTAATATTATTAATATATTAAACAATGAAATTCGTATTTTTATTTTTGGCTATTGTACTAATTACTGTAAGTAAAAAAAATTTGTATTCATAATTATAATATTTATTATTGAATATAATTTTGTTATATATTTGTAGGTAATTCAAGCTCAAAGTACAGAAGATGATTTAGAAAAAATTTCAGCAAAAGAAAATATAAAATCAATTGGACAAAAAGTTAAAGAAACTTTTAACAATGCAGCCAATAATTTTAAAAAATCTCTAAATGAAGCTAAACAAAAAGCATCTGAAATTAATCAACAAATGATTGATCGTTTTATGTCATGGTATGCTGATGTTTTGGGAGATTAAATTATCATTTTTTTATATAGTACATTAAATGTACCACCAGTTGTGTTTAAAAATTTTCATCATAAGTTAAAAATATGTTAATTAAATAAATAAAAATACTAAAGCAAAATAATAACTAATTTATAATATTTTTTGAAAAATTAAAACTTTTTAATAATATTTATTAAATTATTTTAAATTAATAAAATATTCTTTTAACTAATAATCTAATAAATTTTGTTAAAAATTTTATAATTATAAGCAAAAATAAAATTACATTTTTTAAAAACTTTATTAAACTTTTTATCAACTCTTTTTTTTTAATAGAGACTGATGAATAAATCAGAAGATAAAAAATTACTTATACATTCATTTTAAAAAATATTATAAAACCTTTTTTTATTAAATTATTCATAAAATAATATAAAAAAAATAATTTCAAGATAATTTTATAAAATTTTATCGAGTTATTTATAATTAAAAATAATATAAAAACTATAATCTTTATAAAAAAATATTTAAAATATAAATTAATTGAATTAATTTCCGTTTAGATAAAATATAATCACAAAGATTTAATAAAACTTTTTAAGATTTAACACCACTGTTTAATGACCTGCCAAAAATAAAATTAATTGTTTTTATCGATAAAAAATATAGAGACAGTTAATAGCTATTATTGATTGAATTTTTTAAATGAAAAAAAAAAAAAAAAAATCTATAATTTGACATATAAAAAATAGAAAAAAATTTAAGATAATAAAAACAAGTTTAAAAATCAATAATATGCACTCATAATAGAAAATTAAATTACGACCTCATCGTGATTGTCCTTTGATTTACTTTTCATTGATTTATCATGTTATATAATTTAATAATGTGCATCTTGATTAAATTTTATTATAAATAATTTTACATTATTAATTAATAGACAGCTTTTAAATAAAAATATGTCATTCAAATGACCTACTATTATATATTCTACTTTATATTTATTATACAAAGTACTAAATAATTCAATGACATTTATTTTTATTTATTTATTTTTTTTTTTTCATCCAACTAGAATAAATAAAATAAATATAAACCTTGCTATATTTTTTTAAACATGATTAATCAATTTTTCTTTAAACCTATTTATTATGTTTGCATTTTTTTATTGACGTTAATAAATTATATAAAATATATTTTCATCACGAAATTATATATTTATAAGTGTAAAATTATATATATTTTTATTGCCAATATGCAAAAAGATAACTAATAAAATATTGTTATTGTATAGACTAAACAAATATTGTCATAAAAAATGTTCAAAGTTTGTATAAAAGTTTTGAAATTTTTATTAAATACAGTATACTATATATTGTCTTGTTTTTGTAAATTGTGAAATGTTATATATGAGTCGCAAAATAGGGTAAAAAAAAATAAATATAAATTGTACAAAATAATATAAAAAACAATGCACATATAGAATTGGAAAAATCAATAGTCAACACATCAATTTAAAGTAGAGTATGACCTAAAATCCGGTTGTCGTTAAATTCGGACAGAAATACAATTACTGTTTGTCAAATGATGTCAAAAGATATAATAAAAAAAATAATTTAAATATATTTATCTATACGGGACAGCGCGAACGCTTATCCCAACTACCAAAAATTATGCGTGCAATTATCAAATAAATGAATAATCACAAGGTTCAGCTCGTATTCCTAATAAGTGCAATGAATAACGAGCCTTACCCAGGAAGAACCGTCTTCTTGATCGCGGTATATCTTCCACGCCAAGTAAGTTATAACTTCAACCCAAATTAAATATAAATATTAATTATAAAAATTTAATAATAACTATTGAGAAAAATATTTATATTTTGCGAACTCTAGCGGTATATTAAATTATTAATTAAAAAAAAAAAAAAAACAATTGACAATAATGAAACAGATATTTTTCAATTTATTTCTTCATCGAAATACTTTTGTTTTTTATAAATCGAAATCGAAAAAAAAAAATAGAAAAAACAACATCAGTTATATATGATTATTTTTTTTTATAGTTTAATTATTTTTTTAATAATAATGCAGTAATGATGATAATGATGATAATGATGATGTTGATGATGAATGAAATTTAAATAAAAAATTTAAGATTGTTTATTCGTCACGCTTTTACGATTACATTACGTCAATCCGCAATGTAACATTTCATAACCAATGTATATATTGCAATAATATATATTAAAAAAATTTATATTACTAGATAAATTACTGTATACGCGTGTGTACATACATAATATAAATACACATGGGGATTTAGTTACAGTATTAAATCTGTACAATGATATGAAGCCAACCAAGTCATTTTAGTTTTTCTCATTTTGCTTTTCATTTGAATACCCAAGAGAATCATACCATAATACATATAAGTATATCATGTTTAAATAATAAATAAATATTTGCGGAAGTTGAGGGATCGAGTGAAAGCTTGCTTTATACAAAAAAAAAAAAAAAAAATATAGAAAAAAACGAGGTGTGCCTGATATAAATCGATCGGTCTACAGCTCAAGCTGAACAACTCAGATTGCTTTTCTGAAGACTTTTTTTAATATGATTTTTTTTTTTTCCATCTTCCGTTTAGGAAATAAAAGGGATAACATCCTGTCCTGATATGTCAATTTTCAATATAAAATTAAAAATATATTTATCTCTAATATCAAATCAATTAAATATAAATTTATCAATTATATACTCAAATTAATCGTCAAATCGAAAGTTTCAATTTAATCAAATTATATATACATATTTACATGATTAAAAAACCTTGATAATTTTTTTTTTTCTTGCAAGATCTTTATAAAATATATGAGAGAAATATTATCAGGGTCATTTTAAATTAAGCTTGAAATTGTTTTTTATTTAAAGCAATAAAAACAACAACAAGATATTATATATTTTTATTTATTTATTTTTTTTGTTTATAACCACGTGGGTTAGTATGACGTCATGAAATAAATAGTGTATATACAAAAATCAAGGTTAAAATAACCGCAGAATTAATATATGAAAAATCAATGCGATATATAAATTTGTATATTTTTTTGTATTTATGATAAAATAATCATTCAGTATTGCTATAAAGTTGTCTAAATGTAAATAAGAAACTCGTCACGCTGTCTAGATTTGTTTATTCACTGTAACGATTAACGGGGTATATTGGCCTTTCAATATCATTTGCAAATCATCATAATATATTAAACAAATTTTTGGTATAAATAAATAATAAAAATTATAACAATATGATAAATTTAAATTAAATTTATAAAGCAAAAAATGATGATAATAATGTTTCTTGTGTTTTTTTTTTTTGTAAAACAAATAAAGATATTTACTTAAAATCTTTCGAGTGTTTTGTGTCACGTGAAATAGATATCTCAATGTAGATATATAAAATTAAAAAATATATTTATCTGTTTGTAATGACAACATAAAATTGCAAACGCCCTGAAATAATATAACGATATCTACCTGTTCGTTTAACAAGTTTGTTCACTGTTTACAACGAAATCGATATCAACCCCAACTTTCAGGTGGGGCAGTTGAAAATACCTCAACTCTATTCACACATCATTAGCAAATAATAATTGAAAAATAAAATTCAATCATAATTATAATAACAAGTTGTACACAATGATAACTCGAAGAACAAAAAAAATATATTTCTTTTTATCAAAAATATTTTGAAAATATTTATTATAATTTATCAATAAGTCAAAAACTTACCAACAATTAATTTATTGACCGCAGTTTATTGCGTTTAGTTAATATAATAACAACAGCTGTCAAAGTTGATAATTAATTTTCATATCCAAATTATTTAAAAATTAATTTTCACTATTTTTAGTTTGAATTAATTTTTAAAAAATAAGCAAATTATATTAAATTTTTTAAAATTAAAGTCAAATAGCTATTACACATTTGTACGTTTATAAAACTACGCCTGACTTTTTTTTCAACAGTGTAAAAAAAAATATATAAGTATATAAAAAATATAAAAATATAATATAAGAATAAAAAAAAACAAAAAAAAAATTTCACATTATTTTTTACATATTACAAAATAATATTGTAACATATTCATTTGGATTATATGAACTTTAAATCCATGCACTTGTTTAATAATAATTAATATAAAATTTTACAATAAAAAATAATAAAAATATATTATTTATTTATTGAATAACATCTTGACAGACGTATACGCGTTTTTTATAAACCACAACATTTTCACTGAGACCCGGCTGTAAACCTTCACCATCGCTCTGTTAAAAAAATATATATTTTTTTCTATTTTTTTATCAGATTAAATTGATGGGCGCATGCGTTGCGAACCTCTGTAACTAGCGCAAGCGTGTCGTAATTACTATGCCAAGAGTACCAAGAGTACCAAGACTAGCCATCGTCATCATCAACAAAAACTTAAACTTTTTTTTCATTTTTTTTTTCCTTAGCTACCAAGCTTAAAACTCTCATGATAGTAGATAGTAGATTGTAAACAAACAAATTAAATAATAATAACAATGAATATTTAAAGTTTAAATCTTACAGAAAAACCACATGTATATGTGGAAATTTTAAACCGCAATTTGTGGTTTTAACAAATAAAATAAAAACATAGTTAAGTAACTTTTTATTATCCTATTTGTCGATGAAACTTTTAATTGTTTTATTTAACTATACACTCACTTAACTTGTGTCATGTATAAATTAAAATAAATAATAAAAAACAAAATTCTATTTTTATTTAAAATATAAATATTAATAGATAAAAATAGACAAATTTGAGGAAAATAAAAATTCTCAATTTCCCACAAGTTTTTTTTTTTAAATTTTTTCATAATAAACAAATCCAAGTACATCCTGTTTTTTTTTTTTTAGATAGCGGATATTTTAATAGGGTTCCGGAATAATTATCCTTGGTGTACGACCCTCCATCATGTCTTGAAGATTAACAGCAATCTCCTGAAATGTCAAAAAAAAAAAAAAAAACAAAAATATAATAAATCAAATATTATAATAAAAAAATAATATTAAATTATTTACCTCTTCTCGTTGGAGACGTAAACGATCAATAATTGGTTCATTAAAATTTGGATCATTAATTGGATCCTCAAATTCTTTTTCAGTTTCTTTAGAATTTTGAGGAAATTCATTTTCATAATTATTTTTTATAATATCTAGTATTGAGGTAGGTCGAGATGACGAAATAATAAAATCGATTGCTGTGAATGAATCAGTTCCGGCTGGTACCCAAAGGGCTTGTCTGTAATCACTGCAGCAACCCTTTCTGTAATTATAATAAAATAATTAAATAGAATATTTACAAAAAAAAAAAAAAATAATAAAATTTATTAATTTAAAATTAATTGACACATTTTATAAAAATAAAAAATATATGTATTAATTGACACAATTAATTTATGTCATTGTCGGAATATATTTGTCAATTAAAAATGTAATTGTAGTTAAAAATAAAAAATAAAAAATAATAGTTAATTATATTAATTTAATAATAAAACTTACACTGGATGATTACCAAAACCATGATGTGAAAGTAATTCTTTCATTTTTCTAACAAGTACACTATCTTTTGATGAATAATATTGTAAATCAGCAGCTAAATAACATGTTACAGCACGCAATGTACGTCCAATAATTTGTTTTTTTTTTAAATCAAAATCTTTAAATTCATCATATTTACCTCCAACAATACATAATTTTATGGGAAATGGATCAATTTTTTTTTCACTTGATCTACGAATTTCATTTATTCTATAGTTTTTCATTTCTTCAATGATATCATTTGAAAAACTCATTTTTAATGCACAACGTGCAGCTGTTAAACTTTCATCAAGTGTTGACCAAAGAACATCTGGAGATGTTAAATCCAAAACAATTATAAGAGTAATATAACGAGGGGAATGTGTTAAACTTGCACCAGTCATTGCTGCTGATATTAATGATGATGATAAATGACCGACTTCCCAAATATGTACAATATCTTTTATCTAAAAAAAAAAATTTATATTAAATTAATTTTGTTTATTAAATTATTTAATATAAAAAATTATTATATTTACCAAACTTTTACCAGCTTTTCTACCAAATGAATAATCCATTGCAATTGTTGCTTTTGGAATTTCATCTTTTTCAAGAAATCTATATGCCATTGTTGTTTTACCCTGTAAATATATTTTTATTAAATTTATTTATGCAAAAAAACGAATATTTTATTAAATTAAATACAGTAAATATAATTTTATTTAATTTATATTTATATAAATTTATTGTACTTACTACTCCTTTACTACCAATTATTATAATTGATCTTTCTTTAGTATTTTCAATCTGATTTTTATTATCTTCTTCACTCATTTTTAAACTTATTTATTCTTCTTTGTATTATTAAAACTTATTAACTCTATTTTTATGTAAATTATTTACATTGTTTTTTTATTTTTAATTATTGTTTTAAATATAGTTAGTATTTTTAATGTCTTACTGGGAACATAACAACAACTAGGTTAAAAAATATTTGTATTCACATTCGTTGCTATAACAACAAAGTTCAATGAATGTAGAAATTGTTTAAAAATAAAAAAGACAATATTATTTTTCATTGTATATTATAATCTTAAAATTTATAATAATTACAATTATTTTTACAACTAAATGATAAAATATATTTTATAAAGATAAATAAATTTTAAAAAGTTTTTATTAATTGTTTTTTTGTTTTTTTTTTTCTATTATTATTATAAATTTTTAATATTCCAAGTCAAAAATGGTCCAACAAATAAATATAATTTACAACAAATAAAAATCAAAAGTGTTTATTTTTTTTTCTTTTAAACTGTTAATTTATTGATATTTTTATTAAAATATTTTATAATATTATTATCGATATAAAATATTTAGACTAGAGCATGGAATGCATAAATATATCAACCAATAAGTTTTTATTTGTACAATTTTATATCTCTTTTTTTTTTTTTTTTTAAATTTTGCTCTTATTTTTTTATGAATAAATTCTTTGTGTTGGCCAATTAATTATTAAATTTATTTTGGCAGTGAATATCATCAGATCATATTTATTTTGAATGATTAAAACTCATTAATTTTTTATAATATATATATTTAATAAAATAATGATGACCAAATAGATATTTAATTGGCTAAATGTAGTCAAATATTATTATTGGTCATTGGATATTTAATAGTATCAAGTAGACAATAAATTACACTCTCTGCATGTTATCTAGTCCATATATCAGTCATCCAATCGTCATTTAATTCAGTTGGTGGTAAAACTTTTAAATTTCTTAATGCTTCAAGATAAAATGTTAATTCTGATGTAACAACACCATGTTGAGGACCACCATTATTAACAATATTCATATTTATTAATTGTTCCCTAAGTTTTTCTTTGAATGATACATTAACAGTACGATAAAGTGCTTGTACTTCAACAGGTGGAAGAATTCCAGATACAGCTTCATGAAGTTTAACAAGATGTCTAGAAAAAAAATAAATTATTAATTATTAATTAAATAATAATAAAATAAATTGTAAATTTTAAATAATTGTACTTGAAAATTTAAATACCTTGATATATTTCTAAATGATTGTGATGGTACTGGTGGTCGAGCATCCCAATTTGATATTTGTCCACTAACAAGATTATCAACAATTGTTAATATTTTACCTTCAATTTCTCTAATATGTGCTCTAACATCTCTTTCAACACTGTCAAGTAATGCAACACCACCAGTACCACCAGATGTACCAATAATACCACGGTTTGAACTGTGATTTGCTAATTCTTGAAAATGTGATTTAACAAATGGCATAAACCATAATATTAATTTTAAACTACGTCCAGCGAGAACAAGAATAGTACTTGTTATTGTTTTTAAACCAGCAACATGCATTGCACCAGCACCAAGTACAAGTTGACAACATTTTGAATTATAATGTCTTAATAATTCAGCTAATTGACGACCAATTGAACCAGATAATGCTGTTAATTCACTTCCAGTTTTACAATATTCATAAATCATTTGTATAAGCATTAATGCTGTACCAACAATTGCATATTTTTCTTCACCAATAAATATATAATTTTTATTATTATTAGCATTAATTTTAATTGAATTATCTATATTTACTAATTTAATTGGTATATATCTATTTTCATAAACAAATGTGACTAGATATTGTATATCATTTTGTACATCAGCTTGTTTCCATCTTTCTGATTCTAATAACATTGTTAATTTTGTTTTTCTTTCAGTATGAAAACGTTGAACAAATTTACTTGCTTGTGCTTTAAATGCTGATCTTAATGCTGTACATTGTTTACCACATATTTTTTCACATATTTCTGTAAAATTTTCAACCATAATTGCTAATTGACAAACTTGATTTGATGTTGCACGATCACTTAACCATGAACTTTTTTCATTAATATTATGTTCTTTATTATTATTACTATTATTATTATTATCATTATTATTTTTACTATTATTAATATCATTTGTTATTATTTTATTATCATATTCATTTCTACCAGCATCATTTGTACCAGCAGTCAATAAATTACCTAATTTTTCATGACAATAATCACATACTGATATTAACATATCATTTAATTTTGTAATAACACGTGAATATTCATCTTTTAATAATAAATGTTCATTATTATTATTTTTATTTTTATCATTATCATTATCATCATCATCATCATCACTGTATGATTCAGATGATAAATTAGCAGTATCTTTCATAACTTCATAAACAGCTTTAACACGATATAATAAATTTGTTAATGATTTAATTGTATCTTGTAATAATTTAAGTCTTTCTGTTAATGATAAACCAGCAACTTCAAGACCAGCTGCTTGTTGATCACTACAACAATCACTTTCAGATAATGCTTCAATAACACGTTGTTTTGTAATAGCACGTACAGTTGTTATTGCTTCTTCTTTATAAATATCAACAAATTGAAAATATTTTTGTCTTAATAAACCAGATATTATTGATACTAATTTATCACCATCAAGTACAATATTATCATTTGTTAATGGACGATTTAAATCAGCAGTTGCATATCTTTCAAATTCAGTTGATAACATTTTATCAACTAATCTTTCCATTTCAGTTAATTGTGAACTTAAATGACGAAAACTATGTATACCATTTAATTCTTGATGTAATATTTCTTGTGTTGTTGATATTAAATCAAGTGCTGCAACATAATCTGGTGTTGATAATAATAATTGTATCATTGGTTGACTTTGATGTACTGTTGCCATTAATTTTAATTTTTCATATGTTATTAAACGATTTGTTTTAGCACGTTCAAGACGTAATACATTTAATGAATTTATAACTAAACTATCATCAATTTCATGTATATTTTTTCTTAATGCTTTTAATACAGTTATTGTTTGTGTTAAATGTTCCATTAATGCATCATGTGATGTCATTGCATGAAAAAATGCTTGTGATTTTGATGCAACTTGTTCAGCAATTCTAACTTCAACAATATCTAAATAATGACTTAATTTTTCTTGTTCAGATGATACATGTATTACAATATTTTTATCATTATTTAATAAACCATCTTTTGTAAATGGAAATATTGTTTCAAAATTATTACGTTTTGATAAATCTAATCCAGGTGTTAAAAATATTTTTGGAATACTTGCTAAATCAAAATGTGATGAACGTTCTAATGATTTTGTTTTTCTTAAATTTATTGTATCATTTGATGTATTTAATTTATTTAAACTTGTTTTAGAATGTTTTCTATATCTATGACATATTTTTTTAATATAATTATCAAAATGATGTATATTAATATCTTGAAGATATGGACTTTTTGGTATATCAACACGTTCAATAAATGCATCACCCCATGTTTTTGTAAAAAAATTATTTTGTTTTCCTTTTCTTGGATCATTTAAAACAGCTGGTAAATTTTGTGATGCTGAATAAATTGTCCATGTTGTATCTTTATCATCACCATCAACACCACCACCACCATCACTATTATTTATTTTACGTTGTTGTTGTTGCATTGTTGCATGTTTTGTAACATGAATTATATAATCTTTATCAGATACACCTTCCAATGGTAAACTGGAACATACTCCATTGTAACCATATTTACATACATAGGAACCGCCCTCAATTGTACAATGTTGTTCTCGTAAATGTCTAAAATTTATCATTAATAATATATTAATTTATATTTATATACAAAAGTATAATTTTTAAAACAATAATAACAAATAAACAAGTAAATAATTAAATTAAAATTTCGATTTCGATTTCGATTTTGGATTTCGATTTCGAAACAAAATAATTAAAATTATAATTTATTATTATAAGTATATAAAAATACATATAAATATTATTTATAAATTAAATAAAAATTATTTATTTATTTATTAATTTGACATATGTGTACTCACCTGATAAATTCTTGATGTCGTTTAAAGGTGAGGTTAGGACAGTACTCACAAATGATAATAGATGATGTTATTAACTCTGATGTTTTTATAATTTTATCCATATTATATGACAATTCAAATTTGTCATGTCAACATAATTAATTTATAATAATTACACTATTTTATTATCATGACACTATTAATATTATTATTTATAAAACCGTATGTTTAAGTAACAAGAGTTGCAACTTGCATGTCACGTCCAACTCGACAAGTCGACAATTTACACCACAACACTCATGATGATGACACACAAGTAGAAAACTGCTGTATTAGCGTTAAATATATTTAAAGCTTATATATATGATATAAACTTTTATGTATTTAAAAAAATTAACTTGATAAATAAATAAATAAATAAACCAACAAATATAAAAATATAAATTGTTTTTTTTTTTTTTTTTGTTCTTTTCTTTTTCTAGCCAAAATAATATCACATGGCTTATTTACAAAAAAAATATAATTAATAAAAAAAATATATTTATATAAAAAAATAAATTGGAATATATCAAAAATGTTTTTGTTTGTTTTTTTTTTTCTTTTCATAATCCAGTTGCTGTTGTTTCTTGAAATTGATTATTGTTGTTGTTGTTGTTGTTGTTGTTGTTGTTGTTGTTGTTGTTGTTGTTGTTGTTGTTGTTGTTGTTGTTGTTGTTGTTGTTGTTGTTGTTGTTGTTGTTGTTGTTGTTGTTGTTGTTGTTGTCATTGTTTGGATAAAGAAGTTGCTGTACAAATTGATGATGTTGTTGATACATTGGTAATGTTTTTTTTTGTAATTCAAGTGCTAAAAATTCTTGTCTTTTAACTTCCATTAAATGTTCACGATTATGTATATAATCATATATATTTGGTAAACCCATTATAACACAAGCTGATAATGCTGAACGACTTGTATTCATATCTGATGCTTCATACCATTCATTTGTTTTTTCATCATAACATTCAACAAAATACATTGCACGAAGACCATTATAGCCACCAATTGCAAATATCATATCATCAATAATTGCTGTTGCAAAATTACTACGTGGATTATACATTTGTGGTATATATTCCCATCTATTTGTAACTGGATCATATTTTTCACAGCTATTTATTCTTTCTTCACCATTAAAACCTCCTAATGCATAAACACAATTATGATAAGCAATACATGATACACCAGATCTACGATGTCTCATTGGTGCAATAAGTGTCCATTCATTAGTTTGAGGATCATAAACTTCAGCTGAACTTAAACAATCAGAACCATTGAAACCACCAACAATATAAATTTTATCTTTGAAAAAAATAAAATAAAATTATCAGTAAAGTTAAATTATTTATAATTAATTTGTATAATTAATTTTTTATTACTATTGAGTGTTGTTGCACTTGCATCAGATCTTTGACGTTTCATTGGTGGTAATAATGACCACTGATTGTCCTTGTAATTATATCTTTCAACAGTATTTAAACGATATTTTCTATTATGACCTCCCATTGCATATATCATATCATCAAGAACAACAACACTAACATAACATCTACGAAAATTCATTGGTGCAATTTCACGCCATGTTTTATTAACAGCATTAAAACAACGACAACTATTTAAATATTCATGTGAATTAAAACCACCAATAACATAAATATTAAAACCAATAACAGCAGCACCATGATAACCACGACCACCATCTGGATCTTCATGTAACATCTGTAATATTATTTATAAATTTAAAAAATCAAATAAAAATTATATCAAATAATTAAATTATAAAAAAAAAAAAAATTTTATACTAACTGGTATCCAACGATCAGCTCTTGTATCATAAGTTTCAATACATCCCATAATCAAATCATTTTTCCATCCACCAATTGCAAATATAATTTCATGTGGTATTCTTGGTCTAGCTATTTCTGGTGTTGATAATATTGTATTTTTTTTAGTAATCATTTCAAGATCATATAAAAATGTTAATGTTTCAATAATAATTGGTCTACATTGTTCAACACCATTAACATATTTATGATCTTTAACTTTTTCTAAAAAATATTGTGTTTCTAATAAACCAAGTCTAACTGTTTTTAATAAATTAACAATATAAATTTTACGTTTATCTGAATCATAATCAATCCAACGTAATATTAATTCCCATACAACTTCTTCACTTTTAACATTTAATAAATCAGAATCAATAATTTCTAATAATTGATTAATTGATAATTCAATTATTTCATTACTATATTTAGCAACAAGAATAAAATTACGCATAATATAATTATGTGAATAATAAACAAGATTTTGACATGAATGTTCTTTAGCAAAACCCATAATACTTATACAATTTTCAGGTGTTAATTGATTTTTTAAATAATCTTGACATATATCAAGAATACCAAGTATCCAAAGATAATTTGCAGCAATTAATACTTTACAAACATTATCATTATTAACATCAAGTGAACGTAAATATGAATATTTAACTATTAAATTCATTGTTTCACTATCAACATCTGGTAATAATACATCTGTTTTTTCTTTAGTATACAATGGTGTTGTAAATAATGTTCTAAAATATGTACTACAAGCTGATAATATTGCACGATGAACTGGAAATATACCACCATCTTCAAGACGTACAGTTGCATCACAAAATAAATTATTTTCTCTAAGATCATATAATGATTGCATTGCTTGAGTACTCATACATCTACCACCATATCCAACACTTGGTGTATCAACAGTTGTTGTTGTTGTTACATTTGTTTCTGTTTCCATTTCCATAATTTATTTATTTATTTATAATAACCTCCCTTCTTTATGCTGTACCTCTTAATTACAATGTTTTTTTTTTATTTTTCATTTTCTCTATATCCCCCCAAGCTGTATTACAAATATACTGATGATTTTTTTTTTTTCTTTTTAATTATTATTTTATTTTTTATTTTTTTTTTGTCAATATTTATAAACCAAGATTTCCAAAATTTTTTATTTTTTTTATTTTAAATAAACTTGTAATTTTTCCCACAAATCTTTGATGACATAAATAGAAAATATGTAAAAAAAAAAAAAAATAAAAAAAAAACAATATAAAGAATTGAGAATACAGCAACGTTAATAACAAAAGACAAAATAATTTTTATAAATATTTTAATTAAATTTTTTTTTTTTTTTAATATAAGTATAGATAAAATTTATGATAAAAATTATTATATAAAAATTTTTTTAAAATGAATAAATATATATATATATATATATAAAGTTGATAAAATTAATTTGAAAATTATGAAATTATTATTATTTTATTTATCTTTATAAATTTATATTGATAATAAATGCATTTATATTATTATAATTTATAATTCGATAAATAAATAAATAAATAAAATGATTCAAGATAAAAAAAATAATAATCGTTGAAGTTAATAAATTTTTTAAAATAAAAAAAAAAAAAGAAAAAATACCTGAGAATATAATTTTATAATATTAATATGTTGATATAATTCTATTTTTTTTCAAATTTAAAATTAAACAACAGTATCAGGTTCAACGATATTTCCACTATTTGATTTTGATGAATCATCAGATGTTACTGATGTATTATCAATGCAAAATGTTTTAACATATAAACTTGAATCAATTAATCTATTTAAATATGTATTAATTTTATTTTTAAATATAATAATATAATTTAATTGATTAATTTTTTGTTGTGTTTTATCAATATCAATATTTTTAATAATTAAATTATCATCAAATAATCTAACTGTCCAATTAACAACAGCAAATGTTGCAGCATTTGTTGGAAATGCACGTATTATTGTTGAATTTAAACCTCTAAATAAACATATAAAACCTTCATTTTTAATTGTTTTATTAAAACAATCAATAGCACCATTATATTTTAAATTAATATCAGCTTGTAATCTTGATTTAATAACATCAATTGGATATGTTAATATCCATGATGCTGTACCAGCTAAACCACCAGCAATTAACATATGTATTGTTGATATTGGTATTAATTGATTATTTTGTCTAGTAAGTGCTTCATATGTTAAAAAATATATTCCAAAACTAGGTGTTTCACGTAATGCTGTTATTCCAAGACCATTAAATATACCAATAAAACCATTACGTTTATAAATATCACGTAAACAATGTATTGAACCAGTATATTTATTGTTGTTATTATTATTATTATTATTATCATTTGTTTGTAATTGCATTCTTGTTTTTGCTAATTCAAGTGGTGCTGCAATTGGTGATTGTGCTAAACCAGCAATTGCACCAGCTAAAAAATGACTTGATAAATTATTTGAATCAATATTTGATTTTTGTATTTGTGCATAAACACCAAATACAATTGCATTAACTATTGTTACACCTGCTAATGGAGAACTCATTCCTCGATAAAGTGCAGAAGTCTATTTATTTTTTTTTTTTTGTTTTTAAATTAAAAATAATAATTATTATATATTTATATATATATTTTGTTGTTTATTTTTTAATTAAAAAAAAATTAAATTACTTACTGATTGATTGGCTATTAGTGAATTTAAACAATGCCATGTTCCACGATATTTTGGATTTTTATAATCTTGAGTTTGAATATGTACTTTTATTGTATCCAAAGGATAACCAACTACTAAACCAGCACCACCTTTATTATTTCAAATAAAAAAAAATGTAATATTATATTGATTTTTAAGTTAAAAAAAAAAAAAAAAATTTAAATAAATAAAAATTATTATTAAATACTTACCTCCAAAACAACCGGCTATAAAATCAAGAGCCATTTTTTTGTATTTTATTTTAAAATTAAAAAATTAAAAAATATATTTTTTAAAAAATATTTTATTATGTAGAAAAAAATTTTATTAAATTTCATAAAATCCATGAAATATTTTTAACTTTATTTAATTTTTTAAAATTAAATAATTATATTTTATCTTTCTGATAATTTTCTAATCACAACAATTCTATTAATATGTAAATAATAAAATTTTTGTAAATCCATTTTTTAAATTAAAAAAAAAATAAATAAAAAAAAAAAAAAACTGCGTAATAAATTAATAAATAAATAGTTATATATATTTTTGCGTTCAATTGATTAAAAGTTTGAATGAAAAGTGAGTATTTCTACTTTGATACTGAGTCTGAATTGTATTCAATAAGTATCAACGATTCCGGGGAGTAAAGATCATTCATTATCGTAAGCTTGATGATGCAAAAAAATAAGAAAGTAAATGAGAAATTATTATTTCAATAAAAAATATAATAATAAACATATTCATCATGTATTTAATATGATTAGTTAACTTGTGAACATTATAAATGTCTTTTTTGTAATTTTTTTTTTAAATGAATTAAACATCAAGAGGTCAAGCAATGATAACAAAAGTCATCGACAAATTATTTTATATTTTTAATATAAATAAATATTTTTTTTATATAATATTTATATTATTGTTTATATATAAGTTTAATTAACTTTTTAAAATATTATTTATCAATATTTATATGGTAAAATTTTTATTTAAATTTGTTTATATTTTTGTGCAATAAATTTTTATTTTATTTTTTTTAGCTTTTAGTATATACATAATAATCTCATATCATTATTGATATTAAATTATATATTTAATTAATCATTTATTGCAATATATTTTTCCATTGATATTTATAAATTATTACGTTAATTTTTTAATTGATTAATTTAGCTGTATTGTAATTCGCCAGAGGGAAGCATCAATTGACAATTTAAAAAATTTCAATGATAACATCGCATTTTAAAAATTTATACATCATTTTTTTTTATAACTCGAAAGGCAAATAAGAATAACATTATTATCATCATTTTACCACCCTCTTTAAATATTGATCCTGTTTAAAAAAATACTACTCAATGAAATTTTAATTCATCAATATCAAAAAAAAATTCAGAGCTTTTTTTCTTTTCATCAACAAAAAAAATCAAATTATTTGTATTGTTTATTTTTTATTTGGTAATAGTTATTTTTGATTAATTAAAAATATTATATATCAATAAAAATAAGAAAAAGTTATATTTTAATAATAAAAAAAAATATATATAGAGTAAATATTCTTGTCTTGCGCAGAAATGTGATGGGCGCGGATGTCATGTGGACTTGTTAAATAAAATAGCAGCTAAATATATACGTCAAGGCACGCGGTTACGGGCTGAACCAATTTTAATTTTCATTGGATACAAAATATTATAAGTTAAACTTGTGCTTAACATATCAATAAAAATAACTAAATAAAAAAATAAATATTTTAAATATATATTATGTGTTATATAATAATAATTGTAAAATATTATAAATTTTGTTGATACAGTGTTTAACAAAACAAGTCTGACATTGAAAAGATTTACTACTTGTTTCAGTGATTGATACACACCCAAATTATCAAAATTTTATATTAAATTTTAAAATTTTTTTAACATTGTTTATTATAAAAAAATTTATTGAGTATTTTGTATTTTAATATATATTTTTTTCTTCATTAATGTCCAGGTATGTTTGTCATTTATATATATAAACTTTTTATGTTTTTTTTCTTTTTTATTTATTTTATATATAAATTATTTTTATCATCGTTAAGAAAGAGTTATTTACAAACAGGCATCGAATTTCATATTATGGTTTTAAAAAAAAAATATATATATAGGTATAAACTGATGCAATATACCGGTGTAATATTGTCATTAGTAAATAGATTTTTAATTTTTTTATTTTACGCAGTTTCTAACAGATTACTTGATTATTATTATTTTGTTCTATTGATTGAACTTTATATATATATATATATATAAATGTCAACTATAAAATGATGCTTATTCTTCGATTTTAATGTATACACATATGTAAATATATAAATTTTTTTTTTATTATTATTAAAATGTCCTTGACAATATTACGATCAGTTTATTTATACGTCTTTGAGTTTACGATTGTATTATTTTTATATAAATTTAAATAAACGTTAATAAATATTTAATTATACAAAATATATATATATATATATATATATATATATCATTTTAATTTATGTAAGTATATATTTTATAATAAAATTTGAAATATATATTTTTTTATATTTATAGTTTAAATAATGGATACAAAGAAATCCGAAATGTCACAGTCTTCACCCCGAATGGAGAGACACTTCATCAATCGAGATCCACAGGTAAATAAATATTTTTATATAATAAAATGATTAATGTGCCAGTTTAATTTATTTATAAAACATTAATTTATCTTGAGATGATTAAATTGTCAAAATAAGATATATAATATTAAAAATAAAAATAAATAAATTAAATAAGAAGAAATTATCTTCTTCTTCTTCTTCATCATCATCATCATCATCATCTAGATGTTACTGTTATTAATATGAATTAGAAAAATAAAAAAAAAAGATAAATAATAAAGGTTGATGACATGAGTTTGATGATCACAGGATGAAGAGACATCTGATTGTCCACTTCTTACACCGAGTCCACCACCTGGCGATATTCCAGATTCCCTCATAACAACAACAACAATGTTTAATCCACTTGAGGCTACTCCCCTTGAAATGACACCCACACCAACCCTCAACAATCTTAATTCTGAAGACGGTCTAAAAGCTTTCATGAGCATTGTCAACAGCAACAATATCAAAATTAATAATGACGGTGATTATATATATTCAAAATTTAATAGAAAAAATTAAACAATAAAAATTATTGATTATCATTTTATAATTTAATCAATAAATTAAAGTGTGAGATTGAATAACGCGATAACATAATTAAAATCATCACTTGACCCATTGAAGCAAATTAATTTAATAAATTTGTCAGTCAATTTAACAAAGTGTGTAACAGCTAGATGTCAATAGAAACAATTTTGTTATTTAAAAATAAATAACAATTAATTTTTTTTATTTCTATTTATTTAAGAACCAAGTTCACGAGATCCAATGGTGGAATCAAGTAGCAGTGAAGATAGCACAATAAAAGAACCAGTTTGTACACAATTATTGACACAATTAAATACAGCATATCAACATCTTGCTCCAGATGCTCAAGCAATTGTAAGAATTTTTATAATTTAATTATAAAT
Source organism: Lysiphlebus fabarum (assembly GCA_011426435.1). Classification (NCBI taxonomy): domain Eukaryota; kingdom Metazoa; phylum Arthropoda; class Insecta; order Hymenoptera; family Braconidae; genus Lysiphlebus; species Lysiphlebus fabarum. Next base: position 298,197 of record WSYQ01000013.1, read on the forward strand.
TAATTTTATTGATGAATGAGTGTGTAAACATTATTACAAATTTGGCAATACAATGACGTGATGATTTGCATTGCTGAGTTAAATGCCAAAATTAATAGAATCATTGCCAGAATATTTTTTTTTTCTTTATTGTATGATGATTTTATTTATAGTCTTTTATTTTGTATATAAAGTTAACAAGTAGTAGTGGTACTTTAATTTATAAAAATGATATCTTAATTATTTTGTTATTTTTTTTTCATTTGGCAAGTTTTATAATCAAGATAATGGAGGAAAACCACCACTCACCGGAATTCAATTGGTTGTGCCAAAACCTCCAAAAGATTATAAATTTTCAAAATGGAATTGGCCAAAAATACGTAAATCATGTTTTATATTTACTGTTTGTTTTTTTATAGCAATAACAGCAACTGCTATTAGAGGAATAATAAGATTACCAAAAAGGTATTTTAAATTATTAATTAAATTCTAATTTAATTAATTAAAAAAAATATAATTTTAATTATAGATGTGAAGCACAAACTGAATGGTGGCAAGGTAAAATTTTTTATGAAATATTTCCAGCATCATTTCAAGATTCATTAAAAGGTAGTGATGGAATTGGTGACATACGTGGTATTACAATGAGAATTGATTATTTAAAAAATTTAGGAGTTAAAGGAATACGTTTAAATTCAATATTTTCATCAATTCATTATCCTGAACAATATGAAAATATTAATAGTTTAACTAAAATATCTGATAATATTGGAACAATTGAAGATTTTGATAATCTTGTTGATTTATTACATAAAAATAATATGACATTGATACTTGATATTCCATCATATCCATTTATTGAAAGTTTTAAAATTGGAATTGATATGAAAAAAAAAAATAAAAATTATTTTTTACATAATACTAATAATCCTAATGATAATGATGATAATAATAATAATAATGGTGATGGTGTTGATGGAGATGATAATGATTATATTAATGAGCCAAAAAATGAAAAGTTAATTTCATCAAATTATATTGATTCAGATAATCATGATAATGAATTAACATCAGCACTTGATTATTGGGTTAAAAAAAATGTTGATGGTTTTTATTTAAAAGGTCTTGAAGAATATATTGAAGATTCAGAATTTATAAATTATTTAAATCAATGGCGTTATACTGTTAAAAGACCAAAAATATTAATGTGTCATTGGAAAACTTATGAAATGGCTAATGATTTAATTAAATCAAGTATTATTAAAAATATTGATTTATTAGATGTAAAATTAATATTATCAAATGGAACAAAATATATTAAAAAACAAATTGATCAAGTTATTAAAAGTAATTTGTTTAATATTGTTACAAAAAGACCTTGGATACATTGGTCAATTGGTGGTGTTGAAATGAATAGAATGACATCAACTTTAAAAGTTAAAAATACAACATCAGCTGCTATGATTATGGAAATGATGTTACCAGGAACATCAAATATATTTTATGGTGATGAAGTGAGTATTGTTTATTTATTTATTTATTTTATTGATAAACAAAAAATTTATTTTTATTATAATATATTTATTTATTTATTTATTTAGATTGGAATGGTTGATTGTGAGTGTGAAGATCACAGAGATCTTCTTCATGTACATAATTTACCACCAATGGCTTGGAATTTAATTAATAATACAGGTGAAAAATTTACATCACATGGTGTTATGCCTTGGTTACCAAATACTGGACAACCAGTATTAACAAATATCAAAGATGCAGTTATTAAAATGGCACAATTACGACAAATAATAACAACAATTGTTGTTGATTCTAGATTTAAAAATCGTCATTTTGTTAGCAATTGTGATGTCAGGTAAATTAAAAACAACAATTAAAATAATTTAATAAAATTATTAATGTTTGTGTTTCTTTTTTATTTTTTTAGATATACTGATGATGAATTAATTGTCATTGAAAGATCATTTCCAAGATTAAATACTTATGTTATGGTTGCTAATTTTGGTAACAAAACAATATCAAAAGATTTCTCATCACTTTATTATGAAGGACATATTGTTATTGGTCCAGATATTAAAATAAATCAAAGTGTATATTTTAAAGAATTAATTATTTTATCTGGTGAAGCATTAGTTATTAAATTAAAAAAATGACATAACAATAATAATTTTGATGATTATAAAATTAGAATTTGAAAAAAAAAATATTTATATAAAACATTATTTTGATGAAATTTATGTAAATGATTTATAAAATAATTTTTACAATTTTATGTAAAAAAAAAAAAATAAGAAATAGCAAATTATTTGCTCAATATTTCTATCAAAAAAAAATTTATTTTAAATGTTACCAAGTGTTAATTTACACTCAATAACATTTGCTCAAAGAATAATAAAAAAAAAAAGAGAATTAATTAAAAGCAATTTTTAAATAAACAGAAAGTTTTACTTATATTTTGTACAAATTTATAGTGTAGACTCAGGTATAAATATATCAAAAATAAAAACCTTATTTTTATCAATAATTTCGATAATTAAACAAATATAAATTTTTAGATAAAAATAAATTTTTTTAATTTATAAATTGTAATTATTTTATAGTAATTATTATTAAAATTATAATAAAATGTTGATAGAAATTTCTCACATGTAGTAATGTTGTAAATTATAAGTATATATTAAAGTTCGATTTTATAAAGATCTATAAAAGTTTCTTTGAGCCGCACCGCGGAGCTACAATCGAAGTTCTAGTAACTATTAAAATAGCTCTGAGGAAGGTCCCTGGATCCCTGACAGAAAGTGTCGTAGCATTGATGCTATTAGCCTTTGCCATCATCTCTTTAATTGGGAAAGGATATCGTTAAGATTGATCCTTGAGATGGGCAAAGTGTATTGGTCAAAGTAAAGTTATGTGCATTATGGATCGATAATTATAATCGATAACTCAACAGGGCCTTTTACATTGAAACTTTTTTTTTTTTTACATCTATAGATCATTCTAATTTTTAAATTCGATAATAAGAATGAAAAAAAAAATTAATAATTTAATAACTGTTGTCTATGATGATAATAATAATTGTGTAAAAAATTAGATATTTTTAATTATTAATTAAAAAAAAAATAAATTATAATTGATAACTTGTTTGTATTTTTATTTATACTATTTTTATTTTTTTAAAAATACACTCAACTACGTTACTTTTTCTGCTGTTGTTGTATTTTTTTTTATAACAATAAATTTAAAAATTATCTTAAAAAATAATATGAGAAATGATAAGACACACTGCAGTGTCTTGTAGTAAGAATAAAATGTTGAAATAATCAAAAAAATTTATTATAGAGCGTGTCAAATACAATTGACACTTTTATTTTTTTTCCAGACAAAAAAAGAAAAGAATAAATAATTTTTTTTTATCTATTGCATGATAAACTTCATTATATATCACCAGACGACTAGACTTATTCGATAACTTATTCGACAATTTAAAAATAATAAGTTAATAGTTACATGAAAAAATTTGATGCTCACGAAAGAACCATTATTACATTTGAATAATTTATCAATAAAATTAAATCGATTTTCATGAGTTATATATTTTTTTTATTTTAACACCAATAATTTTTATGATATTATTTCAGTTTGATACTTATTTTTCATCACGTCAACATATAGCAAAATATATTTAATTTTAATATGAATATTTCTCAAGATGTTGATGATAAAAAATTTAAAAAAATTGAGAAAGAATTTAAACATCTTGATAATATACTTGATTGGAATAAAAAATTTTTAACAGTTGGTGGTATTTGGCCATTGGAAAATACAAATATTCGAGCAACAATATTAACAACCTACATGACATTTCAATTGATCACTGAATACAGTGGATTAATTGATGTATATGGTAATCTTGATGCAATGGTTTTAAGTGTACTTGAATCATCAATGCAAACAATGGTTTTATCAAAACTAATTGTATTTCGTTATAGTAAAAATTTAAGTATATTAATAAATGCTATGAAAGATGATATTAAAGAAAATAATTATAATGATTTAAATGAAAAAAAAATTTATTTAAAATATAATTATTATTCAAAATTATATTTTAAATTTTCAGTACCATATATATTATCTGGTGCAACATTGTATTATACTAGACCATTGTTGACATCAATAATAATGGGCAGTAAGTTTATTTAATTATTTTTATTATTTAATTAAAAAAAAATTTAATTAATTGTTATTTTTTTTTGTTTAGCATTTGGTACAAATGATTCACGTGTTCTTCCATTTCAAACAAAATTATTTTTTTCAATTGAAAATACACAAACTTATTTGTATATTTACATTTGGTATTTTCCAATGATTTATTTACTAGCATGTCACAATGGTTTTATATGTATATTAATAACACTTGTATTACATATTTGTGGGCAATTAGAAATTATTGAATATAGAATTAAAAATTTAAAATACAATGATGAAAATATTTCAAATAAAATTATATTTAAATCATTAATTCAACGACATCAACGTTCAGTTTGGTAAAAAAAAAATTAATATTTTATTATATTTTGTAATTTTAATAAATATAATTTATTTATAAATATTAATTTTAAATGAATTCATTTAAGGATGGCTAAAACTTTTGATAATTCATTTCATTTTGTACTTTTAATTGATCTTGTTGGAACAACAATTTTGATTGGATTAATGTCATATGTTGTTATTACTGTATGAATTTAATTATTAAATAAATTTAAATATTGTTATTATTATATTGCTTATTTATTTATAAAATTCAATAATATAATAATTATATTTTTTTATTTCAAGACATCTGAAACATCAGATAATTCATTTACATATGTTTATTTTGTTTGTATTGTTGCAACACTTTTTTTATTATTTGGATATTGTTATGTTGGGGAATGTCTTCTTGAAAATGTATGTATATATATATTTATAAATAATTATTATTTTTTATTAATTAATTTTTATAATTTAATTTTAGAGTACACGAATTCATAAAGCATATTATGAATGCAAATGGTACAAAATGTCATTAAAATTTCAAAAATCTTTATCAATTTGTTTAATTCAAACTCAAAAACCATTAACAATGACTGCTGGAAAATTTTTTGTATTTTCATTGAGTGGATTTGCTGATGTATGTTGGGTTTATTTTTATATATTAATATTATAATAAAAAAAAAATATATAAATTTGTTTTAACATACAGGTAATCAAATCAGCCATGGGATATTTATCAATGCTCAGAAAAATTTCAATGTAAAATAATTAAAAATAATTATTAAATTAATTTTTCAATTAACCTTTGTTAGTTGACAATTTGAAGAATATTTTTTTTATTGAACAACTTGAATATTCAGAATTTCATTGAATGATAAATGAAAAAATCCAGTCAACAAAAGAAGAAAAAAAAAAATGGAGTAAAAATTAAAATGTAAATTATCAACAATAAATTTAAGACAAAATGCAATGTCAAATGATCATATGATGATAATTCTAATATAATGATACAATAATTAATAATAATTTTCTGTAAAATAACATATAAAAACACATCAATTTACATATTTTTTTATGCTTTATCCAGAATGACAATTTCAAGTATAAAAAATTGAAAAAAAATTGTAGATTTTTTGTCATCCAGGTTAAGCATTTATCAACAAGTTATATAATTAATTATTAATATTCTGTTGACATACCTTGACACCTGGATATAACAACTGGATCATCATCAGCATCATCAGCATCATCACCAAGAACACTTGTATTTTTTTTTCATCACTTTTTCACAACTCAAAATCACATCACTCACTTTACACTTTTAAACTTGTTATTTCACTATTATTTATCACTAAACTTGATTATTTATTTATTATAAATTATTATTAAACAAAACTGTATGATATTTTTAATTAAAACAACTTACAACTTGGAATTTATACAAGGAGTTTGAAAACCGTTGAAAAACAAGACTGAAAAAAAATAGAAGCCCCGTCAACTGCTGCCACTTTTGAACCAACGGCCATTTTGAGAAGCAATAATTTTTTTTTTTTTTATTTTTTCACACATGCGCACTGAAATTATTATAATCATAATAATAAATATGACAAAATATATTGGTTATAATTAAATGTTTATTTACTAAATGTTTAAAGTAATTTAATAACAAAAAAAATAAGAAAAAATAATTTCTATTGCTAATTAATTTTTTTTAATATTTAAAATATGACAGAAGATTGTGATTCTAGTATTGAAAGTGATGATGGAAATATAGAATCAAAATTTGGCAATGATTTCCATAATATTTCTATGGAATATCCAGATACAAAAGAATTTTTAGAAAAAATTAAAAAACATATTAAATGGCAAAATAAAAAAATCAACAAATTAAGAAATAAATTAAATAATCAGGTAAATTAATAATAAATAATATTTATATGTATTAATAAAATAATAATGACATAATTAAATATTTATTTTATAGAAAGAAAATGCTAGAGAAATTGTTACACTTGAATCAAAAGAATTGGTTGATAAATCAATACAAACTGATGATTTAAAATCATCAACTGAATGGAATACTAATTGTGAAAATTCAGAAAGTATTACTGAACAAGTTAAAAAAGTTGCTGAAACTGCATTACAACATTCTGGTTTTGTTTTTGAAGAAACATCTGGACTGTATTATGATTATAACAGTGGTTATTACTATGATTCAGTATGTATTTATTTAATATTTAACAAATAATAAAAGAACTTAGTTCAATTATTAATAATTAAATTGATAATAAATTTTAGACACAAGGATTGTATTATGATGGAAATACTGGAACGTATTACTGTTACAATGAACAAACCAAGACTTATGAACTTCATAGTCAAACATCACAGAAGCAGAATGTAGAAAAAAAAAAAAAAAAAAAAAAAAAAAAAAAAAAAAAGACAGCAAATAAGGTGATTAATATAAAATTAATTTTATTTAAATAAATAAATATTTAAATATTGAAAAAAAAAAAAAAAAAAAAAAACAAATGGTAATTATGGATTTCAGGTTTCGGATGAGATACATGAGTTAATAGCTGGCCTTTCATAAACATAAATATTGAAAGATTTAAACAGCATTATTCAGGTAATTAACCTAATGCAATTTAATATGGACATATGTCTCTGTATTGTAGGGTGATGCTAAACGAAAACATTGTGGTGATAATGATGATGACAATGGTACTATCGAAGAACCAGAGGAAGGACTTTGTACAACAAGTGAAAGCAGTGATTCATCAGATTATAATTCATCATCAAGTAGTGACAATAAAATTGAACATGAAAAAGGTTTTTTTCTTTTTTTATTTTATCATCCAAGAAATTAATTAAATAATTTCATCAAATAATAAAATAATAAAATAACAAATGTTATTTTAAATTTATTTTTCAGATCCAAAAGCTTATCCACCATGTATAAGAATAATTGTTAAAGAAACAAATATACCAAAATTAAAAATAGGAACACTCTATTTAGTAACATTTACTGGTGGTACAATTGGACGTGAAGGTGATCATTCAGTTTTAATTCAAGATATAAATATAAGCAAGGTATTGAATAATTAATTTAAATTAATAAATAATATTTTTAATTAATAATAAATATTAAATTTATAAATTATATTTTAGCATCATGCAAAATTTCATTATGATGAAATTAAAAAATCATATGAATTAATTGACATGGGTTCAAGAAATGGTACTTACTTGAATAATAAACGTTTATCTGTTGCTAAACAAGAATCAGAACCATTTGAAGTAACACATGGTTCAATTATACAAGTTGGAAGTACAAAATTATTGTGTCATATTCATACTGGTCATGATACTTGTGGTCATTGTGAACCTGGTCTTATTCAACAGTTTGATAACAATGATAATGATTCTGTAACAAAACAAATAAAACATAAATCAGAATTAAAAAGATTAAAACATAAATTTGGTGTTGAAAAAGATAATACAATTGCAGCAAGTACAGTTGCAAGTGGTTATCAAGACAGAGCACAAGCTAGAAAAGATATTGTTGGTTCATCAAATCAATATGCTAAAACACAACAAAGCTCTGTTGATACGTTAGTTTTTTTTTTTGTTACTTTTAGATTTTTATTATTAATTATTATTTAAATATATAATATTTAATATAAATTTTTATTATTATTTAGATCTATTGCCAAAGACAATAAGGGCTTTAAATTATTATCAAAAATGGGATGGAATGAGGGTCAATCACTGGGAAAAAATAAGGATGGAAGAACAGAACCTGTAAGTATTTTGATAAATAATTTTTTATACTTCACATGAATTATTTAAAATTTTAAAAATGTCCTGAGAAGAAGAAAAAAAAAATTTATAAAAAATGATTAACCTGATCATAAATTTAAATTACATCTGCGAATTTATTTTTCTCGTAACTCGATGACAAAAAAAATATTATTTTTTTTTTTTAAAAAAAGGGGATGATTGTAATATAATGGTGTATAAAATTGTCGTTGCGTGTTTGATCTCAATTTCCGATTGTATATCATAATTTGTACATTCAAGCGATCATATCAAGTCAGTTTTTTTTTTTTTTTTTTTTTTATCATTATTTTTATTCACATCAAAGTGATACAAATATGATTACTTTTTTTATTATTATTATTTATTTATTTCACTGTGGCTTCCGTGACGCAACAAGTTTTCTTGCGTCTTCCGCAGAAAACAAAGATGATCAAAGTCCTGGTTAGCGTGAATCCTGGTTCTCCATAGCTTAGACTAATGTCTATAATCAAGTAAGAAACCTCCCTCAATTTTTTTTATTATCTTTTCTTAAGTTGTTGTTTTTTTTTATTGTTTCGCTTATTCTATCGGAATTTCGCTCAACCGTAACATCAAGATAAACGAAATATAAAGAAATAAATTGCCCAAGTTGAAAATAAAATTGAAGTTGATGATGTACAGAAAAAGAATTTTAAGCACAAAGACTAAAAAATGAATATAAAAATATAAAAAAATAAAAAAGATAATGAATATTTGATTGTTGAAAAAAAAATATATAGTGATGAAAAAAAAAAAAACATGTCAAATTAAGAATAAAAAATAAAATAACATGGTTCATTAAGACTTTTGACCAAGCAAGTCACAATTTTTTGTCGCTAATCTATTTTATTTTTATTTTGACAAAAAGACAGACAAACATTTGTATGATAACGAGACCAAGCCTGTTTAAATTCATGATGAGAATTTTAAAAAATAAAATATAAAATTTAAATAAAAAAAAAAAAAAAACAAATTACATTATATTAATCTTTTTTAATTAATACAAAATTTACTAAATATTTAAAAATATTATTTTAATAAAACAAACAATTTATTTTCTTGTTTAATTTTTCATTATATTATTTTTATTTTTAATCTTTCTGCTTGGCTAAATTTAAAGAAATAAAATGGGGTTAAAAAAAAATACTAAAGTTAAAAAATAATAATAAAAAAATAGCAAGAAATAATAAATAAATAAGAAAAAAAAATATATATATATATATATTGGTAGACCGGACGAAAGACATTACGAACGTCCGTTCAAGAAGATCAACCAGAGCAAACGCCCTAGCAAGTACTTTGATCTCTTCTTGCAGGTTGATGAATTTACCTGCAAGCGATTTCCTCAGTATTGCATCAATTTTTAGTTCTGGATGGTTGGATGGTAATAGTAGTATGTAGTAGTAGTGAGTTTTATTATGTATATAGAAAAAATTTAAAAAAAAAGCCAGAGAGCTGTGGAAATGACCGACACTGATGCATCTCCATTTATTTAATTTCTTGTATGATTGTTGGGCCTGGTTGGTTATATATAAAATAAATATAAAAATATACAAAATGGCCCTGTGAGACTTGCAATTACTACAGGTAGAATGGTAAATCCCCGAGGCTTCTGTATGCATATATGCATACAGCTGCATTTTTAAATATACAAGACACAGATAAATTAATATATTTGTTGATTAATTTAAAAAAATTTAATCTTGATAATAAATTGAGATTAATTATCACTAATAGCCAGGCTTTTGAAAAAATAAAATAAATAATATTTAAGTATTATTATATTTTAATTGACATAGGTATTTCTTTTTTTTAAATATATATGAAAATAAAATTTTAATAGACTTGAATAGCAGTGTATTTAATAGAGAAATAGTAACAAGTTTTAGTTGCTTATATAAAATTTAAAGGATTTGATTGTGGTACCAAGTAATTTTGTATTAAAATTGTAAATGGTTTTAGTTGTAAATTGTAAATCGTAAAATACTGCATTACCGAGTTGCTTGAATTTCATCTTATGCATATATATAACTATTAAATAAAATTTAAGTGTTTATTCATGTTATTGGTGGTGATGGTGATGGTGATGGTGATGGTGGTGTTGATGTAATGCATTGTCTAGGTTATATAAAATTCAAACACTCAAATTGATTAATTTAAATCAATTTTATTTATTAAAATTTTTTATATATTTAAATTTTATATATAAAATTGTTGAAACAATTTCATATATTGTGGTTTATTTAAAAATAAAAAATAATAAAAAAGTCACTTTAATAGTATCAACGATTTGGTTGGTTTTACAATGTTAGTTTATTACCACCTAAGAGAAGAACACAATTTACCACCTTGGATATTTCTCTTGGCCCTTTTATGCCAACTTGCAACTTGAATAAAAAAAAAATAAAAAAAAAAAAAAAAAGGTATATTAATGTGTTTGAATTTCAATTACTGAAAGGACATCTGGTTCTCCTTCTCATGAAATTGAAACTCAAATAAAACTCAAGAAAACAAAAATAAGAAAATAAAGAAAAAAACGAAAAACGAAAAATGAAAAAAAAAAATCTTGTAGAAGCAACGTACCCAATTAAAATTTTTTTCAAATCGAAATCATCAAAGTATGTCGAATGTTTTTAAATGAGGATCATAAGTTTAAGAATCTAAAGATACTCCCAAAACTCAAAAAGAATTTACCATCATCAAACAAAGCTGGAAAAGAAAAAATAAAGCAAAATTTATATATATAAATTGATTCCAAAAAAGAAGGTGGAGATGAAAGTAAAATGAGATGAAAAAAAAAAAAAATCTTTAGTCGAAAGAGGCAATGGCAATGATGGTGAAGTAAGAGAAGATTTTTTTTTAAAAATAAATAAAAAAGAGGAATGAAAATTCAGCAAATTGAATGGGTATTTAGTTGGCGGGATCTGTTGGATATCAGACGGGGGATGTGGGAGGCAACAGGTGGGAACTCAGAGTCACAAATAAATCCAACACACAAATCCCCCACCGTCTAGACACTGGTACACTCTGACTAACCATGGGTAGCAAAAAGATTACCATGGACAAGAGAGAAAGATCGTCTTCATCGTCATCATTCGTTGTCAGTGTGGAAAGGGTTAAAGCGTGTCTGCGCAACGTGGTCCCACCTGCGGCGAGACTTGCGGCAATGTTGTTTCGCATTAACCTCCGTCTGTTCTTTTACGTATATACCTATATAATGTAACCAGCCATACTTGCATATACATGAATCTATTCATGGTGCAAGACTAAAACGTAAGCCAACTTGGTTGTATATGCATGAGCTCCCTCTTTTTGTTTTTATTTAATTTCTTGTTTTTTTGTTTTTTTTTTATCATCAGCATCATCTTCATCATCTTCATTTTTTACAAACTTTTTTTTTTTGTTTATTTCCAAGTGGTACACCAGCATCATCAAACCACAAGCACCATTAACATCAACAATAACAGCAAAAGTAACAAAAACATTGTTTTTCTTCATTAATCTTCAGTATGTCTGTTATAAAATCTTTTGATGTATGTACAAACATCAAGAGAAAAAATAGAAAGAGAATAATTTTTGTTGACTGCAGTAAATGAAATCAGAATTTGAACAAGTTACATTGTTGTTGTATAAGAACAACATATAAGTATAATCAGTATTCAGCAACTACAGATTAGTTGTCTCAAACACGATTTTAAAGTTGCATATATATTTATCTCTAATGCATTCTCATCTGTTTCATTTGTCTTTTAAATTCTTTCACAACAATTTTTTATATTTACTATATTTATTATATTTACCATGTATGTTTTATCTACCCCAACATGAAAAAGAGAGCTACTGTATTATCTTGACCTTATCAAATAATTTTTTTTCATCTTGGTATATATAATTATCAGTTGTTGCAACAACAAACAACAACAACAATATAATATATAGCTATATTTATATATATATAATTTTTTGGATTAGTTAAAACATAGTCTAGATTTAAAGATTATATAGTTATTAATGTATTATACTGGTTGGATTGTTGATATTCATGTTGATGGATTGGTTGGATGAATATGTGGGAAAGTTGTTGTTAAAGCATTGGATTGGCTTGCCCTATCATCGCCAGACAGTTTACGTCTGGGTAAATACACCAGAGATGCTTGTCTACATATAACATTGAACACTTGTATTTTCTCACTTGCTCATGATCTTGCTTACTCTCTTTCTCTCTCTCTCTCTCTGTCTTTGTATATCAAGTACTGGTTTTTGGTGCTTTCATGTGATGATGATGATCATCATCATCATCATCATCATGATGGTATATGTACTGAATGTATAGAATTTTAGTTAACATGTATATATGAGTGAGATAGATTGATGGTTCAACTCAAGTACATAACGCCATTGAATTCAACCAACCAAACCAATTCTATATATACATGTACATATGGTTCTGTAGAGACAGATACATTCATCACAAAATTATCATACAACTACTGTGTGTTGTATTATATCCTGTATATATATATATTTATATATTTACTTTCTCATTTTGTATATAAACTCTGTTTATACTGTTCTCGTCTATTCCCTTCATCTAGTTTAATACATCACATTGCAAGTTGGTAGAGTGGTTCCAGTGTCTAGACGGCCAAATACAAATTAATGCCATGCAAATAGTCGTTTGTATATATATATATATTATATTATATTACTATGTATTTGTGCCCCCGAGACATTGTTAAAATAAATTTAATTATATAAATGAATCAATAATATTTTTTAAATATAAAATTAGCTGATTTAAAATTTATTTATTTATTTTTTAAATATTTATATATCATCAAGTTTCATAATATATATATATTTTTATATATTAATTTTTTTTTGTCTGGCGACATTGAGACTTTAGTCAGTTAAAACACTGTGGTTATTAAAACACGTGTATAGTAAATATAGTATCCTTGTTAAAATTGAATATGCATCTATGTTTTAAAACAAGGACAAACATTTCAACTGGCACAAGTTGTCTGGTATATTATATTCTGTCATCATTACCATCAACATCCCTCATTGTATATAATGTCTTCCATATTTTCTAGACACATATTGTTTATTATCATCAATATGATAAAATAATAAAAAAAAAATTCTGATTGATAAATAAAACAATAGATATATTTTTAAATAACAATAATTCTGTTGTATAATAAAAATAAAAAATATATAATTAATATAATGAGAATTTATTATTGATTTGTATATACATCAGATAGATAATTGAGTTTGATAATAAAAAAAAAACAAGTCTGATAAATGAAACGAGGTATGTAAATTAAATTAAAAAAAAAAATATCTAATAATAGCTAATATATTATTGAGGTAATGAAGTGTGTGGTTAATCGTGGTGCATTGCCTCCATCGTCTAGCCATCCTGGCCTATTTGCCCATTTTCCACCCTCACCTCATCAATGCTTTGATTCCCTCATGCAGACAATACATATATATATAGATAAAAATATGTAGAGTGTCTGGGCTGACTTTTGTCACGTTTCTTCATTTTATTTTTCTCTTTTTATCTCTATCAAAATTTAAAGTCTCTTCTAGTAGCAAAATATCTCACTGCCCAGACCTCTCGGCATAAACTCTCTGCATATGGATACTATTATTTTATATATGAAAAATATTGCATAAATTCTATTCGACTACGTAACGGTCTCGACTATATCCCGCGGGTGGGCATTCATTAAAATCTATTTGTTCGTCTCTGTCAGACATTTCCTCCTTCGTTGTCTGGCACAGTATATATCTGGGTCGCTTCGATTCGAAAATTACACGCCAGACACTCTTCAACATTTAACGAGGCTACCGGTCATTATTGATGGTCCAGTCATAATGCCTCAAATAAATTTATTTTTTTTTTTTTTTTCATTTTTATCCTCTTTATTAGTATCATCATCAAGTGATTATATTTTTTTTTTATAATTTGTGTCTTTTAAATTTTCTATTGTAAATTTTTTTTTCATTAACTTGTTTATTTATTTATTTTTTTTTTTTATTATTTGATTTTTATCAACAAATTGGTAAAAATTTATATTACGTTATTTAGTAGATAATTGATTAAATTAAAAATATAAATAACAACTTTCTCTAGGTATATATATTTGTTTACATGAATTATTTTTAGTCTCGCAGTTTTTTTTTTTTTTTTTTTTTTTAAATAAATTTAAATAAATTTTTTATTACATTGGAGTTTTTTTTTTTTTTTTTTATTTTATTATTATTGAATCAATTTTAATTTGATTAGATATTTTTTTTTCTTTTTTAACTTAAAAATTGGCGTGTTAAAATTTGTATTTATATATATTTTACTTGCGAGCTTTACGACTTACTTTAAATCTCGTTTTTCCCGTTATATTATACCATAACTAAAAAACTTCATTACTTGCAATTTTTTTTATTACTTTTAATGTTTTTTTAAAAAACTTTATCTTTACACATTTATTTTATATTTATATTTATATTTTAAAAAATATTAAAATTAATAAAAACTGATTTATTAACTTTCATTTATTTTATTTTATTCAATATTTTTTTAAGTGCTTACGTATAATATATAAAAAAATTTATATTTTATTGAAACTAGAAGGTTACAAGCTTCCAGTTTTTTTTTTAAGTAAATTTAAAAAAATCAATGAACTTTATAACCCAGAAAATAAAATACTCATATAATGTATTGTTTACAATCTCAATTTTTTGTGAATTTTTTTTTTAGGTCATATTGCTCATCAAGCTAGTTGAAATAAAAATAATAAAAAACCAACGAAGTAAAACTGAATACCATCATTGAAATAATAAAAAAACAAAAAAACTAGCTTTTTTTTTTTCATTTTTTTTGCAAGACAGCATTAAGAAAAGAGAGTAAGAGCAAGATGAATAAAAATAAAAAACCAATCACATACACACCAGGACGAGTCTCATCAAATCAACGATCCTGCCTTGAGTGACTCACTGTCTTATAGTAGTGTCGTATAATTGTAGGCCGTTACGCAGTCTAGACGCATATATCGAGAGTGAGGGCTACTTTTTTGTCATTCCAAAAAAGGAAGAAGCACCAAAAAAATAAAGTCAAATATAAAATGATGAAAATCAAGTTACACTTTGAGATGAAAATAAAAAATATATATCAATAAACACAACAACAACAACAACATCAACAACAACAACAACAACAACACTATGAATATTAAAATAATAAAACGAAAGTCAAAAAATAGAAATTAGATTCATGATTACATTGGATCAAAAGTTTTCAAGTACACTTGTTTGTGTGCTCTTTATAAAAAGCTCACTCTTGTACTCATTTCTTTTCTATCTTGAACGTTTTAAAACTTTTTTTTTTTTTAAATTTATTTTTTCTATTTTTTACTTCAAGTATCTGACAAAGTCTGGCAAAGAGTTACACACATATACAGGGTGTTTGAGGCTACTTTTAGGGTTCTGTCCACTTGTTCTAAATAGACCAAGTGTATTATTATTTAGCTTGTTGTCTAGTGCAGTAATTTTGTTGAACCCATGAGACAGAATGACCCAAATGAAATTTTAAAAATATAAAAAATAATTTAAATAATATATTAATAGAAAAAAATGAAAAAAAAAAATTTGCATTCCACCACCTCCAAATTTATTTATATGGATATGAAAAAAATATATAAATCCATGTTTTTTAATTTTTCTTTGATTTGACTTTCGAGTTGTCTGTCTGTCTGTCTGTCTGTACGTACGTCTAGTCAGGTCCCATGACAAAATCCAAAGAGCCATCGTATATTACACACAAACTCATATAAAATATAAATATATATATATATATAAATACGACAAGACCACTCTGATGAATTTATTCATACTTGTGAACAATAGACATGTCGTGAGGTGGTGGAATGCAAATATTGTTTTTTTTTTTTTTTAAATTTTATTATTATTATTTTTTATTTCTTCATGGTAATAATTGCCCAACGAACGTGTCTACGAATGTGACTGGAACTTTTGAGTTTTTCACGGTCGCCAAGTGTATATTTGCCTCTCTCCTTTCTCCATTTCATATATATATGTATATTAATCCACTTGAGCAATGCAAAACTATATAGTCACTCGTCAATGAGTCGTATTGCCTCAAGCCAATTAACATTAAATTCAAATAATAATAAAATATTATTTTTTATTCATTTAATTTATTTAAATATTTGTATATTAATTTTTTTTTTAATTTCAGATACAATTAATGGGTAATAATAGTAAAATTGGTCTTGGTGCAACATCAGGGATGGAATACAGCGAAATTGATGATCCAATAATGATAAAGAAAAAAAATGTTTGGCGTAAAACACGTGAAAGATATGATGAAATATCACAATAATATAAATTATTTTTATAATAATAACAAATTATTTATAAAAATTTTAATAATAAATAAATTAAATATTAAATTTATTATTATTATTTTTAAGTTGTAAATTATTATTAAATTACAAAATAAAATTTGGAATTAAAAAAAAAAATGATATTTATTGTATGTAGAAAGTTAATTGAAATATTAGGATAGATTAAAGGTCATGTTTTAGATCACTCAACTGGCTACGATATGTTTATAAAATTAAAGCTTGACGCACAGGGCAAAGACCCCAATCTCAATCATCATCATCATCATCATCATCATCATCATCATCATCATCATCATGATCGTTATTATTATTTTGTTTTTTTTTTATATTTAAATTTAAATATTTAAGTTTATATTTTCATAAATTTATTTATTTTAATTAAAAATAAATTGATTTATATATTTAATCTGTAAAAATTTTACAGTGCAAAAAACAAAATGAAGAAAAAAAAAATAGAAGTTTTTAAAATTAAATTTTATGAATTTTAGAATGGTTTGGCAAAACCTGTCTCTCACTACTTGGCAAAAGTAAAGACAAGAAAAATAAAAAAAAGATATCATTTTTTTTTTTTATCTTTTTACTCTAGAGATGCAGTCATCGCAAAACAATATCAATTTTATAATCCTATAAAATTCACATACAACATTAGAACCTGAAGTATTTATTTGTTGTTTTTTTTTTTTCTATATAAATTTTGTTTTAAATTTGTTGTTTATTCATTTATTTTATATTTTTTTTTGTTTTAAAATTGCTATTAACCAGTATAAAATTGATTTTTTTATCGTTGACCAACGAAAACCAAACTGAAAATTAGTCAGACTTGTTTGCATTTCTCTTTCTTTTATTTATATTATTTTTGTTTTTTTATTAAGCATACCAATACACTTTCATTGCTGGCTAAATTTTTATAAACAACTAATAAAAGAATCTCGTGTAATCGTGAAAGTCAAAAATTCAGATATCATGTAAGTTTCCATTTTTATTACAAAATAAAAAAAAATATATAAGTATATATAGTTTTATATTTTTATTCATCAAAAAAATAATGTGATATTTCAGTGAAAGCATGAAATATCAAAAGTGCACCAAGGCCAGACGTGGTGGCCTCTTGGATCTTCCTAGTAAAAGGGGCCAAAAATTATCTGACAGAGGACAAATGAGGCTCATTTGTTAGCGCCAACTTGACTCACATTAACTTGAAAATATTTTAAAAAGTACAAAATAATATCTGATGATGATATTTTTTAAATTAAAAAAAAAAATATTTGTAAACAACGCAATATACATCAACTGTATAATTATCAATGATTAATTTATCTATTTTTTTTTTGTTTCTATAATTTTATAAATAAATATTCTATTATTTTTTTTTTTATCACCAATAAATTATTGATCAGACAACATCCAGACAAATTTGTCTACTTCCGTTAATTTTATATATATATTATATATAAATATATATCAACTAAAAAAAATACATATCAAGCACAATCCAATCTAAGTGGTTCTTCCTGTTTTTATAGAGCTCGAGATTGCTCATACCAAGAATCTTTATTGTCGTTACTCGAAACTGAGAACGACAGAATACTTTGACTTCAGACAATGTGTAAATTAAAACAAAAAAAAAATAAAATAAAATAATTTTAAAAAACATTTAAACAACACAAGTATTTTGATAATTGTAAACATTTTTTTTGTAAATTAATTAAAAAAGTAATTTTTTTTTGACTTTTTTAATTTAAATATAATTTAAAAAAAAAACATATATATATTTTTTTTGATAAATAATTATCTAGATGTAGATGGAGAATTCAAATGAAGAATGCAATAATCCGATCATTGCCAGACATAACAAAACTTGACAAACTTTATATAGGTAACATAATATAATTCTATATACCATTTCGCATTTGGTACACGTGGCAATTTTAATTTTCATTTAAACTAAATTTATTTATTTTATTTTTTTCATATGAATTTTACTGTAATCACAACATTGTATGTTAATATATATCAAACATTCAAAAACATTCTCGCATGACATCTTATCAATAAAAAAAAAAAAAAAAAACCATCATGTTTACAAAATTAAAAATAAATTATCAAAAAAATTAAATAAAAATATTGATTAGCATAAATTCAAGATAAAACTAACATGAATGTGAATAATAATTACCAAGCTTTATAGAAAAAAAAAAACAAAAAAAAACAAAGTGAAATAAAAGAGTAAGAAGAAAAAGAAGATGAAAATGAAAAAAAAAAAAAAAAAACAATAAAAGTACTTCATGATAATAAATACAGCAAATTGCCCTAGCTTTTTAGCTACTCATTGGGGCTGTTGAAACCCATGCAACCCTTCGTCAGACCACGTTTGATCCCCCCGCAACCAAGTCAACCCTTCAGAAAAAAAATTTAAAAAAAAAAAAAAGCCACCCACCCACGTGCGTGCGTGACGATATCACAACAAATTTAAACCAGACACAAATTTAAAATAAATTTTTTTTTTTCTTTTGAATAAATATTATTTAAAAAAAAACTAAATAAATTTTTTTTGTTAAATAAAATTATAAAATAATTTTATTTTATTTTATTTTAAACTTAGTTATTTAATTTTAATTAAAATTTTATTGTTTTGTATAGTGTTTTAGTTTATTAGATTTATCTTTTGATGTTTTCAGTGAAAACATGGTCAGCAAAAGGTACTTGTTTAAGTGGTACTTGTATAGCGGTGGGACAATGGTCCTTGCATTATTGTTGGGGCCAAGGTTTTTAACTTTTATCCCTCTGATTACCTCGGTATATATACCATTGAATAAAACAACCAACTTAAAACCATAGCTGCTCAATCTCCCACTCAGACAGAATCATTAGTCTATGACTCGAAAGGGTTCTACAAGTGTACTCTTCTTACAATGACATTCACCATCCTCTTTAAATGCGCTATCACAATTTTTATTTATTTTTTTTTTTATATATCTTTGTATTATATATATTCAAGGCTAATTCAATGATATACATAAAAATAATTAAATAGAAAAATTTCATTTATTATATATTTTGAAATTTAAATAAATAATTATTTTTTATTTTTAAATTTATTTAGAGCTTTATGTTACTTTGGGCTTGTGGTGATGATAATTTTGCCAATTCATTCACCAACAAATTTAAAATGTCATCATATTTTTAAACTACTATATACTTTTAAATTTTTTTTTTTTTTCCTTTACATCATGCCGACTTGAACGATGTGTAACCACGCAAATCAACTTCATCATCATCATCATCATCAACACAACCATATTTTTTGCATTTACTAAATTCAATTTAAAAAAAAAAATAAAATAATAATTATTTAAAAATAATAAGTTTGTTTTTATATCATCATAATTTTTAAAACTAGTTCATAATAAAAACAAATGCTTGACATTATACATTATTAAAAATTTACATGAAAAAAATATTTAAAAAAAATACATAATGTGTCTCGTTAAAGTTGATATAGATAAAAATATATATTTTTCAACAATAAATGTTATGAAAATTAGAAATTATGAGCATCATATTGAAATGGTTTAAATTTGTGTTATATTGTGTTGAGATAAATAATCGTGTCATTTGGTTACTTGGTGATACAAGTAAAATAAATATAAAAATTTTTTTGTTTTTTTGAAAAAAAAAGTATATATACAATTCGAGAGGTATGTAACGATAGTACAGACATTTTATCCATGCTCGTATACTCTCGTTAACGAGAAAGGAAAGGCAAGGATAAAAGTTCTTTGGTGCACCGTACACCAACAGTATCAAAAACAACAACAACAACATCAACATCAACAACAACAAAACAACACTATACAGAAGGTAACAACAACAACAACAAAAATTCACAATAAATATATACAAAAGAACGTAGACGATGAGGTTGAAAAGGCTATATATTCGAGTTGTTGGCTTGAAAATATACCCGCAAGTTAAAAATATGCAAGATGAGTTAAATTTTTTTTTAAATTTTTTGAAAAATAATAATATTTAAAAAGAAAAAAGAAAAAAAAATTATCATTGAGATGATAAAATCTGTTTACAAATTGCTTAATTCAAATGTATATCAAAAGAAAAAATAAAATAAAATAATAATTTTTAAAATATAATTTCACAATTTTTATAAAATTTTAATTTACCTTGATTTTAAAATAAAATATAATTTAATTATAATTTTTTAATAATATTTTTCTTTAAATATTTATTTAATTTAATTTTTTTTTATTTTATTTAAAGTTAAGTTCATCTGGATAAGCCGCAAGTTGATGGGAGCGTGACTTGAGATTGTTCAATGATACCAAGTATGTTGAGTGAGGCTGTATGTTATATGCGAGAGAAAAAGACATATGGAGAACTTTGTTTTGTTCGTCACGAAAAGCACATATACATGATTATAAACAAAATGATTTTGCGTTGAAGACATTGCAAAGATTAAATAAGGATGTACATAAATGTTTATGCACACATATATTCCATATGCAAGTTAATATATATACATTGTGGGGACACACACGCTGTTTTTGTTGTTGTTGATGTTGTTGTTGTTTCACAAGTCATACTCATTGCAACCAACCCCTTCAAGATAGTATACATATATATGCACTCTTATTGCACATGCATCTCGTCCAGCTTATTTATATATTTATTTTATTT
This sequence comes from Lysiphlebus fabarum, assembly GCA_011426435.1. NCBI lineage: Eukaryota > Metazoa > Arthropoda > Insecta > Hymenoptera > Braconidae > Lysiphlebus > Lysiphlebus fabarum. The sequence goes on from WSYQ01000013.1 coordinate 319,691, forward strand.
TTTTAATTCTTATATTATCTTTTATATGTATATAGCTACATAATATAATATATGTACTGTGTCGCTTAAGTTGGCTTTTATATATATATATATATATATGAACACACGACCAACGATGCGACAAGACCAAGTAAGCAAACATCACGGACTCGCGCAATTCCTTATAAAGAGTTCCGTTGTGTCTCGTTACGCGAGATTGGGAGATTGGACAACCAAGCACGTGCTCAATGTCTACACATTAAATTCGATGGCAACTTGTTTATTTTTATTCATTATATTTATATATATATATTATAAAACAACACGAATAATTATATAACTTTTTTTCATTTAATTAAAGTATTTGGATCAGTAATGTCCTGAAATATATATAAAATATAAAAAATTGATTGAAACAGGACAACACAGTCAAAAGTATAAGTGATGGCTCAGTGTTGTCCTGAAATTTATTTTAAATATAAAAAATTAATTCAAACAGGACAACACTTGTAAAACATAAGTGATGGCTCAGTGTTGTCCTGAAATTTATTTTTAATGTAAAAAAATTAATTCAAACAGGACAACACAGTCAGAAGTATAAGTGATGGCTCAGTGTTGTCTTTAAATTTATTTTGAAAATAAAAAAATTAATTCAAACAAGGAAACACATCGACAGGTATAAGTGGAGGCCCAGTGTTTCCTTAAAATTATTTTAAATATAAAAAAATTAATTCAAACAAGGAAACACATCGACAGGTATAAGTGGAGGCCCAGTGTTTCCTTGAATTTTATTTAAAATTTAAAAAATTAATTCAAACAGGACAATACACTGAGAAGTATAAGTGATGGCTCTGTGTTGTCCTGGAGTCATATTTAAAATTTAAAAAAAAATTATTTTCATTTTTTTATACTCTTTATGTGAATGTATATGGTGACTAGACTACACTACTGCACCAGTACTACACTTCTACTACATGACAGACTGACACAACTACCACACTTAAGAATAACCCCTCGACTCAAATGAAAAATAATAATTATTTGTTGTTTATTCAATTTTATTTCAATGAAAATGTTGAGAGATATATTTAGAATGAATCTATAATTATAACGAGTCAGACATTTTACCAACGGATATGTCATTTTCATTTTTTTTCAATGACAGCACTATTGCACAGTGACTTGACAATGATGATGTTGATGAACATTATTGTGCTGTACAAGTACAGTGGATGCATTTGAAAAAAAAAAAAAAGTAAAATAAAATAGTGAGGGAGGAAAAAATTGAGGGTGGGAGAGACCAGATGTATGACCAACTATGAAAATGAAGGCGGACCGGATCTTGGTGTTTGTGGTTGGGGTCTCACTCCTTATCCGGTCCTCTTCCTGCGATCGCCTAAATCGGTGCACGCGCGCACACGTTCCTTCATATCACAATATGTTGTAGCATATAGAGTATTATATTTGTCTGAAACTTTATTTTTTTTTTGTTGTATCAAATAGTACAGTGCAAATACATATTGCAAAAGATGACTTGGTAAACGATGCAAGGACCACTAATGATCAAAAGCATCATCAACAACAACAACAACAACAGCAACATCGACATTGACAATGATGCTACTGATGCTGCTGCTGATGATGATGATGATGATGATGATGATGATGGTGATGGTGACAACAACGACGATGAAAAGGATATATCAAGAAAAAAAGAGAAATAATTTAAGGGTGAAAAAAAATAAAAAAAATAATAAAAAAGAAGGAAGAGGACCCTGCCAATTCCTCTCCAGTTGCCGCTATACCATATTAAGAACAACGCTGCATGAATGGAGCGATGTCAATGTGTTGTTTTTTTTTTCTTTTTGTTTTATATATACCTATACTTGTTCACATTTCATTTTTATTTTTCCATTTATTATTCTCATTTCGTTTTCTTCATTTCACTTTTATCATTTATTTTTTTTTCAACCCCCTGTATATACCTATATAATTTTTTTTTCTTTCACTGTATTTGTCTATAGACTTTTGTCGTTCATTTCACCTTTATTCTTGTTTTGTTTTATTATTTATAATATTTTTTTTTATTTTCATTATTATTATTATTATTAATTTTTTTTTACTTTAGATCAACAATGTACCAACTACACGCAACTTTAACTGACTTGGTATTGGAACGTGACATGGACCTTTTAAATTCAATCGAAACGATCAAACTGCCCAAATCATTCTGATGGTGACAAAAAATTATTTCACATCAACCCTTTTCTATATATACCTATATATTTATCATTATCGATAAATCATCATTTTATTTTTATATATTTTAAATGCTGTATTTGGAGACTGGCTTGAAAAAAAAAAACCAAAGAAAATAATATATTGTCTGACCATATACATAAAATACTACTCCTCATTCACTTTTATTTTTTATTTTATTTTTTTTTTTTTGAGCTGCCTCGTATATAGATTCTAAAGCGCGTCGTTTTTATCTTGCGATGATTTTTTATTTATTTTTTCGACACCAATTCGAATAGCGAATATATGCGTGACTGTGGTCGATCAAATGCATCAACAACCGGACGTTTGCATCCGCTGCTAGTCACAATACTAGTTCTATTGCGGTTTTCTATTTCTGATAGAAATAATTTTATGTTATAAAAAAAATAAATATTATACCGTTTTATTATAATTTCTTTAGATAAATATATAACCATGTTTATTATTTATTTATAAATCTTTTTTTAATTTTATTAATTTATTTGTCTATTAGATTTTCAGGATGATGATGATGATGATAATGATGAGAAATAAATATATGAGACTGGTACATGAACATAAACTTAAAAAAGTAAGGGGATGCACGTCCGGCTTTTTTTTTTTTATTTCAATTTATATATATGTATATATATAATGTTTTTTTGTTAGGGGATAGTCTTGAGGATTTGGTGCAGTCACGTGTCAAGAGGCGGACTAAAATTGTTTACCAATTACAATTGCACTTGGTATTTTTTTTTTATATAATGATAGTTTTTAAAAAAATATATATAAATAATCTAATTTTTTTTTTTAAATTTTAAAATAAAATTATTTATTATGAAATTTAGTAAATTATTATAAAAAAAAAAAAAAAAAAAAAAATTTATGTTTCCAATTGCATGCAATTTACAACATTCATTTGCAGTTTTTTTTTTTTTTTTATCATTCATTAAACTCTAGGCACATAAAAAAAATATATATATATATAAATAAATAATAAAATAAAACAAAATGGTTGTTTTTAAGAAAGAAAAAAAATAAATAAATAAATAATGATGATTGTCTGTTAATTTTTCAGGTAAGAAAAAAAAATTAAAAAAATAAAGTTTGGTGAAAAGTGTTTTACGACGACTCGTAAAAAAAAAAAAAAAAATGTATATACGAAGAATTATAAAGGAAGTGTGGGGTGGTGAGTGGAGGTAGTGGCATCAGCACCAAAAGCACCGGCATCAGCATCAGCATCAGCATCAGCAATAGCAATAGCCACAACAACAGCATCACCACCACCAGCATAATCATCATCATCATCATCATCATCATCATCATCATCATCATCATCATCATCACCATCATCATCATCATCATCATCATCATTATCACCACCATCATCATCATCATCATCATCATCAACATCAACATAAGCAACAACGAAAACAGACAGACGGATAGATGGATGGACTAACAGAGGTGGAATAGTAGTGGGAGATATCGAAGTGGGGTGCAACACCAGAGCAATTCCTCGTGCGCGCGGGTGATTATCGGCCGACGTCGTTCGACTCTCGTGGAGTCCGCGTGACCGCGGTTCCCTTCCAAGCACATTTCTGTGTGCACCACAGACACGATACAGCCTCCGATCGTCTTTCAACAAACGTTCATATATCAAGTGTATTCACAGAAATTATTATCACAAATATATTTATCAATTGAAATTTTTTTCTAATTTACAAACAACAACAACAACAACAACAACAACAACAAAATTAACAAACAAAAAAAACAAAATTTATAAAGATTCAAAAGAAAATTTATTAAAATCTTTATATTTTTGTTGATTTAATTATATTTTTTATTTAAATTCATTACGAAATTATTAACGAGTAATCCAATTAATGTGAGACGAAATTGGAGTAAGACATTCTTTATACGTTTAAAAATATCGTGCTTATATTTTTTTTTCTTAGCTACCAAGACAAATAACTTAAATACCCACAAACTACTTGTTTAATATAATTTTAAAAAAAAAAGTGTTGTTTTTTTTTTTTTTTTTTAATTTTAAATTGATAATATACAAAATGTTGTTTTTATTATTTGACATTGCTAGAGATATCAATTGTCATTTGTCATCATCGAGGCTACTGGTATTACTGATCAGACTCATGTAAATTTTTCAATTCAAATTCAAAAGTGTCAGTTATCAAAAAAAAAAAAATTATAAATATATCAAGTGTTAAATATTATATCAAACAATAATATAATTTATCAAATGACAATTGTAAAATTGTATTAAAAAAAATTTTAAGTGTTGTATCAAATTTTTGAAAATTTTTCAAAGGGTTTGTTTTTTTTTTTTTTCAAATATTGTTGTAATAAAACATTGATGATATATTGATATATATATAAAAAAAAATTAAGTTAAAAAGAAAAGTGATACGAGTGAAAACTTGTATATTATTGGTTGACAAAAGTAATTGACCTGTCTGAAATGTGAAGTGCTGTTGACCGGCGCTGTGGTTGATTGTTTGGCGGGAGAAGTGTTGGAGCCGGTTGAGATCAAGCAAGTAACTGATAGTCAGCGGCGCAGGGCGCCTGAAATGACGGGCACGCGACGGGGTTCTGCACCGCCCCGACAACGATACAAGACCATCCTCTTGACACCAATCATCGGACTTTTACTTCAAGTACACACCGTTTCAGGTATGATAAATATATATTTAATTATACTTGACAATTAATATCAAAACAAAACAAAATATATTGCAAATACGCAAAAATAACAAAAAAAATTGATAACAAATGAAAAAAAAAACTAACTGATATCTAGAAAATTATGAGACACAAGTATATACCTATTAATAATGAGACAAATACTTGATGATAGAGAAAAAAAAAAACATGAATTCTTGTTTTTTTTTTTTTTTGTTTGAAATTTTTCTCGTCGAACAACTATCAGAGAAAATAGAGTGTCTGGTCGGTTGAGATTGTGTTTATTAGTCACTGTTGCTCAGCCAGACAGCTCTAAATGGCCAATTAATTCAGTGCTAATTTCTGACCATGTCAAACGCCGTTAAAAATCATTTTGATTTCTGCTATTTGCAGTATGATTTTTTTAAATTTTTATATATATAAAATTAGATTCTATTTTAAAATTTTTATATTTTATTTTTAATTTTTTTTTCTATTTACTTCCGACGGATATGCACTCGCATCGATCTAGAAATATAATTTATATTTTATCAACAAATAACTAAAATTAACTAACCGGAAATTCCAGTTGATATAAAATTAATTTTTCAATATTAAATGATGACTCAACTGTAGAAAATAAAATTCTCGTTAACAGAATATTTCGATTGATAAAAGTCAAGAATTGTTTATAATCAAAATTATAAACAATTTGCATATTTATAAATATGCAAACTCAAAAATTTATTGAATGTCAATATTAATAAATCAATTTTATATAACTATTTACATATAAAATAATAATTTATAAATACAACGACATTTAACTTAAAAATTCCACAAATAAAATATCATGAATTTTTATTATTTTTTTTTGATATTGCGTTTAAGTTCCGCGCAACAAGTGGTTTTTACCGAGGTTGAATGGGGTTAAACACGATGTTTCAATTTTTTATGCACCAGTTTAATTCAAGTCTATAAATTCCAACAAAAAAAATGATAATTAAACAATGTGGGGGTAGTATTTTGGAATTTTTGAAAGTGGAATTTATTTATTTTTTCACTTCCGTGGGTAGTTATAATATTGCCTCAATTGATCAAAGTAATATTCATATAAAAAAAATATTCAAAAAAAAATATATACATAATCCGACGCGACGAGACGAAAATATAAAATAAAATAATAAAAATAAATAAATATAAATATTTAAGTATGTAAATAAATAAATAAATAAATAAAAAAAAAAAAAAAAAAATCTGTTGGTGTGCATTGCACCGTATGCTCACAATTACGTCGCCAACAAAACGAGCTTGAGTGCCTCGGAATCTCTGACGTAATTTGAGTCGAGGGCGTTGAGTGACGTTGTGACTTGTTTCAAGTCAATTTATATATATATATATTTATTACTATCAATGAAAAATAATTAAAATAATAATAAATAATAATCGAAAAAAAAATAAATAAATAAATAGTCAATTAAAGATATAAAAAATAATAATTGAAAAAATATAAAATTAAATTTGTGATATGTGTAAATGAATCAACAAAATACTTTGGTACCTGTACATATTTTTTGTTCATGTATTGGTAAAGTTTAACAGACCCGTTTTCCCATTAGCATTGAATAAAGTTTGTGCAGTTGAGATGCGTTTCAGACTTAACTAAAAATCGCGTATATAAACGAGAAGTCAGCCACACAATTTAATGTTGATTTTTTTTTATTTTTTATAAACTTGAAATTTTTTATTTTATTTATAATAATTTTTTTCAAGCTTTATTTTTATTTTATTTATTTATTGCAATTTTTTTTTTTTTTTTTAAATTTTTATTTCAAAACTGAAATGAGTCAGCTTAAATAAGACGTACACTCGACCTCGATAGACCCACTCACTCGTGCTCATTATAATTCCTTCTTTCCTCAATTTTTTTTTTGTTATTTTTTTTTTTTTTACTGTATTTTTATCATTTTTCATAACTTTGAAATATATATTTTCCGCATGAATATAATCTCAATAAATTCCATCAATTTAATATGTAATAATTAAAAATAAATAAATATAAATTTTTGTTTTTTTTTTTTCAAATTATTTTTAATTAATTTATTTAAAATAATAATAATTTTTTTACCAGTGATTTGAATGCACGAATAAACGATAAATAAAAAAATATTATTTTTAATAAATAGATGAATAAATATTATTGTGAGGTCAATTTAAATGCAAACTACATTTGTATAATGCAAAAAATAAAATGAAAATTCTATTTTGATTGTATTGTGATTGGCGTGCATACGATTTGTTGAATATATGTTTATAATTTTAACTCTAATGCATTCATAACAGACGAATAGATATATATCATTAAATTTTTATTATTTTATTTATATACATTTCATAATAATAATATATATATATAAATGTAAATTATTTGTATGTTTATTGAGATAATAATTTACATGATTAATGATAACAAAAAACTGAATAAATAATATTTAAAAAATATAAAAAAAAAATAAATAAAATAATAGTTACATTTCCGGGTTGAGACAAGATACTTGACTTGAGGCTGTTTGTATGACCTTGCGAATATATCATAGTAAGAAATAAAAGAGAGACTAAATATACTTGATGACTTTGACACCAAAACCATCTGTATTAATTTATATGTTATTTTTACAAATTTTTTTCATAATTTCATTTTTTTAAATTTTTAATGAATATATTTGTCAAACATTCATCACTAACAAGTACAAGTAATTTTTTTTTATATTCAAATACAAAAGGGGAATGAGCTTTTTGATAAATATTTAGAAATAACTATAAATATCTTAATGGAATAAAAGAAAGAAAAAAATATTATTTTTTTTTATGGGTCGAGCTAACGGGTAAACTAATAAAGTCATCACTCATATTTTTGATATTTTTTATTTTTGTTAAAATAAAATTATCTTGATGATTTATTTATTGTCATTTTTATCTATGTTATTTTATTTAAATTTATATATATTTATTTATTTATTTTTTTCAAGACTGAATAAGAATATATCGTCTATTACTGTGAGGTCAATATATTTATATTTAATTATTATGTGCAACTTGATATGAGCTTTTTAAAATCTGTGGCTTCAGTTGTTATATATGTATACATTTTCTAAACGTATACAACAAATATTATATATAATTAAAATAAATAAAATATATATATTTAAATTATAATTACAAAGTTGAAAAAAAAAAAAAAATGAAAATAAAAATATTATATTCTCATTTATAATCAAGATATTTATAATATTTTTTATATCAAAGTAAATATTTTTATATAAAAATATTTCCAGATAATAAACTGATAATAATAGTGGAAAATTGACGACAATGTTGGCTCACGTGCATCGGATTGTATGCAAGCAATACACTCGATAGGATCATCGTCAGACAAAAGCTCACAAAGACTATTTATTCCCACGCGTCGTTTATTTTATACTGCATTTTACATATAGAAGCTGCATATCCGCATTCTGTATATATATATATTCATTAGTATATAATTATACCCTACACCATAGATACAATTAAAAATGTATAAAATTTTCTAAATCTCATTTGCTCCAAAAAAAAAAAAAATTTAATAGATGTAAATGTTTTTTTTACAATTAAAAATTTCTATTTCTTATTTTATTGAAATATATTATTAAAAAATTTAATTTGTCATTATTAATTTTTAATGCAACAACAAAACCTTGTTCTACATTTTCATAGGCGTTAATCACTATTGAGAATTTACAACTCTATATAGTCAAGTTTTTTTTTTTCTATTCAACTTGGTGCTAATTAAACCACGATATTTTTACGCAATATTTTTATCGACTATACAAGTTGCAATATATGTGTATATCTTGCAACGTGGCAAAAAAAAAAAAAAAGGTTTTATTTTAAAAATTTTTTATTTATTTTTTTTTCTCTTACACACTTGAGTAAATTCTTAACGTTGCGACTGTCGACTAAACAAGGTAAATGGCCGTACGAATATTGTAGGATTACGTTGGTCGGGTTGGATGAACGTACGTCAACTTAATATACATATATATAATGCATAAATAATACATGTAAATATATATATACCTATATATAATGTGTATTGGTGCATATTATATATATATGTGAGACGAGACGAATACCGCAGACTATATTATACAAAACCGCTGCGGGCCAGAATGTCGCAACACAAAAACCATCAACAACCGGAAAAATCGTACAAGGACCACATGGTTCTATGTACATTACTTACAATAAACCACACATTCTCATTATGCCTTTTTTTTTTTTTATAAATGCAATTTCACGAATTTAACAGAGAAAAAAAGAAAAAAAAAAAAGAAGAAATTCTCGAGTTGAAATTTTATTTTTTCATAAATATTTTTGTATTTAATTTTTTGAATAAAAAAATTGATAAATATATTTATTAAAATTAATTTATTGTAATTTTTTTTAATTTTATATTTTTTTTTTTTTTTTATAATTCAGGTGGAATTTGTTGGTCCTCGATAAACAACGGCAAGTGTAAGGAGTTGCTGTCTCAAGGGGTAACCAGACAAGAGTGCTGTGCATCGAATGCAGCAGCTGCAACAGCCTATTCCGAGGAGGATCTTGACAGCGGAAGTCTCTTTTTCTGGAGAGTCCTTGGCGGTGGAGTTATTTGTCGACCCTGCAGAGGTACCCAATATTATCAAAGTCTTTTTTATTTTATTTTATTTTATTGTCATCTTTTTATGTATATAAGCATCTACTTGTTTTATTTATTCTTGTCATATATGATAAAATAAAATTCCTAACTGTTAATTTATCCTGCAGTATATGATAAATAAATTTTTATTCAATTGTGATGTATATATTTAATTTGCCACGATTAATAATGATGTATAATTATGGGAATTTAAATTATATATTTAATTAAATTTATAATATTTTATAATTTGTTATCAGAAAGTTGTGCAGAGGTACGTTGTGAAGAGGGTAAAAAGTGTGTTGTACGTCGTGGTAGACCACGTTGTGTTTGCAGTCCAGAGTGTAAAGTACCACGTGGTGGTAGTGGTCCAGTTTGTGGTACAGATGGTAGAAGTTACAAAAGTCTTTGCAGATTAAAAAAACGTGCATGTAAAAAAGACAGCCAAGAACTTACTGTTGCATACAACGGTCTATGTCAAAGTGAGTTCCCACTGATATGCATGCATGTATTATTTATTTATTTAATTTTTATTATTATATTTACTATGACATATCAATTACGTTTGATTTATATATTTATATATTTATTTTATAATATTAATTTTCATTATTTTTCAAATTATTAACTTTATTTTTTCTTTCGACCACAATAAAAATGCGAAAAGTAAGATGATCTTAAAAGTCATTTTATATATTCGCAATGCTCAATAAATTCATTAGTTATTACCATTAACTTTTGAGTAAATTAACATATACCTATATATTTTTGCATGATTATTAGTATTTGATAATTAGTACAGATATATAATTGTACAATAGTGATTATGATTAGAGTGTGAACGGTTATCACTGCGAATGATAACGTGTAAAGTGTCGAGCAGGTTCGTGCGAACGAGTACATTGTGGCCAGGGTCGAAGCTGTCTACTGGATCAAAATTTAAGTCCACATTGTGTTAAATGTGCAAGAAAATGTCCACAAGCACCAGGGAGTACACGGCCTATTTGCGGAGCCGACGGAAATACTTATAAAAGTGCTTGCCACCTGCGTCTTGCAGCATGTCGAGCTGGAAGAGCAATTCCCGTTGCTTATAAAGGCCATTGCAAACGTAAGTTTATTACTTTTTTTTTTATATTTAAAAAAATAATTATTCTATTTATATATTAAATTAATTAATTTATAATTTTTTAATTTTAATATCTCTATACGTTCTTTTTTTTTTTTTAAACCAATCTTTCATTTCCATCATCGTAATTTTTCATACAGTTACCGGATAAATGTATGAATACATAAAAATGATTTTGCTTGCAAATATAATTTTTTTAATTTTATTGTATTTTCTGCTTCATCTGCTTCGTCTTCTTCTTCTTCTTCTTCTTCTTCTTGTTTTTTTGTTGTTTTTTGTTGTTGTTGTTTTTCTTCGTCTTCTTGTTGTGCCAGCATCACGGCCAATGCCACGAACAAGTCAAGGACCCTCTCATGTATTTGGGTGGTGGAAAGTATTTTAAAATAGAATTTTTTTTTAAGACCCAAGCATGTTAGTGTATACACCTGACCACCGAGTCATACGACACTTGAAATCTCCAGACGAAAATTCAAGCAAGGGGCCCTTTTTTTTATCTTCAAATTATTATTATAACTTGTCATGGCAAATCAAAAACTCCATATGCATAACTATATATGCATTTTCACATGAATTCACAATTATTATTTATTATATCCCTCATATAATATTCATCAAAATATTTATGATTTTTTTTTTATTTTTAAATATACCTATATATTTGCATTTTTACACGAGTCCTTTTTCAAAATGAATATATTTATTTATTTATATATATATGTGTGTGTATATTATTATAAGTAAAATCCAAAAATAAACTCAATTTCATAAAACATTTGGCCTGGGCTCATTGTAAACATCATGAAAACTGGTATGTCGGAATGCAGGATGCACTTCATGCTGTGTTCATGTGCCGAATTAATTTGTTGAATATATATATATACCAATATTCTCATCCCACAACATATAAAAATATATATATTTATATTTAAAAAAATAAAAAAAACAAACATACAAATATATGTTGGTTTTCTTGATTTTTTCGATAATTTTTTTACTTTTTATTTGAACTCTTTATTTATATTGTTAATTTTTTCTTGTTTTCTTCTTTTCGATCATATAGGAAGTGTATTGGTTTATTTATTTTGATTTTATATAGTAGTGAGTGTTTTTTTTTTATTTTTTGGGACTTTGGATCGGGTAACACGACACCGGAGGCTTATGTCCTTGTGACGTCCTTGCCCTCCGGTCATTGACCGTTTTGTTACAAGCGCCCACGCAAAACGGCCCCAACATCATGTCTCGCCGCAATACTCATGAGCTTTTTTTTCCATAATTTTACGAGGTGTGTCTTTTCATTACACATTATGATTTTTTTTTATTTTTTAATTATTTTATAGTAAATATCAATAAATATACTGGTAATCGAATTTGTAATACATAAACTACATTATCCCTTTTGTTTTTTTTTTTAATTATAAATCAATCGCGAAAAATTAAAGTTTCATTTTGATTATAAGCATTCAAAGTATCTCAATGAAATTATTTAATTGTAAAATATATATGTATATCTAGCACTGATATAGTGATATAGTGATTTATGTGTTTTTCTTTATGAAAATAAGATAAGCTCATTCATATAAATAACTGTCATAAAATGTATCATTTAATCTAATCTAAAAAAATTATATTTAATATAGACAATGATAAAAGCGTCTTGAATTATATATGTATACATATATATACGAGTTTATATAAGTATATAATATTTATTACAACAGCAACATCTTGTTGTTGTTATTGTTGTTGATCAAAACAAACCATCATGATAAAATTTGCAACATGTAATTTACTTGAAAGAATGGAACTGTATGGTTTGACAAGCACAATGCATAATAATCCGCATAGAGCTTTAACCATAATTATATATATTTTCATTTATTCATCATGTATAAAAATCTACATGTTATATCTCTTATCAGATATATAATCCAATTTTTAAATATATATAAATATATAATACATGTAACTTAGTTAATTCACTGCGGTAGGTATATATGTATATATAAACTCAGCCAATACGTGGCATACATGTCCAAGGATCCAGGGACTCTGGAAAGTCTGGAGCTTTAAGTTGCAATTGTATTGGTACCTACCTACCTATACCTATATATTTCTATATATTAAATTACATATATGTATATACGTTCATAATGCAGTTAAAGTTGGGCCCGCGTGCGAGACGCTGAGCAGTGAAGGGTAGGTAAGCCCAGCCGACAGCATATAAACAGAGAGTGCAACAGTGCAACCGTCAAACAAAAAAAAATAAATAAATAAATAAATAAATAAAAAAATAAAAAAAATATAAATATAATATATATAAAAATAAAAATTGCATGGCGTCTGGCTTGCATCGCTCGCGCAACGCCCAGACGGTTCACCGTTTTTTTTAACCCCTTCTTTCTCAATACATTTATATATATTTTAATATTTTTTTATATTATTTTTATTTTAGTCCTTTTATTTATTTATTTTTTTTTTTTTTCTCTTCCTCATATATATATATATATATATATATACAGCCGCATTTGCTCCTGTCGACGCTCCAAACCAAATGCATTCATTCATTTTCATACCTCGTATACAATATTAATCACAATCAAATTAAGATGAGAGAAAAATTATTATTATTATTATTATTATTATTTTCTTGATGATTTATTTATTAATATTTTTCTTAAATATATTTTATGTTAGTATACGTTAATGGGTGTCTATACTCTTGAAAGTTAAACGTATCCTTCGTACAAATATTATATCTTTATATGAAATATATTTGTGCACAGTACCAAAAGAGCATTGTACACAATGCTTGGAAATTTTGATTTTTTTTTGTTCTTTTTACGTTCAAGTTAATAAGTAAACACACTTTATACTTATATTTACTTGATCATCGACACATGAGGTGTCAGTGTGTAAATAAACTTGAAATTAAAGGTGCGAAAGTTGTCGTTGTACATGTATAATCATATAAATATCAAAATTTTTACTAAAACCTACAAGTGGAACTTATATTTATGTTATTTAATATTATTATTATTATTATTTTTTAAATTGTAAAATAATTGTATAAAGCTTTTTTTTTTTTAATGTTACAAGACGATGGTGGAGGTACACATAAAATTACCACAGACGGACAGACAGACAGACAGACAGACAGACAGTCAGACTTATAATGACACAACCAAACCAGAAATGTTGCAAGCTTGTTGAAGTTGATTTTTTGAAAAAAATCTTTGACAAAATTTCGATTAATTTTTAAAACACAAATAATAAAGTTTGTGGTTAGTACTTGATCAGAGTTTGCCAATCTGGGACATTCAAAATGTAGTGTCAAACAGTTGTAAGTAAAAGAAATTATGATTTCGAAATGCATCCCTCACCTATATGGTTGTCAATCCACAAGAGGGATATTTTATGAAATTTTATATATGATCATTTCAAAAATTTCATATACAAAATTATCAACAAGAAATAATAATAAAAAATTTATAAATATGAAGCAGGAACAATATATAATATATAATAAAATAAATAAAATGAGAATCTTGTATTTAAGAGAGGGCCAGCTACGCGGGCTATCGATTCCACTGGCTTGTCAGTCGATTAATCACGACTGCACCAACACGGACCGGTAATTGTAATAGGTCATAAATTACCAAGATGTTACAAGACCTCTCTGAAGATCTTGAGAGAGCTTCAGGGTGTCTGCAAACTCACGTCGTCTTTTCGTCTTGGATATTATAAGCTGCTTTTCTTTTTGTTTTTTATCCCTTTCTTTCCTGTTTTATCTCTTTATTTTCATTCTTCAAAAAATTATATCCCTATATACCGCAAGCACTCAATCCAACTGTTTTCTCTTTCACCCAACCCCTTTTTCTGTAAATACATTTATAATATATATTTCCTTCAGCACACTGTCAAAACTTTACCGATTTGTTATTTGTTGCTGTCACTATCGACCAGACGTACCAACTTATGATGCATCGTTTATTGTATTTTTCTATACAAAAAAAATCTTTTTCTTTTTTTCGCTCTTTACATTTTTTTAATTCATTTTTCTTCTTTATCTTTTTTACCTTCCAACTTCATATCTTTCTTCACTTCCCGTCTACTACAATTTTTTAAAATTTTTTTTTCATTTTATCCACCATAAACAACAAAAACATCAACGACATCAACAACAACAACAACAACAACAACAACAATAATCTTCTTATAGAATTCTTGTATATAAATTTCTGCTCTTTTTTTGAATTTAATTTTTTTTTTTTTACGAATTCTTGTTTTTTTTTTTGTACTTCTTATTTTGAAGCAACGGCTCTTTCTTTATAAAAAATAAAAAGAATGCTGCTTCAAAGTGAAAGAAGCTGCAGACTAAAGAAGTTGGAGCCGAGAGATTGTAGCCATTTAAAAATAAAATATATAAAATATTTAAAAAAAAAAATTAAAACAAACAACTGCGTGATATTTTTTGTCATGATGACATCAATATATATATAATAACAAGTTCAATAGCCCACATGATATTGAAATAACATAAAATGATACTTTGTTTATCAAATTATCATCTTCATCTTTATTCATCGTATTTTTTTTTATTCTAATAATAAAACAGCTACAATCCATATGGATCAACTCTCTTTTTTAGCTATATATATTTATATAAATAAAAATAAAAACTTGCTCATTAATTCAAAGATATACTGTATTTTCTATAGCATCATTATGATACTGAAATATTTCAATGTCACATTCACGATTAGATATATCTATTTTATGTCAATGCAAATATTTTCAATGAACCAGAAAATACAACACTAATCAGACTATTGTGAATAAATTTATTTTAAAATATATTCAAACAATAAACTTATAAATTTAAAGAAAGAATTTACAATGACAAAAGTAGTTAATGTCCATCAGAAAATGTCAACATAATATAAACTAAATAATTCTAGAATAATTTTTTCAACTATCAAGTTTAAAAAAAAAATAAAAAAATAGTACATACATACACACCCATCAAAAATAATCTATTTTCATATATGTTAATTTATATTTATTTTATTTTTTTTTTTTTTCATGTTAGTCAATGTCAATGCCAATTAACTTTGTTGTTGTATTTGTTGATGTACATTTAAAAAATATTTTTATATATCCTTAACCTAATTATCATTATTTCAACATTGAAAAAAAATAAAAAATAATATATATATAAAGACATCTATTAAGTTTTTTTTAAGATTGAATTAAAAGACTAATTAATAGAATGAAAAAAAAAAAAAAAAAAACATTGTATCTTGATTTTAATTAAAATCATCAATTTATTAAAATAACATTGACCACACGATATAAAAAAGTACACTGCTTGTTTATATTTACCATTTTTCTAGTTACTTGTTTACTGAATATATTTAATTTTTTTTTATATATAAACGTAAATCTTTTGTTGTCGTATTTATTCATTGATTGTTTCGATAACAACACAACGATAACGGAACTACGCACCCATGATTATATATTTTATATATATTTAATATATTTTTATTGAATTTTTTTTGTTGTTGTCTGTAAATGTATGTACCAGTCTAGCTGTCTTTCTATTGAAATGTCTATAGATATATATTCATTGTGTATGAATATATTTTAAAAATATTTAATGAATGTGCTTCTGATGCGGTAAATTGTTATACGGGTTTAAATTCACTGGTCAATCAGATCATGAGGGATATTCATTGCAACTTTGTATCAAACATATTGTAAATTATTTGACCAGGTTATTTAAAACCTGTATATATATATTGTAATCAAACAGGCGTGATAGTTTCAACCATGGTATTCAATAATTGCTATAATAACTTTCAATGGAGTTTCAATTCTCACGACACGTTTTACCTTACAAAGTATAAAAACTCGGTATATGGATTAATCATTTATTTTTTTATTTTATATCAATTAAATATTATCATTATCTTTAATTTTATAATTAAAATTTATTTTATTTTTTATAATAAAAAAATGTACAATTTAAAAAAAATTATAAACAAAAATTCTTGGTTTTTTTTTCAGAAGAGATAGGTTGAGGAATATTTTTAAAAAATATATATATCAATTGTAATATATAGTGATAAAATTTAATTTAATTAAATTTTAAACAACATCCTATTTATTTCATTCATTTAGTCCAATTTATAAAATTAATTTTATTATGAATAACATATGATATATATGTTAATAATAATAAAAATAAAAAAAAAATATATATACATATATATATGATAATATAAAGATTTTGTTTTTTCCCATCAGTTTATATTTGGTCTCACGTGTAACATATATATAAAAATTATTATTATAGTTGAAAGAAATCAAACAAAGAGGAAGCATTCAATTAGTCTAGTATCAAAATTGATGATGAAATAAAAAAAAAATTTGTTGAAAGAAGAAAAAATAAAAAACTAATATAAATAAATAAATAAATATTTAGATGAAAAAAAAAATAGCCACGTGTATATTTAGTTGGGTCAGTGAACTAAAAAGGGGAAAAATTTTATAACAAAATATCATGTTATATATATATTATGTGATGAAAGTATATTAGACTTATTATGTACTTGAATTGTCTGACATTATGCGAATGACGTGGATTATATTGTCAAGTTTGTCTGTCTTGTTGACGGAAATGAGGCGAATAACCGTATAATATATAGTTTGGCCCCTAAATTTATATATATTTATATGTATTTATATATTTATATTCATGTAATACATGTTTGGTCATATCCTTGACACAGTGACATCGACGTTGTTACATATTATACATTGTGTCAATGACCACAACGTTAAATTACAACAAGAGGGCAATTGTCTTTTTTGTTTTTTCATTTAATTTTATTTCTGCACATAATATGACCAGTCTGACTGCTCATTTATCATTTGCCTAATTAGTATTTTATTTTTATAGATTGTTATTTAATATATTGAATAATGTGGTTTGAATTTTCGACTATTTTACTATTTAATCATTACTAGAGATAACATGAACGTGCTGTGTTTTATATAATTTGATGTATTTTTGAAATATTTTAATTATGAATGCTTCTAGTAACTCAACAATCTGTGGAAATAATTGATTAGAGACTTAAAAGTATTTATTTAAATTATTTCTAATTTTTTTAAATTTTTTTATAATTTTCAAATGACTTTGAGAAAGTCTGACTTTTGCAAACTCATTCGGTTTCTAAAAAAAATATTTCTAAACAACCTATACAGGATATTATGCTTCTAATATTTAAAAAACACCCTGAAATAATTATCCTGTAAGTTTCAAGCATTTATTTTGATTTTTAATAATTTTTTTTAATTTTATATTTTTTCGGGACATCACTTATGAAAGTCCAGTGCTTTCAATGTATTGTCCTGTTGGCTTAAAAAAATATTTCTAATCAACCTATTGATGATATTATGCTTTTATAATTTTAAAAACACCCTTAAATAATTATCTTGTAAGTTTCAAGTTTTTATTTCAATTATTTATAATTTTTTTTTATTTTTTTATAATTTTCAAATGACTTTGAGAAAGTCTGACTTTTGCAAACTCATACGGTTTTTGAAAAAAATATTTCTAATCAACCTAGACATGATATTATGCTTCTAATATTTAAAAAACACCCTTAAATAATTATCCTGTGAGTTTCATTAATTTATTTCAATTATTTTTAATTTTTTAAAATTTTTTTATAATTTTCAAATGACTTTGAGAAAGTCTGACTTTTGCAAACTCATTCGGTTTTTAAAAAAAATATTTCTAAACAACCTAGACATGATATTATGCTTCTAATATTTAAAAAACACCCTAAAATAATTATCCTGTAAGTTTCAAGCATTTGTTTTGATTTTTAATAATTTTTTTTAATTTTATATTTTTTCGGGACATCACTTATGAAAGTCCAGTGTTTTCAATGTATTGTCCTGTTGGCTTAAAAAAATATTTTTAATCAACCCATTAACGATATTATGCTTCTAATATTTAAAAAACACCCTAAAATAATTGTCCTGTGAGTTTCATAAATTTATTTCAATTATTTTTAATTTTTTAAAATTTTTTTATAAAATCCAAATGACTTTGAGAAAGTCTGACTTTTGCAAACTCATTTGGTTTTTTAAAAAAATATTTCTAATCAGCCTAGACATGATATTATGCTTCTAATATTTAAAAAACACCCTAAAATAATTATCCTGTAAGTTTCAAGCATTTATTTTGATTTTTAATAATTTTTTTTAATTTTATATTTTTTCGGGACATCACTTATGAAAGTCCAGTGTTTTCAATGTAATGTCCTATTGGCTTAAAAAAATATTTCTAATCAACCCATTAACGATATTATGCTTCTAATATTTAAAAAACACCCTAAAATAATTATCCTGTGAGTTTCAAGTTTCTATTTTAATTATTTCTAATTTTTTTTCTATTTTTTTATAAAATCCAAATGACTTTGAGAAAGTCTGACTTTTGCAAACTCATTTGGTTTTTGAAAAAAATATTTCTAATCAACCTAGACATGATATTATGCTTTCAATATTAAAAAAACATCCTAAATAATTATCTCGATAGTTTCAAGTATTTTATTTATTTTTTTTTTATTTTTTAGTAAATGACTATGGAAAATTTTTTTAATTTTGTCATTTACTATAACCACATGACAGAATATCATCAAAAATACAATGAATATATTGGTATCGACTTGTTTAACAAATCAACAACATAGAAGAATAATTTTTTTAAATTTAATTGTTCTAGAAAACGCTGATTGCACAACAATCCGTTGTCGAGAAGGTCAAACATGTTTGACTGAAATGAACTCTGGTCGACCAAGATGTGTAACATGCACTTATCGATGTCCACGTAAAAAAGAAAAAATACGTAAAAAAGAACGTAATAGAGATTGGGATAATCAGCATGATCCAGTTAATACATCATTATTATGTGCAACAAATAATATAACATATCCAACATGGTGTCATATTGTCAAGGATGCTTGTATTACTGGTTTTGTCCTGGAAACTAAACATGCTGGTCCATGTGACATTCATGACACCTCTTTTTACACAGGTAAATTTAATTTTTTTATTTTAATTATTTCCCTTTTTTTTTCAACTCAATTTTTGTTGATAAAAAATTGAAAAAAAAAAAAAAACCACTCTTCAAATTTATTATCATAAAATATTAACGGTGAAGTTTTAAATACTTCATTAATTAAAATTTATTCAGATAAATTTTTTATTTTTAAAAAAGAAATAAGCTGCGTGCTTCGTCGCGTGCTTCATCATTTTTCAAGGATGAATACATTCTGGTTTTTTATTTTATATGTACATGTGTGACGGTATTAAAGTGAATAAAAAAAAAAAAAAAATTATACTGCTTCAAAAAAAAATATATGTCTGCTTCAGGCATTAAAACACTCGACTTTTGCCTTGTTTTACCCAGGACTTGTACAGATCAAAGTGGATGAAAGAGGCGGGGCATTGAATATATTGTATGCACAAAGAGAAGCCTTTTTTAAAAAAAAAAAAAAAATCGAGAACAACAAAAAAAATATATATATAAAAGCACCTTATCATGAATAATCTTTTAGTCGTATAGTATATCCCACTTCCGATCATTATTATTTATTGTTTCTCAATGTTAATATTATTATTATTTTAAATTTTATTTTTTTTTATTAAAGTTTATTGAGAGATACTGACCTCAATTAGATTAAAAAAAATGAAAAAAAAATTATTTCCTTATTGATTTTATCAAATTTTATGTATTTTATATAGTGATCTTGTAAATATATATAATCAAGCCAATTTATCTAATCATAAACAAGCTTTAAATTACTTGAAAATGGCTCAATGAATTTAAAATTTTATTTTTCAATAAATATTTATAATAATTTTTTAAAACTACCTTAAGCTTATATATATATATTTACATGATGATAAATTTATTTTTTTATTCAAAGAAAATTATAGTGTCTGATGTAACTCTTGACTAGACTACTTGTAGCTCATGTCACATTTTTTTCTTTTTTTTATCATTTTTTATTTTCTCACGTGTCTATATTACTCGTATGTATGTTGAGTTTATCGTGCAAGACACGTTGCACCTGTTACAGGATTTAAAAAAAAAAAAACTTGCTAAAGAAGTTATAGATAAAAATAAATAAATAAAAAAAAAAAAACATGTGTGAGTATGTGTCAAGACATATTAATGTTGCACAAATCTAGACACAACATGATAAAAAAAAAATTATAAATTCCCTGAAGAATTTTCTTTAATCATTTGTCTATTTATCTAATATATATATATATAGTTTATAAATAATTTAATGATAAATTATAAATAAAAAAATGTATTTAAATTTTTTTGTTATAGAAGATGAAAATACAACATCAACAAATTACAGTGTAGATCTTGCTGATGAAGAACAACGAAGTCCTTCACCTGGAAAATCTTTGCAAATGCATCATCAATTTTTTTCGTAGCTTCATTTTATTTCACTTTCATTAACATCATTCATATTATTATTGTCATTATTTTTACCATCATCATTATCATATTCATTATTATCATCATCATCATTATCATCATCACGGACATTATTATTTTATTAGATGAAAAATAATAAATATATAACATAAATTTAAACCTGAGTTAAAAGTAGTTAGCGGGATATTAAATCACGTTATTTATTTGACTTGGTTAACTTGACAAATCGGCAATTTATTGTAAATTTTTTTTTCTATAATTTAATTTAATTTGTTAACTTGATTATTTTTTTTTTTTTTCATTATAATTTTTACAATGACCATTAAGAATTTAATCTGGTCATAGTATTATCACCGAAAGTATTAGATTTTAAAAAACAAAAAAAAAATAAAAAACAAAAAAAAATTTAATAATAATAATGAAAAATTAAAAAAAAAAATTATAATTAATATAAAAATTTTCAATGGAGATGTGAATATCTCTTTGTACCTTTATCAGCCGTGTTGTCAGTAGTTTAACCATCGTCGTACTTAATTTATTTGTAGAATTAAAATTCAGTGTATATTCAAAGTATAATTGTTGATACTCTTGTGGGTGTTGACGTCTTCCACCGTGAATTTAATGAAATATAAATTTTTAAGTGGATAAACAAATTTAATATGAAAAAAAAATAGAGAAAATGAGTGAGTGATAATAAGAGTGTGTATAAATGAAAATTTGAGTGAGTAAAATATTAAAATAAAAACAAAATGCCGAGGGCCAAAAAAAAATTTATATATCACAACACAACATATCGCAACGAAAATAAATTTAAAAAAACAAAAACTAATTTTGTCTATTGCCTTCGGCTTTTTTTTTATAAAATAAAATAAATAAATTTTATATCTATATGAAGACGTATATAAAAATTGCTAATTGCATGTTGCTTTCTTTTGACTTTGAACAAGATATTTATATGAAAAAAAAATTTTAATATAAAAAATTAAATATGTATAAAAATTATTATTAAACTTGAATATAATATTCTCGTTTACACAATTAGACCAAATATGTAGCTGTAATTTAGAATCACTGGTCTAAATTGATTTTAGAATTTCGATTAATTATTTCAAATGAAAATTTATCATATATATATATTATAAAAAAAATTATAAAAATATAATTTAAAAAAATAATAAAATATTTGAAGAATAAAAAGGTAAAAAAATTATTGTTATAGATGGTGTAAGAAATTAAGGACAAATTTAATATTGTCGAAAAAGTAATAAGGTGCTAGAAAAAATTTCGATTTCGAAATTTTAAAAATGAAAGAAATTAAATGCCAATAATTAAATTGAATTTTATTTAGAAAAAGAAATAAATCATTTTGATGTAACGAATTAGTTAAATAGATGATAAAAAAAAATAAAAATTATTTATTAAAAAAGAAAATAAATGTCTTCTCTCAAATATCCTTGTACCAATTTTAAAAAAATGTGTGTATTAGTAATTGTAATCATAAATAGATATATAATTGTCTTTTAAAAAAATGTATCAAAAAAAATATTGATGATAAATAATATAAATTAATATCATCATAATTTGTGTTATTATTATAACAGAAAATATAAATTATTCAATTATTTATTGATATTTTAAATACCATAAATGATAAATATAATTTTAAAAAAATAATTAATACACTTTGTAAAAAAAAAAAAAAAAATTGATAAATTATTTAATCAACTTTTTGTAAATGTTTTTGTTTTTTTATCATTTTTTAAATTGTTAATATAAAATTTTAGTTGAAAGAAAAAAAATTTATTTTTAGTTATTTAAATTGCAATTATTATTTGTAAAAAAAAAAAAGTATACTAATTATAATTTTATGATAAATAATCTCTTTGAAATTAAAAAATTGAGATAAAAAAATTAATTAATTTTTAATAATAAATAAAATTTATGGTATACCGATACGTATTATGTATAAAAATAAATAATTTATAAATTAATTTTATGGGTGGCTAATTTGAGTCAAATAAAAATATATAATTGTCGTAACAATATATATAATTCAAATAAATTATGAAAATGAATTGATCTTTCGTATAATTAAATTTAATTAATTTTTAGTTTTTTTTTTTTTTTTTTTTAATAGATACTAATGATTTATGATTATGATTGATCCTAGAAAAGCTACTTTAAGACTGTGAAAAATTCTATATGTGTAAATGTTTAAAATAAATTATTGAAATAATATAATAGTCTTGTTTTAATAATTTTAAATTGTTTAGTCAGTTGTTATGATAAATCATAAAATGTGATTTTATTGTATGATTTATTTATAAATAAAAAAAATTGGTAGACAAATTGTTGGATGAAACTTGCTGATGTTGACAAGTGTTTTTAAATCCACAAATAAATTTTGTTGTTAAGTTAAATCAACAGAATTTGTACCATAAATGATACATGATGTTGGCATGATGTTGAGCCTTTTTTTCTGATGATTCCAAGTGGATCCTTTGGTCTTTCCAACTCTTGTTAACGTCATCAACGTCAAAAACGTACAAGTTTTTACTCTTGATACGAGTGTGATGTTGGCTATGTTGTTATTTTTTTTTAAGTATTTTATTTCTTTTGGTATTTGTATAATTATAAATTAATTATTGTAAATGTTAATCACGTAGTCTTGGTATGTATCACAATCTTATGTATTATAAGATTTTTTCCTTCCTTTTTTTATTTATTTTATCATTAGAAACTACGAATTTATCTAATTACGTTTTTAATTTTTCTTTGCTATGACGAATGGATTTTACATTTAAGTTTATAACTTAATGTAACATAACGCTTGACAATTCGTGTCATAATACTTTAGATATAACGCAAGTAATGTAATTTTCATTGAAAATTAATTATCCATTTTATTATTTTCATCAGTATTCAATATGGAATATTCTCATTCACATATTTAAGAATATTCATACTGATTTTATTAATCTCATGTTAGAATTACCAAATGGTTTGATTGATTTCCAAACCACTTGTCAAAGTAAAAACCAACATACCTTTCACAATCACCATCACCATTTTCATTACTTGCTTATCTCTTGGTCAGTATATACCTATACCAACATCTTGGTATTTCAACAACAATACTTGCTCGATGAATTATTAACACTTGGTTACTAAACCAACACTCATGATTATCCAATACCTGTAATCATTGTTAATAAAAAAAAAGATATATTTTAACAAAATGTTAAATTGAAAACTTTATTTATAACAAATGAATATATATTTACCACTTTTATCTCTGTTGAATGTGTTGATCAGCACCACAACTTTTGCATCTTGCTCACTCATATTTTCCAGATGATTTTTAGTCATATTTTTTGCAATCTGTTAAAAAATAAACAACAACACATTAAAATCAACATACAATTCATATACAACTTTGCAAATTAATTAAACAATATTAGATAATATTAACAAAAAAAATTGAACATGAAACTGGAGGGGATAAAGAGAGGGTAACCAATAATAATGTATTATCAATTTATCTGGTTTAATCTTGTTAAACAATAATTCAAGACTTTAATCAATAACAAATAAATAATTAAATAAACTAATATAACATATCGTTTGTTAATAAAATTAATAAAATAATATAAAACCAAATAAGTATAATATTCATCGTACCTTTACTCCATTTTGAATTGCAAAATTCAACGGCGTCCTTTTGTCCAAAAATGATATGAATTTTTTATGTACAAATAATTCATATCCAGTAACAATTTATAGCTCATTAGAATGATAATGACAAGAAGAATCGATTAAAAACAAATAATCAATTGTGAAAAGTAATAAAACCGCCAAAATAAGTGCAAAACAACCTCTGGTTTGAACGTACGTCGTTATCAGTGTGAGAAAAAAAAAGAACAACAACGCTACTAAGCGGTGAAAATATTAAATATTTTAGATCATGCGCAATAACAACTAGAAAAAAAAATAAAAATAAAAAAAAAACAATTATTATTATTGTTATTATGTTTATGACAACAAACATGACAACTTGGAATAATAATTATAATAATTAAATAAATAAAAATCAGCTGAGTGTTTATCAAAAATAATAATAATTAAAATATTTTTTAATTATTATTTTACAAAATATTACCTATAATTTATACATTTGTTTATTAATATAAATAATGATTAAAATTAATACATAAATTGTTTAAAAAAAATATTTTATCAATATCATGGATTATTTGTCAATTTTATTATTTATAATTGGAGTTTTAACAATAAATACTCAAGGATGGGAGGTTAGTTATCAAAACTTGTATGAAACATAATTTATTAATGTTAATTTATTAAATAAAATTTTTTTAGATTCCAGAAAATTTTGGTAAATCTGGACATTCAAATAATTGGGCTGTGTTAGTTGATACATCACGTTTTTGGTTTAATTACAGACATGTTGCAAATGTATTATCAATTTATAGAAGTGTTAAACGTCTTGGAATACCAGATTCACAAATAATACTTATGATTGCTGATGATATGGCATGTAATCCAAGAAATCCAAGACCAGCAACAGTATTTAATAATATTAAACAACATATTAATGTTTATGGTGATGATGTTGAAGTTGATTATAGAGGATATGAAGTTACTGTTGAAAATTTTGTTAGATTATTAACTGGTAGACTTCCACCAGATACACCAAGATCTAAAAAACTTTTAACTGATGAAGGATCAAATATACTTATTTATTTAACTGGACATGGTGGTAATGGTTTTCTTAAATTTCAAGATTCAGAAGAAATAACAAGTCAAGATTTAAGTGATGCCATTGAACAAATGTGGCAAAAACGTAGATATCATGAAATATTATTTGTTGTTGATACTTGTCAAGCAAGTTCAATGTATGAAAAATTTTATTCACCAAATATTCTTGCTGTTGCTTCAAGTAAAGTTGGTGAAGATTCATTATCTGTAAGTTAATTTTAACAATAATACTAATTTTTTTTTTTTTTTATCATCTTAATTTCATTTGTTTAATTTATATTTTGTATAATTATTTTTTTACAGCATCATGTTGATCCAGATATTGGTGTTTACATTATTGATAGATATACTTACTATGCTCTAGACTTTTTAGAAAAAGTTGAACCATCTGGTTCTAAAAAACTTAGTGAATTTGTAAGTTGAATTATTTATATTATTTATTAAATTTATTTATTATATTTATATTGATTTTTATTATTTAAATTTCAGCTTAAAGTATGTCCAAAACATTATTGTTTATCAACTGTTGGAGTTCGTACAGATTTATTCCGTCGTGATACCAAGACTGTTCCAGTAACTGATTTTTTTGGCTCAATACGGCCAATTGAATTAACAAATACTATTGTTAATTTAATACCAGTTACAAAAAATTTAACCAAAGTCGAAGTACCAGAGTCCAAATTTTTTTATACACCACAATTTCCCGATGTATCATCTTATGTGTAAACATATAAATTATAATGTCAAATAAATTTATATAAACAAGGTCAATTTAATCAAAAAATTTAATTAATAATTTTCAAACAATATTATTATTTTTTTTTTTATTTATATATACATATAGGTATATTTAAATTTAGACTTAAACTTTATATCTACAATTTAAAAATAAAAATTTACGCAGTAGACGAGATTATTTTACTTTATTTTAAGAAAAATATATAAAATTATTATTTAATAATTCAAGGCCAACATGATTAATTTATCTGGTGGTCATAGGGTCAAGAATATTTTTCCAAATCTTAAATAAATTGGCCAATGAAATAAGTTTAAAAAAAAATAAATAAACAGTAAACAGTTAACTGCGACAATGATTATCATACAAATCAAAGGACACAAAATTAGTATATATAGTTGAATATAAAAATTATGGAACCAGTCTTTTTGACAAGTTGTCCAAGACTTGTAAGAAAATAATAAAATTAATATTTTATTTAAACAAAACGAAAACGTAAGTTTATAAATTTATTTTTCTTTTAATTTTACCAGCAAAGCTTTTATTTAAATTTAATATATTCAGATCGTTTAAAAATATATATTTAAATATTTTTTTATTTATACAGATGTTATTAATATTAGCAAGTGTTTTTGTCATTTGTCTTTTACCATTACCAATTTTTGGAATTGAAACATTTGATAATTTTAATGAAGTACATGAAGCTGAAAATTTATCATTAAGACGTGTTAATCCATTTGACCCTGCAATCAATGAAGTTCCAGCAGCTCCATTACTTCCAGGTTGTATTAAAAGTGGATACATAAAAGATCCATTTAATTGTGCTAAATTCTACAGATGCTATGAAGCTAATGCTATACCAATTGCATTTTATTGTCAACCAGAATTAATTTTTAATAGTGAAACAAATACTTGTGAACACTCTGAAACTTTTAATTGTTAATTTATATTTATATTTATATTTAATTAAAAAATTAAAAAATCTATATCATTATTTGTATTATTAATTATTTTTTGTTTTATTTTTTGTACATTTTAATTGAACCAATGAAAATTTTACATTAATAATAAATGTAATTATATACAAAAATTCGAGTACTTTGTATTTTGTTTTAAATAAATTATTATAGTATAAAATATTATGCCCAGTCACAATAATTTTTGTCAGAGTTCCAACATAATCCAGCTGGACATAATGTCTTGATTGCTGTGTATCCACCATTTGAAGAATGAGCACATTGATAAAAATTACATGATTCTGGATCAGCATAATTTCCAATGCCAGGACAAACAAATGATCCACTTGGGTTATTTGTTGATGGACTTATTGTTGACATTGGGCTTGTTGTTGTTGACACAGATGACTGTACAGTTGTTGATATTACTTTTTGTGTTGTTGATAATACTGGTTCAACTGGTTGTCCTCCATTTAAAACATTATGTAATGTATTTAAAAGTGGATATTTTATACCACAAGTACCTCTAAAATCATCAGTCTCTAAACTCCAAATCATAGCACCACCAAGATCCATTTCATTAATAAATTTGGCTTTTTGTGATATTGAGCTAAAATTAAAAAATTAAAATTAAAAATTGTATGACAAATGATAAGAAATAATATTATGATAAGAATTTTTTTTAAATAAATCTTAGATAAATATAAATTCTTGATAAAAAAAAAAAAAAAAAATTAAATAAATAAAAATAAAAAATGATTATTACTCAATGTTATCATAGCTGATCCACTGATTTCCTTTTTGGGCATATGGTACACAACGTTGTTCATCATAATGGATATCCCATTCTTCTTTTAATTGCATTTCACAAATTTCATTGTATCCAAGCATACCAGCTTCACGTGTATATGGTCCAGCTGAACCAGCACCAGAAAATGATGCTCCAACATAATTATTATTTGGATTATTTAATGTAAATGCTCTACCATAAAATGGAACTCCAAGATTTAATTTTTCTTTTGGTGCTCCACAACTTATCCAATAATTAACACAAGCTTCAATATTTAATTGACGATCATTACCAACATCACTTGTACTTGGTTTAAGTGCAGCATTCATTCCAAGTCCAGAACTAAATGCACCATAAAAATCATATGCCATTATATTTATAAAATCAAGATGTTTACTTATTTCTTGAATATTATATGATTGTGATGCTGTTGATTCAGCAGCAGCAACAGCAGCACTAAGAATAAGACCTTCTTTTTCAAATTTAATTTTAACAATTTTAAGTAATTCAACATAATTATTGTAGTCAGCTGGAACACCACCTTGTCCTGCATTTGCTGGATATTCCCAGTCAATATCAAAACCATCAAATTCATATTTTTTAACAAATTTAACAGCATCATTTGCAAATTGTTCACGTGATTCAGCAGTACTTGACATTTTAGAATATTTTTCAGATCTTTGATTCCATCCACCAATTGCAACTAATGTCTTCAGATTAGGATTTATTTTACGAAGTTCATTGAATTTTCTAAATCCATCTAAACCACCACCATCTGATAAATCTCTCCATGAATCAAGTAATGTTACTTTGTTACCATTTAAACCAACAAATGCATATATCACATGAGTACAAAGAGTTGGATCAATATTATTAATATCAAATTTTCCATTACCAGGTCTATATACTGACCATGTACCAATATAACAGACGACTCTTTCTATATAAAATTTAAAAAAAATTATTTATAAATAAATTTAATATATAACAATAGTATTTTTATTTTTATTTTTTTTTAATTTTATAAATTAATAATTAACTTACTTTGAGATGCTGAAACACTTCCAAGTGCTAATATTGCTGCAATAATAAATGTCAAAGCACGCATCTAAATAAAAAAAAATTAATAATAAATTAATCAAGCTGATAAGTTTTTTCTTTTTTTTTTTTTCACTATCATTTAATCTTTTGTTAAATAAGTTACCTTGATATTGTGAGTTGTATTCAAGTCAACGAGTGAACAAATTATAATTTCTCAATACCAAGTTCTCTAGTTTTTAAACTCTTCACCTTATCAGTTCTACAAATAATAATGACTAATCTAACATCAATAAACATCAAAATTGATGAAAACAATATCATAATATTTGATCAATTTTATTTATTTATTTACTCAAAAAAAAATATATATATATGTATATATAAAAAAAACATGACAAATTTTTTTTCCATATTAATTTAAAACATATGTTTATTATTTTTTAATTAAAACAAAAATATTTTTAATATTAAAAATTATTGATACATAAAAAAAAACCTTGTCATGTTTTTTATGTAAATATAATTATTTATATTTTTAATTAAAATATAATTTATACGTGTATAAATGACTATTATTAAAAATTAAAATAAAAATATATTTTGTGATATTCAATTTACCTTTGTATTAAAAAACCTTCAACAATAATATTTCTGCGTTAAAAATAAAACGTCGTTGTAGACTAATATTTTAACAGTATAATAAACTTTTTGATCATAAAATTTTGATCATAAAATTGATAATAACAATACAAGGATTATTCATGTATTTACTATTTATTATAATGTCTATTTACTAACTTACAAAATGAATAAATAAAATTTAATATTTAAACAAGTCAATACTCATATTAATAATATAAATGATTATTTTTAAGTTGTGTATGATATCTAGGTAAGTGAATCATCATTTAAACATATTTTTCTTATCACAGATATCACTCTCAATCTATTGATATCATTTTTATAATACGCATGAATTTAACATTACATTTTTGTTAAGCAATAAAAATTTAATTAAAACAATCAAACAATTTTAAAAAATTAAAAATAATATTTACATTTATATTAGTTCAAACTCGTGTAGAATTATAATCATAATAATATTGTTATCCAGTAGAATTATTTTATTTATCTAGACATAGATAAAGTTCATGGATAATTAATATTTTCAAGATCAATGAAAAAATATATGATGCATGATTAATAATTTATGTAAGCATAAATGAATAAATTTATATTCAATATTTATTTAGTTGTTTACTTTATCAATTAATCAATAACTCCTACCAAGTTTTTTTTTTTTGTTATAAAAATAAACATTATTTTTATAATGTAAATTAATTTTTGAGTTAATGTAAAAATAATATAATATTTATTTAATTGATACAGCTGTTATGAATTAAGTATCATTATTATTTACTAAATATTATTTGAGATAATAAATAAATTAAGTCAATACAGTCAATTTTAATTATATACACATTTGTTTTTTTTTTATTTTTAAATTTCTTTTTTGTTTCTTGTTTAATTTAATAAATAAAATAAAACAAGATATAATTAATTACAATAATTAAAATTTTCTTCCTTTAATTAAACGATTATTTCTTTGAAGATTCATTTCACGTAATTTTCTCCAGTATGCTTTTGTATTTGGATCAAGTTCATCAAGTTTTTTTGGCTCACCAAGATATATATTCCATAGCCAATCTGGATATTCACTGTCATCTTTTAATTTAATATCTTCACCATCTTTATATATATTACTTCCACATAAATGTGTTACTAATTTTTTAGCATCTGTTTCAACTGGTAATACAATTTTTGAACTTCCTGCTGCTTTTTTAGCTTTTTTAGCTTTTGCATTGAATAATCCAGCTATTTTTTTTTTATATCAAAAAATAAAAAATATACAAATTAATATAATATATATCTATATTTAATTTGAATTATCCGCCATTTTTTGAACGCATGCGCCAAAAAAATGGCTGTATAATTTTTATTTTTATCAAGTTGGTAATGTGATTATTATTTATAAAATTAAAATACACATAACCTCAATTAATTGTAAATATTAATAATAAAAGTTATATTATTTTTATTAATTATTAATAAATTATTTATTTACCTGCAGGTACTGCATATCCACATTTTGATATGACAAAATGTAATGGTGTAGTTGTTATTGTTGTCTGTCGAATTAATGATAAAAATAAACTCATTTTGTCGGTGTAAAAAAAACACAGCCACACAAAAATGCAAAACACACATACACACACAAATACACAAATTTAATGTATTATTTATTATAAAGTTGGTAATTCTGAATTAATAAATGTTGTTATGATTATTGTGTTGTTATTTGAAATAAAAAAAAAAACAAAAAAAGTGTACGCGCAACAACAAACAAAACAAAACAAGAAAAAAAAAAAAAAATTATATTTTTGCTAAAAAATAAATAATATAGTTGAATAAAAACTAATTGTAAAATTATTTAAAACAAATAAATTAAAATTTTATAAATAAAAAATATGCATGTGATAATAGTAAATGATTATTACTAAATAAAATAAAAAATATATACCTATTGATAAAAGATTGATTAAATTGTTTTTGTTATGTGATGCCAATAAGCAACAATACCAAGTCACAAGTAAATTAATTTATTTTTATATTATGCATATTTTTATGATAAAACAATGAAAAATTTATCACAGCAACATGTAATTGTTAATTAATTTATTTCTATAGATAATATAAGATATGTATTATTTTTTAGGTAAAAAAATTAACATTCAATGTACGAGGTAAATCAGCAACAGTTCATACTGATACTGAACAAGAAGAAAATAATTTTTTTACAATAGCACCAGCTTTACCAATTTTACCTGGTGCTTCTGCACCAATTAAATTAACAAAACGTTCATACAGTTCATTAAAGTAAGTATATAGAGACTGTTGTAATAATAACACTGTTGTAGGATATATTTTTATTTATATGAATTTATTTATATCTATATAATTTAAAAAAAAAAATATAGTTCTACAAGTTCAACGTTTGCCTTTGAAGATGCTGAAGTTGGTGGATGTGATATTGTTGCATTACAACAAGCTGGAGAAGGTAAAACAATTGTGGCAAAAAGAAGTCAAATTGAACGTGATAAAAATCCTGATAGAATATGTCTTGATCGTCGTGGTCTTACAAATTTTCCTGATATTATTGATGAACCAAAATTACGTCTTATGTCATTACAACATAATTTATTATCACATATTGAAGCTGATAATTTTATACAATTAACAAAATTAGTATTTCTTGATTTATATGATAATCAAATTGAAAAAATTAATGATTTAATACCACTTGAAAATTTACGTGTATTATTAATTGGTAAAAATAGAATTAAAAAAATTGAAGGTCTTGGACCACTTGTTAAACTTGAAGTACTTGATTTACATGGTAATCAAATAGTACAAATATCTGGTCTTGATGATTTAATATCATTAAAAGTACTTAATTTAGCTGGTAATAATGTTAAAATAATTGGTTATAATGATTTTCATGGTTTATCATCATTAAAAGAATTAAATTTAAAAAGAAATAAAATTAAAAAATTACTTGGTTTTGGTGAAACACCACAATTACAAAAATTATATTTAAGTAATAATGATATACAAAAAATTGAAGATATGGGAAGTATTGCTAAAGCATTACAAATTAAAGAAATAACAATTGATGGTAATCCAGTAACACTTAATACTGATTGTATATCATTTTTAGTATCATATTTACCAAATTTACAATTATTATCAACAATGCAAATTAATGAACAAATAAGAAGAACAGCAATGGCATGGCGTACAACTAAAGAACAATCAAATACTGAATTTCTTG
This sequence comes from Lysiphlebus fabarum, assembly GCA_011426435.1. Taxonomy (NCBI): domain Eukaryota; kingdom Metazoa; phylum Arthropoda; class Insecta; order Hymenoptera; family Braconidae; genus Lysiphlebus; species Lysiphlebus fabarum. The sequence continues at coordinate 353,182 of WSYQ01000013.1, forward strand.
ATCTTACAACACAAGTATGTTGTAATGTACGTCGTGAAGAAGTTATAACAAATGCTAAAACAAATTGGGAATTAATAAGATCACAAACAAAATGTTTTACAAATAATAATAATAACAATCATCACAATCATCATCATAATAATACAAGTAAATTAAATAATAATAATATTAAAAATGATAAAATTCGTGGTTTAAATTTACAAAATTCAAATAAATTTGATACAGTTAAATTAAAAAGTTTAGATGATAATAATAATAAAATTAAATTATTTGGTAGTTTAACATCAATTAATGAAAAAATTGAATCTAAAAAAATACAATATAAAAAACGTAGTAATTCAAGTGATGGATTATTTCGTATTGATAATATTAATAAAATAAATGCTCTTGATTTTAAATTACCACCAATATTATTACCAATTATAAATAATATAACAAATAATAAAAATAATGAATTATATAATAAAAATTTAAAAAATAATAATATTATTATTGATAATAATAATATTGATACAACAACTGATAGTGAATTAGAAAGTTCAGAAAGTCATGAAAGTTTAAAAAGTGGTCTAAGAAATCATTTATTAAAATGTAATACAAAAATAATAACAAATGATAATAATAATAATGATATTATTAATGTTAATAAAATTAATTTTAAAACATTTTATAATGTCATTGATACAAATGACAATATAAATGATAATTATTATAATTTTATAAATAATAAAACAAATAGTTTAGATAGTAATAAATCAATATTTGGTGAATCAAGTAGTTCATCAACAACAAAAGCTGATGATTATGATGATTCAGATGATGATAAAAATCGTATTAATAAAAATTCTAAAATTAAAAAAATTGTACATTATAAAAATAATAGAGCTGCAACTGCTAGAGTTAAACATAGAGCAGCAATGGCACCATCACCACCACCACAACAAAATATACCACCAAAAGAAAAAGAACAAGGTGGTGATTATTTAGTTGAAATAATTGGTCGTTGTTTAAATGTATATGGACAAGGTGCATTACGTTTTATTGATCGTTCATGGGATATACAAAAAGCAATTGATGTTAATATTGTTAAATTTAATTATGTACAATTTAATAGTATTGCAACAATATTAAATAAATTAAAAATACGTTTTAAAAATGCTGAACATTTTATATTTAAAGAAACAAATATTAGTCATTTAGGACAATTAAATGCACTTGCTGAAGTACAAGGTTTAACAAGTATACAAATTGAACCAGAAGGTAATCCAATTATATCAAAAAATTGGAAAATTTATGCAATATTTCGTCTTGCTCATTGGGGATTAAAAATAATTAATGGAAAAGAGGTTAATTATTTATATGTATATTATATTTATTAAATATATATCTATAGGTAGATAAACTTTTTTTTTTAATTTTATTTTTATTTTTTAGATTACAGAAAAAGACATTGAAATTGCCAACGAAGAATATTCTGGTCTTACTGATATTGTCATGTGGTCATTACCAGAATCATTATTACAACCATTATTACATAGATTAAATTTGGAAAAAGTACAGAGACAAAATGGAGAACAAATCACTGCCAAACAATTTTTATTAAACAGTGATCCAGCACTGAGAAATGTTGTTGCCAAAGAAGCATTACAATGGCGACGAGGCAATATTACACAGGTTTTAATATAATCATAAAATTTTTCAATCTTTTTAAAATTTTTTAAAACAAAATAATTTATTTATTTATTTTTTTAGGAAGATTTAATTTCACGACATAAAGGAAAAGTTCATTTATCAAGCTTAATTGATCAAACAATTGATGCAATACAAAAATTACAATTATTAGAATGTGAATGGCCAAATATTCTTAAAGAAATAATTCAAACAACATTAAATGATTATTCAGATATAAACTTATACATGAAACGTTACAGTAAAATACTTGAAAATGGTAAGTAAATTGCAAAAATACTTTGATAATTAATACTTATAGGATATATATATAATTCATATAGTAAAATAAATTATTGTTTTTTAAAATTATAAACAAATTTATCACTGTTATTTAAAATAATAATAATTGATTTGTTCAATGACAAACAAGTGCACAAAGCACTAGTGATAACAAACCACAAATTCACGTTGTAAAAAAAAAAAAAAAACGATAAAAATAATAATAATTTTTTTAATATAAAAAAAAATAATAATAATAAAATGACAAAAAGAAAAATATATAAATTAATTTATTAATTTATTATCCTTTTTGTTGATTATCAGATGTTCCAATAATTGATTCAACACTAAATGAAATTAGTGGTTTTTTAATTTTTTGAATTGTTGGATTATTTGTAATGTCTGTTGTTGATATATCAAATTCATTTGTATTTTGTGATGATTCAGTAAAACAACCAAGCCATGAAATATTTGGATATGTTGGATAGTAATTTTGTAGATCTAATGTTGATCCTGAATTATTTGTATCATCTGTTTCGACACATGATACTGATCCAAGTAAATGTCCATTTGAAATAACTGTTAACAAACAATATATAAATTTAATTCTTAAAATTATAGAGTTTATTTTTTTTTAAATATCTTAAACATACTGAATGTTTTGAATATACAAAAGAAAAATGTAACTCATATATTTACTAAAACAACAGACATTGAGTAGTCACAAAAAGTGTGGTTTTTATTTTTACTACTTAAACAACTTTTTAATGAAAACATCGTAATTCTATATTTAAATTCTATTGTGTATATTTTTTTTTTCCTTTTTTTTTTACTAATAATATTTAATAATTATAATATATAAATAATTTACTTACTAGGTTTTTTTAGATGTTGTACACCATTGAGACTTTGAAAATTTTGTGTTACACTTATACTTGTTTGTGTGACTTGAAGTTGATGATGACGATGATGATGTCTGTGAAAATTTCTAAGTCTTTTATGACAAATACTATTATTTGTTTCATTAATATTTTTTAAATCTTGATATGATTCAATATCATCACCAATTATTTGTTCATTTGTAATAAATGTATTTTGTGCATGTTGTTGTCGTCTTAATGCAACTTGTGCAGCCATAACTCTTTGTCTTTCAACAACAAGAAGACAACATGGACAACGACAATCTTTCCATGCACATGATCTTTTGTGTCCTTTTAAACCTGATATTATTCCATGATTTCTACATCTTGCACACTTTGGACTTCTTAAACGTTGTTCAGTTGTACCACAATCACTATTTCGTTTATTCATACTTTATAATAATTCAAATAATTTAAAAGAAAAAAAAAACGAAAAATAAGAAATCTTGAAGATGTTTATCTCAGTAAAGATGTTAATCACAACTGGAAGATATTTGATTATTTTAATCTCAATGTATGAAGATGAATAATCCCCTCCTACTATTTTAAACAAATTTATTTTTAGTTTAAAGCTTTTAAGTCATTGGTTGACTAAGAAAATTAGCCACACCAGCAATTTATATTTTCTACCAATCAACTTATATTAATAATATATACATATAGTTATTAAATTCTACTATCATTTTTTAAATGTTTCTTTTACCGTCTCAATGGTGAAAAAAAAAAAAAAAAAAAAACAATTAAAGAAACAACAAATGTATACATTTGTTATCAATATCATTATGCATTTATTGCAAAAATATAATCTATAAAATTATAAATATAAATTATATTTAAAAAATTAAAAAACCAATCGAAATAAAATCAACTCAATGAATATTTCGATTCAAAGAAAAAAAAAAAAAAAATACATAGTCATGTACTTTTTTCGACAGACAGCTGTGACCACATGGTATTATTTTCTCTGATCTGACTTTAAAGAGCTCGTTAATATGATCATTTTACATGTTGCCATCATACCAGTTAATATTATTTTAAAGATTTGTTATTGTAACATATAGCTGTTGTGTATACCACTCCGGACATCCTCCATATCATATTATTATTTTAATGTTATGATCCTTAAGTCGGCACACGCTCATCACTTATTGTGTTTATATATTTTCTTAACGATATTATTAACTCTTTTCTTTATTTAAACATTTTTTTATTATTTTCTCATATTTTTTTTTCTTTATATTTCTAACAAATTTACAAGTACTTATATACTTACTTGTAGCTTAAAAATATATATTTTTTATATTTGTTTATATATTTAATTATTTAAAAAACAAAATTATTTTATGTTTAAAAAAAAAAAACTTATGAAAAAGTATATTAAAAAATAAAAAATCAGCTGAAAAATATCAAATATTGTCTTTGATGTTTGTTACGTATGTTAAAAAATATGAAAATATTAAAAAAAAAAAAAAAATCAACCGGAAAAATAAAATGTAGTTTTATAATTATATATTTATACAAGTCACTATGTAGATTTGGAATTTATCCTAATGAGTCAAGAACCAAGGGGGTGTCACTCGAAAATTTCATTTAATTTTAATTTTTTCTCTTGTTTTATTTCTCTTTTTTTTTTTTTTTATTTTTCAAGTTGATGAACGCTTGACATCATCTCTTTTCATGCCTATATGTATAAACGAAATATTGTCAAGAAAAATATGTTGACAGGTCATTCACAATCATCAGACGTTTCGACCAAGCGTGACCAAAATGATGTTACATATTTCAAAATGCCAAGTCTCTCACACTAAAGTCTATTCTTGCGTTGACTGACATTCACTTATTTTATTTTTTTATTTTTTTTTTTATAAAAAACTATATACATATATCTGTAACATATTTTTTAACCACAGATTGTTTTTTATATTATATTATATTAAAAAAAAAAAAAAAACCCATTAATAATAAATTTTTATATTTCATATATATGTTAATTTAAAAATGTTAAATTATTTAATTCAATTGAGTTAATTAATTTTCAAATATTATGAAATGAAATGCCACATTGTACGACAAATGTTGGATGGTACATTGGTAAATTTATTCTTGGTGTTATTGGAGTTATGTTTGTCTATGTTGGATATATCAATGAAGGGTAAATATATATTATTAAAATATTATTTATTAATATAATAATATATTTACATGAATAATATTTACAGAAAAAATTTGAGATGTACAAGTCATTCTACTTCTACTTCTGGTAAATTTAAAAAACAACGAAAGGATAATAATAATTCAGAGTGAGTTTTAACAGCCATACGTAAATGAGATCACTTTCAGGATTATTTGATTTAAATTAAAAATACTTATATATTATAAATCCTTAGAGGTATCTCTTGACGTATGGCTCCATGAAAATTTATAAAATTATTTAATAATACTTAGAAATAAATCTGTTACATCAGGAAAACGAAAAGTCAATGTGCAACTTGTCGAAAAACGTAAGTTGTTTAGTTGATATTTTATTTTAATAGTAAAATAATTGAGCTGTTTTTATATTTTATTTTTTTTTTTCAAGGAAATATAAATCAACATCTGAATCAAGACCTGGAAACCATCGATGTGGATGTGATGAATAAAAATTTATTAAATAATTCAACAATAAAATTTAATAAACAACAAGTAAAATATTCAAATGAAAATATATTTAATAAATATTCACATAATAATTATAAAAAAATTAAAAAAAAATTAAATTGTAATATTTGTAAACGTAAAAAATATGAAAATTATTATACATCAAGTAATTCATATAATTCAAATATAAATATTAGAAATTTTTATAAAAAAAATTGGTCAAAATCAAAAAGAAAAAAAAAAAAAATATGTTTTGTATATAAATTTTCAAATTTTAGTTCATCTGATAATATATCAAAAGTTAAAAAATTTTATTATCCAAAAGAATTTTTTTATAAATCAAAATATAAATCAAAAATTAAATGTCAAAAATATTATTATAAAAAATGTAAAATATGTCATAAAATAAAAAATAAAAAATATAGTAATTTAAATTTTTAAAAATAACATTAACATTATTGTTTATATTTTTATTTATTATTTTTAAATTCAAAGAGATACGTTTTTAAAACATTTTTAGTAATATTCAAAGTCGATTAATACTCGTCTTGTTTAGAGTGACATTTCTATAAGTAGAAACTTCTTTTGGAACTGAGGATAACTCATATTAATATATTATTTTTCTGCTTCTGGGTGGACCTAGTTGGTTGTCATGTCTCGTTAATGAGATTCTACTTGTCTTGAATAAAAAATAAATATAAATAAATAAAATAATTATTATTATTATCAATGAAAAATTATTTTAAACAACAGGTAAATTAATTATTTTAACTAGAGCATAATATTTATTATAAAATGAAAGGCTTAGTCTTGTTCATAATTACGCATAATTAACCAACGAATCTTTTTTTTTTGTTTACAAATTAATTAACTGTAATATCTCTGAATGCATCTCATTGTTTCATGATATCTGTACTTTATTTAATCTTAAATTTTTAATATAAAATTAAAATAATAAACTTGGCAAATGCATGAAACATTTATTCATATTTATTTCATAATTTTTGTAAAAAAAAGTAAAATGTTTAATGAGAAAACTGTCAGTCTATGATTTGACAAACCCCCAAGTTATTTCTCAACAATTTCCGGAGACTATGACTGTTTCAAATATTTAAAATAAACTCAACACTTTAATTATATTTGTATTTAGTTTATATATTTTATTTAATTTCATGTTTTTTTTTTTATAATCAATTATTATTATTTAATTAATTTGTATCTGTTAATAAATATGGATCTTCTGGTAATAATTTTTTTTGATCATCACAATCTTTTATCCATTTACTGTCAATTATTTTAACAATTGTTTCATTAATTTTCATTGATAATTCATAAATATTTACTGATTTATCATGGACAAATATATGTGTTATATTATTATTAATTTCATCACAACAATTACCTTTTTTATATTTAAATAAATATTTTTTAGGATCATTTGAATTTGTAAAGTATCCAAATATATTTATAAAAAGTGTATGTTGTGATACTGAGCCAAATAATTTATTTGACAATTTTTTATGTACGTCATTAGAAAATTTTGTTTGTATATTATTTAATATACTATTATTTGGATCAATGTCATGATGATTTTTTAAATTTGTTATGTTATTTAATAATTTATTTAATATATTAATATCAATATTTTTAGTATATGAATCAAAATAAATATCATATTTATCAAAATGTCTTTGAAGTGTTGATTCTTTTCTTACAAAACATTCCCATGGTTTAAAATCTTTAACATATTTCCAATTTTCTTTTTTTGTTGCTCTAAGTAACCAATCAACTTTAACAACATCATATAATTCAGAATCAATATATGATTTTGTTCTTGCTTCTTTATTATCTCTTGCAATAATACAAAATGTTTGATTAACTGTTGGTGTTTGTACAATTTTACCAGAATGTTGTATAATTATTTTTTCAATATCATTTTTTGTTAATTTATTATTTTTCCATAAATCACGTTTTTCATTTGTAACACAAAATTCTTTATTTTCAAATAATCTTGTTAATTTAATAATATCAAAACTTCTAACACCTTGAAAACTTACATTAACTCTTTTAAATTTTGTTGTTTCACGTATTTTTTTTTCTTTTATTTTATATGAAAATTGTGTATCTCTATCATCAATAGCTACACGATTTTTATTTAATTTTTGAATATATCCTTCATTATTTATAAATGATTTTAATTCATTTAAAGTACATGATTCATTACATGGTTTATCATATCTAATTTTTTTAACTCTTGGAAATCTAAATGTATATTTTGATGGTTGATGATCACATGATATCATTTCAGTTGCATTTATTTGTAATACTATTGAATTTTCTGGTTTAATCCAAAAATCAGGTTGATCTTTTGTCGGTCCTTCAACATTATCAGGTTTTTCTTTGATCCAATGTGTTTGTAAATGATTCATCATATTATTTTTTTCAATAACTTTTAATCCACTACGAATCGAAACAATTGTATAATATTTATATTTATTATTATTTTTATTAATATTATCATCAACAACAGCTAAAAGAAAACTTCCAAATAATCCAGTTGTTTTTTTTTCACTATAATATGCACCAACAATTGCTAAATCAATATCTTTTGCAAAATCACTTGAAAATTCAGCTTTTATTTTATAACATCCACTATTAAAACGTGTATTTAATTTATAAATTCCATTTGGATCTCTCAATACAATTCCTTCTTCATTATTATCCAATGATTCATTAAAAATATCTTGAAGTTCATTAGAATTTTTAACATATGTATTTTTACATTTAATTAATATACCTTCATAATCTTTAAATGATTTTTCTAATATATTCATTCTTTCTTTAAATGGTTTATTTAATAAACATTCATCATTATAATAAATAATATCATAAGCAACAAAACAAGGTTGAAGTGAACTTTTTGTTGTTAATTTTTTAACATCAAATAATAAACCTTTTGTACCAAATATTTTTTTTTGTTTATGCCAACCCATTAATTCACCATCTAATATTATTGAATGACAATTTGGATTTAATAATTGAGTAATTTTTTCAGTTAAAAAACCAGTTGAATTTTCTGATTCACCATATGATGAATTATTTGTAATATCAAAACCATGACGTGTAAAATATTTAAATTTTCCATTTTTCATATGTAACTGACTTCTTTCGCCATCAAATTTTGTTTGTACAATTAATCCTTCATTATTATTATAAAAAAGTTGACTGGCTTTTTCAATACTAATTCTTTCAAGTAACATTGGTTTAAATGGATGTAAAACACTTAATTTTGATATATTTTTTTCAATTATAATATTTTTATCTTGAAATGTATCACAAACAACACGAATATTTGAATTTTCTAAATAAAATTTTTCAGCATTTGGATGATATATATCCCAAATTTTATGTACACCAATACTTAATTTTTTTAAAATTATTCTAATAACCCATTTAAGTTCCAATGCACCACAATGATCAATTAAATTTTTAAGTTCAACATCTTTTGGTTTATTTAATGTATTACATTGAGCAATTGAATCAAGTAATTTATGTAAATCTTCAAGATTTAATGAACAAGTTTTTGATAATTGTAAACGAAGTATCCATGTTACTCTTGATGCAAAATCATCTGGTTTTGGTGCATTTTTATCTGGTTCTCTATAAATAAATTTAATATGTGTATTTTTATTATTTAATAATTATGATTTATAATATAGGATAAATTTTATTTACTTGTAATTTAAAATTTTTTGTCCATTAATACTATTTTTTCCTAAACAAAATATACGTATAATTGATAATCCAATTGTTAATTCTTTAAAATTGTAAGCTGCTCGTTCTCTTTCTTGTTCTAATAAAAATAATCGAACAATTGGAAACATTGAAATATCAGCATTTGGATTTTCTTTTTTTAATTTAATACCCAATTCTCTACAATCATCAAAAAAAATTTTCAAAATATTTGCTTTATTTTTTCCTTTAGCTTGTGCTATTTCTTCATAAATTTGACACAACTTGGTAAATTGAATTTTTGAAGCTAAACTTGTCATTTTCTATCAACAAAAAAAAATAAATAAAATAAAATTACAAAATTATTTTAAAAATAAATAATTTAAATAATTAAAAAAACAAAATATTATATTCATATATTTAATGTTTACAAAGATATTGTTTATTTAAAAATGAATAATTATTAAATATATTTAGGATATAGGTATATATAATTTTTTTTTTTTTTTTTTCTTTTATACAACAATATAATTATTAAGATATATTGTAGCAAGTTCTGGATTACCAGATTGCATATAAATAAGATGAAGATTATAAGCAGCTTCACATTTAAGATCTAATAATTCATAATTATCTTGAATTAATTTTGATGGTGGTGTTTCAAGAACTAATTTATAAAAATGTGATGCACCAGCAAATAAACCAATTTGATGAAGTGATCTTGCAATATTATAATTTGTTTCTTGTGACATATCAGTATCTCTTAATTCTTCATATTTTTTTAAAAATACAAGTGATTGTGTTACTAAACGATGTTTTTTAGCTGTAAATTTTTGACATGACATTTGTAAAAATGTAATAGCAATTAATAAACCTAATAATGGACTTGGATTAACTTTAAATAATGATACATAATCATTTAATGCATATTTATAAGTACCAGATACTAAACAATTATTGGCATGTAATACATGTAAATAAGAAAATGCATCTTCTTGTGTTAATAAACGCATTATAAATCTATTATGTCGTGAATCATCTGATCTTTGTATCATAATATTTAATAAATTCCATAATGATGGTTTTTTACAATTTCTTACTAAATCACGAACTAAATTATATCCATGATATGAATCATTATTATATATACATGATAATAATGATAAAAATATAATATGTACTGTTTTTGGTTCAAATTTTTTAGATGTTAATGCTGTAAAACATACTCTTTGAAATAATGGAAAATTTTTACGTTCATATAAAACTTTACATAATTCAACAAACATATTAAATTCTTCATCAACACTTGGTAAAGTTGATTCTTTAAATCTTGGTGCATTATCTTCTTCAAATGGTTCAGCTCTTGCAAGACGATGATTACGTATTGCTTCAAGTCTATGACGTACATCTGGACGTGTTAATATTGGTAATTCACGTCTTGATCTAATATGTATACAATGACTTGATAATAATAACATTGATGCTTTTATAAATTCATCATAATTTTTCATTTTTAATAATATCATTGCTTCACGATAAACAGCATCTGGTTCAAGTTCATCACAATTTGGATCTTGTTGTAATACTTTTAATGCCATATCATGAAAACCGAAACATTTATATAATGTTGATAATTGTACCATTATATCTAAATGTCCTGGTGATAATTTATTAACAATTTCATAACATATTAATGCACGTTTTGGTTGTTTACAACCAGTCCAACATTCAGCATATCTTAACCAAACAGCAGCCATACTATATTTTTTTGTTCTAACTAATGGATCAAGATATCTTAATGCAAATATAAATTTTTTTTTTCTCATAAATGCTTCAGCAATATCAAGATATAAATCACCAGATTCTTCTGGACTTTCTTCAAGAAATCTTGGTGTAAATGTATCAGCTAAATCAATATAATCAAGTTCAATTAATGTTACTAAACATTTTGCTCTTAAATCAACAACAATACCATCTGGAATTTCACAACTTATTATTTTTTTATTATTATTTTCATTATTATCATCATTTGTTTCTTCATAATTAACCCATATTGTTGTATAATTTGTTAATATATCTAATGCTTTTTGAAATTTATTTGTTATTATTAATAATGCAGTCATCATATTAACTTCTTCAGCTGTTATTAAATTTGTACATTTTTTAAATATTTGTTCCATTGTTAAAAGTGCTTTTTCATAATTTTTTTCTTCAAAAAATTTTTGTGCTAATTCTGTTCCCCATCTTAATAATAATTGTGCATCTTCTGGTCCTAAACGATATATTAATCTTAAATAACCCTTGATATATGCTCTTTTTTCACCTAATCTTTCTTGTAATTCAGCACGTTCTTCATAAAGTTTTGCATCTTTTGGATTTGCTTTTATTGCTTTTGAATAGCATGTTATTGCTTGTTTAATATTTCCTGATTGTAGTGAAAGTTTTGCTAATCTTGTCCATTTAGCATCTTTTAATGGAGTTAAAAATGCACCAATTAATAAAAATTGAAGTGATTGTTCACGTTTACCTTGATATTCATAAATTGATCCAAGTGTTTCATAAGGTTCTGGTGCATTTGGTGCTTCTCTAAAATTTATTAATTAATAAAAAAATTATTAAATAATTAAAATAATTATTAAAAGTTTTATTTTTTATTTTTATTAACTTACTTGATGATAGTCATACACATTTTTTCAGCCAATTCAATGTTACCTCTAGCATAATCTGTATTTGCTTCACCCATTAAACCAACTAAAGCTGGAGGTAAATGTCTATGTGGTCTTGATACTCTAAATTTAGGACGTTTATATTTTTTTTGTAATGGTTTTGGTTCTTCAATTTCTTCATCTTCATTATCTCTAAAAAATAAAAAATTTATTTATTATAATAATTTAACATAATCAATTAAATAAGTAAATATATATATATATATATTTTTTAAATTACTTTGAAGAACTTGATACAGCTACTTCTGGTGGATCTTCTGGTGGATCTTCTGATTGTTCTTCTGATGGATTATTTTTACCCATTCTTGATGTATATTCAGAAAATTGTATTTCACCAACTAAAAATTGACGTATCAATTTTGCTTTTTCTGCATCAGTTAAATGTCTATCTTCTTCTTCATCTGATAAACCTTCTTCTTCTTGTATTCCCAAAGGTATATTTGGTTCTTGTATATCATTATTTTCAATATGATTGCCTTCTGCATTAGCATTATCATTACCATCTTCATCATCTTCATCATCTGATGATTGTCTTTCTAAGTCTTTAAATGTTATACCTGATTCTTCAACTGGTTGATTTTCAAGAGCTACTGCATCAACAAATTCATCAATATTTACATACATATTTGTCATGTCATTTTCATCAATTTCTTCAATAATAATTGGTGCTACTGAATCTTTTTTATCATCAATAATCATTTGTTCTTGTTCATCTATATAATTACTTGAACATTCTACATAATTTATAGGAATTCCTTCTATTTCCTCGTCATCAATTTCCATTTTTATATTCATTTTAAATTATTTTTACTCCAGTTTAATTATTCTTATAAATTAACTTATCACTTGTTGATATAATATGTTATATATTTTTAGAATATATGTGAATGATAATTAATTCTCACCTGTTTATTTAATATCCAGTTTTTATTACAACAATGATTGTGATAATATAGGTAAAGTAATAATATAATAAATTAAAAAAATAAATTAAAATTGATTAGAATCAAATGCTTTTTGTTGTTTTGGTGTCAAACTAACAAATAACAATGATAATAATTCTGATACAGCTTTTATTCATCTAGCCTAATCTGAGATGTCTGAAATTGTTTTTTTTTTTTTTTTTCGTTATACACTTTTAAATGTGTGTGTGTATTTGTAGTAAAATTTATATTAATTAACTAATTAATTTATTAATAATAATGTCTGAAAAAAATAATTCAAATTATTTATAATTAAATACAAAAATAAAATATACATTTTACGTATATATTTTTATATATTTAAAGTGTTATTAATAAATACACAAATAAATATTTTATATACACACATACACACATGCCTTATTGCCTTGTTTTTCTTTTTTTATAAATAAAAACAACATTTTTTTAGAATACAATAAATATATAAAAAATGATTAGATTAACAAACCTATGTACTGTGAAATAATATGATATATAATTTGATATTCATTGTGTCAGTAGTTATGAATTTATGATACTATTAATTTATATAAACTAAATAAAAACAAGATGATGTTTCAATATCTTTGCTTGAGAGTAAATTTACCTCCAGGAATCATAAAATTTTAACAATATCTTATATACCAATTTGTTTAAAAGTAAGATAATTTAAAAAGCATTCTTTATTTAAAAAAAAAAAAAACAAAAAAAAAAAAAAAAATGTTGAGCAAAAAAAACATTATTAATAACCTTTAACTGTATTTATTTTTTATTTATAGAAAAGAAGATAAAATTTATTATGATACCAAGAGGATTATGGTGTTTATTATTGATAATGTTTTTAGTTAATGCTAAAGCATCAATAATAAATAATGATATTAATAATAATTCAAGGAATTCAACATCAGGTACATGTAATTCAACAAGTACACCAAATGTCAAAATAAAATTGTCAACAAAAATAATAAAAAATGAATATATAGTTGTATTTAAATCATATTATAAATCTAGTACACGTAAAAATTTCATTGAAGCTGCTTTAAAATCTGCAAATATATTTAATTGGAATATATTACCAAGAAATAATCCAGCCAGTGATTATCCAAGTGATTTTGATGTTATATCACTTGATGAAATATCAAAACAATATGGTTTATCAGCATTAAATAATCATCCAATGATAAAAAAAATAACACCACACAGACTTGTTAAAAGAAGTCTTACTTATATAAATACAAATAAAAATAATAATTCAACAAAATATCAATATGCTGGTCGTAATATAAATAGTGTTAATAATCAATTTTGGGAATCATCTAATCTTCATTCATCAAGACGTTTATTTCGTGCAATACCACGTCAAATAACAAGTATTTTACAAGCTGATGAATTATGGAAACGTGGTGTTCGTGGTAATGGTGTTAAAGTTGCTATATTTGATACTGGACTTGCTGCTCATCATTCACATTTTAAAAAAATAAAAGAACGTACTAATTGGACAAATGAAAAAACTTTAGATGATGGTCTTGGTCATGGTACATTTGTTGCTGGTTTAATAGCATCATCATCAAAACAATGTCTTGGTTTTGCACCTGATGCTGAATTATATATATTTCGTGTATTTACAAATAAACAAGTATCATATACATCATGGTTTCTTGATGCATTTAATTATGCAATATTATCAAAAGTACATGTACTTAATTTAAGTATTGGTGGACCAGATTTTATGGATCATCCATTTGTTGATAAAGTATGGGAGTTAACAGCAAATGGTGTTATAATGATATCAGCAATTGGAAATGATGGTCCTTTATATGGTACTCATAATAATCCAGCTGATCAAATGGATGTTATTGGAGTTGGTGGAATAAATTGGGAAGATCAAATTGCACGTTTTTCATCACGTGGTATGACAACATGGGAATTACCAAATGGTTATGGTCGTGTTAAACCTGATTTAGTAACATATGGTTCTAGTGTTAGAGGTTCAGCACTTGGTGACGAATGTCGTACACTATCTGGTACATCAGTTGCAAGTCCAGTTGTTGCTGGTGCTGTTGCATTACTAACAAGTGGTTTTATAAATAATGAAAATAATTTATCAACAATTAATAATAAAATAACACCAGCAAGTATGAAACAAGCATTATTAGCATCTGCAAAACGTTTACCTGGTGTTGGTATGTTTGAACAAGGTGCTGGTAAATTAAATTTATTACGAGCATATCAATATTTATTACAATATACACCAATATCAACATTATCACCAAATTATATTGACTTAACTGAGTGTCAATATATGTGGCCATATTGTACACAAGCTATTTATTATTCTGGTATGCCAACAATTGTAAATGTAACAATAATAAATGGTCTTGGAGTATCTGGACATGTTGATAAAGTTACTTGGCATCCTTATACAAATGATGGAAATGGTGAAAAAATAAATATTGCCATGACATATTCTGATGTATTATGGCCTTGGTCAGGATGGCTTGCAGTATCAATAACTGTACCAGATGATGCTGCTAATTGGCAAGGTATTGCACAAGGTCATATTACATTGAATATTGAATCACCACCTGGTGATGGTGAAGAACAACCAAGAACATCAATTATTGATTTACCATTAAAAGTTAAAATAATACCAACACCACCAAGACAAAAAAGAATATTATGGGATCAATATCATAATTTAAGATATCCACCTGGTTATTTTCCACGTGATGATTTACATGCAAAAAATGATCCATTAGATTGGAATGGTGATCATATTCATACAAATTTTAAAGATATGTATCAACATTTAAGAAATAATGGTTATTATCTTGAAGTACTTGGTACATCTTTTACATGTTTTAATGCAGATAATTATGGAACATTATTAATTGTTGATTCTGAAGAAGAATTTTTTCCTGAAGAAATTATTAAATTAAAAAAAGATGTTGAAGAAAAAGGTTTATCTGTTGTTATATTTGCTGATTGGTATAATGTAACTGTCATGAAAAAAGTAACATTTTATGATGAAAATACTGGTGAATGGTGGATACCAGATACTGGTGGTGCTAATATACCTGCATTAAATGATTTATTATTAGATAATTGGGGTATTGCACTTGGTGATTCAGTAAGAGATGGACAATTTAATCTTGGTGATAATAAACAAGTTAATTTTGCATCAGGATCAACAATTATTAAATTTCCCAGTGATGGAACATTATTACATGTTGAACTTTATGATCAAGGTGATGATATTATAACTGGTAAAGATAATGGTCAAATGAATTATGTTCCAGTTCTCGGTTTTTATCAACCAAAAAATAATTTTATAAATGATGATACACAAGATTATATTGATTATAATAAAAATAAAGATAAAATTAATAATGTATTTGATAATTTACCAGGACGTTTAGTTATATATGGTGATTCAAATTGTATTGATAGTGCACATTTAAAAAAACCATCATGTTTATGGATGCTTGATGCTATTTTAGAATATACAACAACTGGTCATATTCCAACAATAATATTAGAAGAAAATTTAAAACAAATTAATAAAAATATAAATTTAAATATAGAATTTAAAATTGAAAATTTACCAAAGAGAATGGAAGGTAATCATTTACATAAACACAGTAAAATTATACAAGCAGAAAATTCAGATGGTACTTTACAATATAAAACACTTGATGTTTGTCCAGTGACAATATTTGCTCAACCAATTCCTTTGAATGAAACAACACCAACAAAATTATATAAAATTCAACAATTTACCTCAGTTAAAGATTCTTTAACAGGATCTGATGCAATACCAGTAATAAATGATGATTCAACATGGATTAGAAGACGTGGTGGTGGACTTAATAATCAAATATCTACTGATTTAGAAATAACAATTAATAATGACGAAAATATTAAAAATAATTATTCATTTTTTGATAATCATTATTGGAGTATCAATTTTTGTATTATATTAATTATTATATTGTTAATAATTATATTTAAACGATGGATCTTTTGCTGGCCAAAAAGATCAACTAGAAGAAAAAGAACAATTGGAAAAATTCAACGAGTTATTCAGGCTATGACTTATCGAGTGCCTCATATATAGAAGATAATTATGTTATTTTTTATTAACTATTTTGTTTTTTTTATTCAAATAATAAAAGTAATTAAATTAATTAAATAATAATATTATGTAATACTTTTATTTAAATAATTAAATTGTTATTTTTTTTTCTATTTAAATTTAGATAGTTTATAATTGAATTTATTTCTCATGTTTTTTTATTCATCACCTTTTGCAGTTCCATTTTTTTTTGTACTCAAGAAGACTCAAGACCTAGGTCTCTAGTCTTCTTGTTTGTACTATTAGTTCTGATTAGTTCTCTATTTTTCATGATGCTAGACAAGAAGACTAGGTCTATAGTCTTCTCAAGTTTTCTTGTTGCTAGATATCACTAGATATGTTATAATTATTTATTTCACCAACTGATGGCAGAACCTGGCTTCAGTAGGAAAGCGTGAGCATCAGCTGATCGATTAGTTAACAGATCATGAAACAGATATATCATTCCACGTTGTCTTTCAACTTATCAAGTTAATTTTATATCTGTTGTTTAAACAATAAGTATTAATAACTTTTAATTATTTAAAAAAATAAATAAATCAAAACAATGAGTGGAATCGCAAAAAACGCACTGCGCCTTATGGAAGCAGCAAAATTTGTTACAAATAATGCAACAAATTATTTAAGATCCTCGTGGAACATGGGAAATCGTTTTATTCACAGTAAGTACAAAAAAAAATTAATTATATCAAATAAACCATATGACCTTTTAAATCATGGATGTGAAAGATGTTATAAGATACCCGAAGCAATGAATAATATAGGTATATTTTTTTTATATTTTAATTGAATTTATTTTTTTTTTCTTGGTTCAAAACATACCACGTGCATTTTCTGACATTTATCATTGACAAAATATTTCTTATTAATTCAATTTGTTTAATTTTAGATACTTGTAAATATTAATTAAAAAAAAGTAATTCTATAGATAAATTCAAGAACAAAATCCTATACTTTTACATTGACTATTTTCCCATACCAAGTCAAAGTTTGAAATTTTTATAATTTTTTTTTTTTACGTTAATCGGTGTTTTTTTTAATAATCAATTTTATGCAATACATTTCAATAAAATCTTATTATATATTAATAAAAAAAATTTTAATATTGCGTTTAACAATTGCATTTTTTTTTGTCATCGTACATCACTGATTTTTTAAAGTCTCTTGCCTCTCCAAAATATCCCCAAACACACCATAAACTCACCCTATATCAACTCAAAAATATCAAGTATTATATCATTTATAATTAAAAATTATTTATTAAATTCATTCTTGTTAATTTTAATACAGCTAAAAATAAATTAAATGAATATTGGATATCCTCAAGTACTGATGAAAATATTAAAGCATTACCTATTGAGGATTTGACAAGTGAATATGCCCATAAAGAAATTCCAATCTTAAAATTAGTATCAAGAAAAATGGGCGATTTTCATGTCAGAATCGAAAGTGGTAATCTAGGAATAGAGACCCCAGAAGAAGCATTAAAGTAAGTTTAATATAAATCATTCAGTATTATTAAAATTATTTAAATATATTTAAATAATTTTACCAGATATTATTTATATATTTTTGATTGATGGTTTATCAAGTGAAATAAATAAGGCACGGTAGTTATTCTACACACACACATATATCTTCTTCCTTATACTTGACACGAGACAACTACCGTGCCTCTTGAGTCTTGATCGTTATCATAAGTTTCAATTATTGATTTATATTATTAATAAACTATTAATAAAAAACATACATGATTAATAACATTATTATTTCTGTACAGTTTTGCGTATCAAACCGATCTTGATCATTATATTAGCAAGGAATTAATTGAAACTAAACTAGAAGATGAACATTTCGTTCATAATCCAGCTTCACAAAGAATGATGCAAAAAGAAATTGGTAAATTTAAGTTATTACTTAACACAGAAGAGAGTGAAATAGTATTAACAACACCAGCTGGTGACAAAAGGTAAGTTGAATATTAATAATTAATATTAAACCAATTTATTTATATTTTGATTGATCACTTAATGAAAAAGATATATCATTAATAATATTGTTTTTATTTTACAGTGTTGTATTCAACCAAAAACTTCAATATGGAGTTTACAAAGATACAGATGAAAATTTACTATATGAAATTAACAATCCAAATAAAAAACCATTATCAATCCAATCTGGTAAATTTAATTTATTATTTTATGACTGTGAAATGGTTACATTCGATCAAGAAGGTCCTCAAGAGTAAGTTAAATATTAATCTTTAAATTAAAACAAAATTATTGAAATATTCTATTTATTATGAAAAAATAAAACAATAATTTACAAAAACATACATTATTAACAGTATTATTATTTTACAGTAGGCGTATACAACATGGATTACTTTACAATCAATTTGGTGAAAAAATACCAAATGAATTTACTCTTACACCATTAATTTCACCATTCAACGAATATATTAGTCATAAAGTGGTTTTTAATAGTGCTAAAATACTAGTAAAAACACAAGAAAGTGATGAAATGTGAGTTGAATATTAATCAATTATTTCAAACTAATTTATTTATTATAATAAAATTTATATATTTATTATTTATGTTCTTTATTGAGTGAAAAAAATTTACTTATTATGAGCATTGATATTTCTAATAAATTATTTTTAAAAAATATATATTACTTATAATATTATTTTTACTTTACAGTTTTTATTACAAACACTCTATTGACATGGAATATCGTTCTCATAAAATACTGAATGAAAATTCAAAAAATAACAAAATGCCATTAACTGACAACTTCCTTGTAGAATTTAACGTTGGTAATTTATTTTTAAAAACACAAAAAGATGACGAAACGTAAGTTAAATAATAAATGAAAAAAATTTACCTACTATTATGAAAGTTGATTAGTTATAATATTTACACATCATTAATAATATTATTTTATTTTACAGTTATACTTTCAATCACGAAGTTCTATTTGAATTTGAAGAATCTGATTATGGAGAGCTAATGCCATATGTATCTATTACGCCACATTATAATTATATTCAAAATTAATTTGAGCTAGACTGCCAGCCAGAGTCACATACTGAATGGTGCAAAGCACCACAGTGCGAAAACAACAAATCCAAAATTGAAAGCAAACAATTTACACTAATTATATTAATAATTATATTTAAACGATGTATCTTTTGTTTGCCACAAAGATCAATTAGAAGAATAAAAACAATTGGAAAAATTCAACGAGTTATTCAGGCTACGACTTATCGAGTACCTCAAATATAGAAGATAATTTTCTTATTTTTTATTCACTATTTTGTTTTTTTTTTGTTTTTTACACGTTAAATAAGTAAATTTCAATTTTTTTTTCTATTTAAGTTTATGTAGTTTATAATTGAATTAATTCAAAAAAAAAAAAACAAAATGAATTAAACAGAGTTTGGATGTAAAATTAAATTTTTTTATTCAAAAAGAAAAAAAACATTTAAGTATACCCTTTTAAATAATTCAATTTTAATATTGAAAAAAAAAATAAAAATAATAATAAAAGTTTGTTGTATTAAATAATACATTAAAATTGTTAATCTTACAAGTACGAAGGATTTTTTATTTAATTGTAAAAAGGGTTGTAAGTTACCCAGTGAGCTCTGGTTTGATTAGCTTCTGATTTGTGACTTGTAAATATACTTTTTAATACTTCAGATGCATTTGGATCTTCAGCAACACTATATTCTTTTTTTGATTTTTTAAAATCAGGATCTTGTAGACCAGTTTTTTGGCCTTTACTTGAACCAACTTCACTTGTTCCAGGAATTGATTTAAATTTTTTTTCTTCTTTTTTAATTTTTTTAATTTTTAAGCTTGATGATGTTGCTGTTTCTGTTGCTGTTTCTGCTTCTGTTGATGTTGATGTTGAAGCAACAGCTTTATCTTCAATTGGTCTCTTTTTTTTTGTTTTTTTGACTGATTTTCTTTGTAACATATTTTCTTCCATTTTTACTAAATCATCATCCACTGCATTCATAATTATAACATCAGATGGTTCATATGGTGTTTGACATCTGTGACAAATCTGTCGAATCAATTGATTATGATTAATTATTTGTTATTTATTTATTTTATTATTATTAAAATATTGTAATTTATTTATTGATAAATCTTACCGATGATTTGACTTCTTTCAAAGCACGTTCACTCATAACACATCCACATGTCCAGAGATAACAAAATTTATATTTTCCATTCATTTCTAAACCAATAACTGGACAAATGAAAGGACATTTACCATCATCAACATATCCATCACCTTTTTCAGCTTGATTTTCTTTGTATGCTGGATTTGGTGTTAAATTTAAAACTTTAACATCTTTTAAATTTTTAATATGTTCTGCTGTTTCTGGTAAAGTTGAACGATCAAGAAGACCTTCAATAACAGCTTCTTTGCTGTACAATTTACCAAGACCACATGAAACTATTGGTGGTTGAAGTGGTAACTGTTTTATTGTACAATGTCTCCATCTAAATGACAATTCAGCAATTTTATCTTTCTAAATAATTAAAAAATGACAAAATAATTATCATTAATTATTAAATAAATATTTACAATAACCTCTAATAGTTAAATCAATTATTTAGCTGTTAATAGTTAGTAAATTATTTACCTGTTCTGGTTTTTTTTTAAGACGAATTAATTCATCTCTTTTTGGAATAGTTCCTCCATCACAACCCATGTTTATTTATTTTATTTATTCAATATATTATCAATAACAAACAAAACAGTTTGAGATGTTTGTTTTTTTATAAATATTAAACGTCAAAATATCTCAGCTGATTACTATGTACATGATGCAGCTGATAAATATGTCAGTGTGTATGTAAGTAAACAAATTTATGGTCGATTTTCATTGAAGCGATTAAAATTAAACCGCCATTTTGATTTTATTTATTTATTTATGTATTTTTATTATTATTGATTTATTTATTTATTTTATTGATTTGTTAACAATTTATATATTTTATATAAATAAAAGTCATGATTATTTAAATTATTATTTTATTTTTATTGCACAGATATGTATATCTACATTATACATCATTAAAAATAAAGAAATAATTAAGAACACTGTTCATATTTGTTTTTTTTTTTTTTCCACAAAATATCTATTGTTATACAATATAATATAATTTATTAAATAATCTGCATAAGTGCAGAAAATGTATATTTATTAATTGAATATTAGTTTTGTTGAAAAATTACTATTCAGGTAATCCTGTTGTCAACAATTAAATTAATCTGGCACCTGGCAAATTGATTTGGCATATCTAAATACTGTTAAAAATAATGTGATATTTTATAATACTATAATTAATTAATTATGAATATTTGAGATTAAATTAATTAATGATTTATCGTTATACAAAACAATATCTGAAATATTGAAATTTATTTATCTAAATTATTTATCTTTTAATAAAACTAAGGTATATTTTAATTTTTAAATAATTTTCACTATTGTTTTATTGAAAATCTTAATATTCTACCATAAAAAAATGGTCCCTTTCTAATGATTTTCAAACGTCATTATCCAGTCTAAATTATTGTAATAATTTTTTATTTAAATATACCAAAATTTTTATCAAAAGACAAGTAATTAGATTTATTTTTTGATAAAATAAATTAACATTTTCTAACTACATGATAGTCTTGATACTTAAAGATGTTTATCTTACACAAAAAAAAAATATAGGTATATTTTGGCCTTTTCGAATTTTTTTCTAAAACTATTTTTCTTTTAAAAACAGATTTTGCTAATCATACAAATTTTCTTTTATTCTTTACAAAAGTAAAAGTTAATGGAAGATACGATTCTGATGGGATATATTTATTTTTAATTTTAATTTTTGAGCTCAAGGCTGCTTATAGAAATTTTTTATTTTTTTTATTTTTAAAATTGATAAATAAACTACGAGATGTGTAACTATATATCTCAATAAATATGATTATTTTAAACAAATAAATATGGTATAATAGTGAGCAATGATTTAATGTTGTGATTTTTTTTAAATTTTAACTATTGATGAATTAAAATTTTGCTACAAATTTAATACTATTATTATTTATTATACACATAATGTGCTTATTTCAATTATTACCCAAAATATATTTTTTTGAATTATCTCTTTTTTTTCTTATTGAATTTCTTTAATTTTATTTTTTCTTGCAAAAAGCTAAAAAAATAGCTTTTAATATATTTTTTTTAGCCACAGCCCATTATTTATTACTTTTTTATTGAAATACATTGATTTTAATTTTCATTATTCGTTTCTCTTTTTTTTTTTTTCTTATTAAAGGCAGGAATATTTTTAATACGATTAGCCCTATTAAATTTACTCTTTTTTCTTGATGATACTATATGAAAATACTGCATTTGTACATACACTAATATTTTAAGAATTACTTATTTATAATGTACAATTGTTTTATTTTTTTTTTATTATTTTAATCGTGCATACTAAAAGGACGTATTCAAAGTATGGACGTATAAGATTGATTTTAAATTTCTTTTGATAAAATTACTTCTACTTAAATGTAAACTAACACACTTGATTTTTTTTTTCTCCAAATAACGATTTAACTAATAAATTGAACAATTAACTAATTAAAAAGACAAATATTATAATTTTCTTTTTTAATACTTAAAATATTTTAAGATATCCGAGATATGTTAAAGATACCCGTCGACTTTAAATTGCACAGTTAACATTTATTTTGTTGTTTGTTTTTTTTTACTATTTAAACTAATAAAAACGACAATTTAAGTTAAACACATAACAATAAAATTATTAACTACTTGTAAGTAGATTTAAAATCAATAAATTTATCAACAATAATGAGCAGTTTGTTTAAACAAATAATAAAAAGAAAAAAAAAAAAATAATAATTCAACGTTTAAGTTCCGTTCAAAATATTTAGTTGTATCTTTAACGTAATTTTTTTTTTTTCGTTTTGAAACATATATTCAAAAATAAAAACAATTACACATGTCTCATTTACCACGGCTTTCAGTATTTGCTGCGTTTCTTTGTGAGTATATGGAACCTTCAGCAAGTCCACGAAGTGGTCCTTTACGTAGTGATGTATCTGGACCTTTAGCTAAACTTTTTCTTCCATAAACTATCGATGAATTTTTACCTTTTGCAAGAGATTTTGATGTATATTCTTTTTTTGTTAATAAACTTGGATCTGGTCCTGCCCATGGTGCATATTCAGGTCTATAAAATATTATAATTTTTAATTATCAAACACCCAATCTAATTTATATATAAATAAATAATAATAACTTACAAAAGTAAATCGTTATTTGGACCTTTTGCATTGTCAAAATTTGGTCCTGTAGGTTTTTGTATATAAATTGATTTATATGCACAGTCTTCTGTTGTACTTGTTCCACGTGATACTCTGAAAAAACAACAACGTAATTTTATAAACATAAATATATAATATATAATAAAAATAATAAATATATAATTGAAATTTTGACAAAATAAAATTGTATTTATCTTACTTTGGCATTTCATTTTTATTTTTTGGCCGCTTAATTTTGTCAACCTCATCTTTGCTAATTTTTTTGACTGGTGATGATGTCAATTTGATTGGCTCTGTTATTGGTGGACTATCTTTACGATCATCAATTTGACTTCCACTACTTTAATTGAAATAAAAATTATTTTAATTATTTATAATGGAATTGTTATAAAATATTTATTAAAAAATAATTTAATAATTACCTGCGATAGCTTAGAGTACGTGCTGGTGGTGTACTTTCTTCAGCAACCATTATATCCAAAAGATGAGCAGCTTTTTCTTCATCATAATCAACACTTTCAATTGCAAGAGTAACAACACGTTCAGGTACTGATTTATATTTTTCCATTAATCGTGATTTCACTAAAAATAAAAAAATTTGTATTAATATTTATTATTAAAAAAATAAAAAAAAGAAAACTTACTTTTATTTTTTTCTTCTAAACTTTTCATTCTTGGTGGAGGTGTAGGTACAATTTCAGCGTTTTGTAAACGTATTTCTTCATCTTCTTTAGCTCTGGCAATTTTTCTACTTGGTGGAACAGGATTTCTTTTTTCATATCCCTGTTCAATAAGTGTCTCTGATGCTTTTTGTACATTATTGTCACTCTGTTCTAAAATATCAAGTAGCAATGTTTCTTCAACTTTTGGAAAGACATTTTTCAGGTACCTGTATTAATAATTATCATTAAATTAATATTTATATTGATAATTTACTATGTGCATGTGACTAGTGCATTTATATATATACGTAAATAATTCATATACATTTTTTTTTGCATAATTTATATAAAATAATTACTAGCAAATACAATCAAAAATACAATATTACAATGTTAAATTATTTCAAGGCATTTTCATGCTTTGTAATAAAAAACAAACTATCAAAAAAAATAATTTATTAATTAATAATCATTGTGAGAACATAGTAGTAAATAATAGTAATGTAATTTTTTAATAAATCATTCATCAAGTTAACGAGCATCCAATTGTTAATATGTTAATAAAACCGAGTCATTTTTTCATGCATTATTTTATTTATAAATCATGCCAATATTTTTATCAATATAATAAATTTTATTGTAAATATTAAACTCTTCTTATTTTTTATTTTTCAAATAAAACTTCAAAACAAAAAATAAAAAAAACGAAAAATAATAAAATCAAAATAAAACTGACCTATACTTTTAATTTTCGAAATATGATAATTTTCGATAATTGAGAAACAAATCAATTGATAACTGAAATTAAAAATAAAATAAATAAATAAAAATTTCAAGTATAAAATAATAATTATTAATATAATAAATAATAATAAATAAATTTATAAAAATAAATAATCAATAAATTAATTTGTGATTATACAAGTAATGAAAGTTCATGTATATTTTTTTATGATATATTAAGAACAAGAAAGTTATTTTCGTTCTAAAGAAAAAAAATAATAAACAACAAATATAGATAAAAATATCAAGTATACTTGAGTTTATAAATATAATTACAACAACAAATTATTCTACATGTATGCAGCATTGGAATAATATTATTCTGCATTTGATATTAAATAATTTCTATAGAAAACAATAAAAAAATAATAACATTACAATAAACAAATGAAACAAATTGACATCTAACATCCAGGGTTGCTTGTGTAACTGAAACAATTATAGCAACGATAAATGAAATAAGAAAAAACATAATTTAAAATGACCTAAGTTTCATTTTTGGGGAGTTTGGGGCAGGCTTCGATGAACGTGGTGGACTGAGTGTTATTGCAGCATGTATTGCATGACTAGCCATACGCCATCTTGGTACAGCATAATTTGAATGCACACCAACTGGTGTACATGGACCTGGTGCACACAATACATTCTTCTCAACTTGTAGAGCACTTACAACAAGTGCTGGACTATTATGATATCTGTAAGAAATTTAACTAAAACCTCTGGAAACTAATTCACTTGTAATTTTACCCTCCCAAAAATAAAAACAGTCATACTTTTTTTTTATACATCATTTATGTTATTGTGAATTGAATAAATAAAGTAATTTTTGTTAGTTTTTTTAAGCATGTGTGTTAAATTTTGCCCAAGTTGTCCAGATAAGTAGAAGAAAAAAAAAGTGCTTGTACCACTTAATCAAGTTGTTAATGTAAATCGAAATAAATTAGTTAAATTTTGTTTGTTTTTTCGAAATTTCTTTTTGTTTTTAAATAATTATTTTGATAAACCTTTTACTTACTTTTTTAATAAAAGACGAATATGAGTTTCAGTTACTGTTGGAAACATTGCATTAATTTTGGCAACTTGTATTTCAGTATCTCCACTTTGTGTAAAACTTGTTTCTATATTTTTAATTGGTGTTGTTGATCCAATAGTAATATCACCAAAACGATTTGTTATGCCACTCATTGATTTACCTGACATTGGTGTTTTCAACTCCTATCAAATTTTAAACAAAAAAAAAAAAAACGAAAAAAATAAATAAACAAAGAAATAACAATGAACAAATAACAATTAACAATTAACAAATAGCAAGGCATAGTTTTAACAAAAATGAAATTTAATATGCATATGTTAAAATAGAATAATTGTAAGTATAAATGATTATGAGACACTAAGAATCATACCTGTAAACTTGGGGGTAAAAATGCTGGTTGTGGATTATTATAGGGTGATGGATAAACTTGGGGTGCCCTGTGGGCTCCTGCATATACCAAAGGTCCTCCATTTAAACTTCCTCCAGTCTTCATTATTTCCATTTACATTTTTTTTTTTTTAATATTTTGTTAATTTCATTTGTAAATTATTTTATTTATTTATTTTTTTGTATTTAATGAATTTTTTACAACAATAATCCAAACGCAGCATGTATACACATATTTAAAATCATCTTTTGGGTTATTTTTATATTTAGATAAATAAATAAATTATTTTATAAAAAAACATTTGGTTTGGTTCATCATGCATGTCACTGATCGTACAAGGTGGTTTGTTATTACGTGTGACCAACTACTAACAAACAACAACCATAAAAATATAATGAATATGAATAATATAAAATAAATATAACATATTTGATGAATAGTATTCAAAATTTTATGATAAATAATAAATTAAAATGAAAAATAACAACAAATTTATGTTGATGAATTAAAAATAGTTTTAAAAAATTTATATTTTTTTAATAAACTGACCTGCATAGGTATTGCTTCTTGTGAAGTACTAGTTGATGGTGAACTTCCAGTGACAGAATTTTGTCCATTTGTATATTGCCAAAATTTTTGTCTTGGATCTTCCCATGATGTGATTCGATCATTGTGATTTAAAAAATACCTGATAAAAAATTAATAAAAATTACTTTCATTGATGTATTGAAATTTTTTTATGTAACATTTACTCAATGTATACAATATGTCAAATGTCAAATGTCAAATAACAATGGAGGATAAACAAAGCATAAATATTGAACTTGTAAAATATTATTTTCAATATTTATATATTAAAATTTATATTAAATAATATATAATTCATTTTAATTGTTTATTTCACTCACGCACGACCACTTTTAACTTCATATCTGCATTCCCAACCAGGTGGTAATTGACCTCGATCAGTTTCATTCGCCATGTTTGTGATTCTTTTGCTGTCTCTTGTTCACTTTTTGGAGCTAACAAAAGTGAAACGAACCAAATGTAAATGCAAGCTGAAGTTAGCTGCTCTAATTTTTTTTTTCTCTCATCTAATCGATATCTCGTACAGTATTTTTACTAAAAAAATAAAAATAAATAAATAATTAGTAAATAGATTATTTATCTATTAACAATATAAATGTTTTTTTTATAATTAAATGTTGATAATCCATGGAAGCCATCATTATAATTATTAAAAACAAAATACAATAATAGTCCAATTTAAAAATTATTTTGTTAAATATCTTTATTTCTAAAAAAGAAAAAATAAAACATGATTTTTTCATTTATTTTATTGTTTAATATCTCAAAATAATTTACTATTACAATATCATTTTTACAATTTTTCATTATTGCTTTCTTTGCATATTAATACTGCAAAAAAAACCCGATTAGACCAGCCATCGAGCTTAGTCAGTCGCACATTAATTGATTTAATATTACTGGATAATTATTTTGATTCCTAATGATGTTATTTAATTTTATTTTATTGGTTTTTTTTTTAAAACATATTCATTAAACATTCCCCATGCCATTCCAACAGTTATGGTACCAATAACAGCTGTTTGTGCAACAACACGAAGTTGAACAATATATAAACCTGCTGACATTCCCTTTGGTCGACTCTTAAATTTATATGCACCAATTGCTGCTGTAACTATAAATCCTGTCATACCTAAAAAAAAATTAAATATATTATATTAATTTTATATTTTAATTTAACAATTATATTATCAACTTATTTTTTGTTTTGTTTACCAATAGCTAAGAAAGGATTATTTGTTATTCTACGTAATGTAGCACTAGATCCAGATTCATCAAGAAATTCTATATTATCTTTATTTTTATTATTCATTGTTAATTATGAAGTTGTTCTTTTACACTCTGCTAATCTAAAACAACAAATGACATAATTATTATTGAGTTTGTTTGCAACTATATTGCATCATGTTATTTTTTTGTGTATTAAAGTATTTTTTTATTTTATATCATTTAATATAATTAAACAAATAATTAACATATTAATTTTCAAAATAATTTACAACAATGAAATATTTATCATTTGTTTATATACAATAATAAAAAATACATGTGTGGTTTTTCGAAGGTCAATTATGTACAAAAATTCCAATCTGACTTTGACCTTTCTATTATTACTCCAAAGAAATTTTCCACAAATTTTTTTTTAACTCACATTTACTTTTAAATATAATTTCAAGGACATTTGTTACTCATTGTTGCATTATAATTATTAAAAATAAAACTTACATGATTTTTCGATAGCAGATTGATTATTGATTAGACAATTTTCTTTTTTAACAACTAAATTGTTTTGAGATAAAAAATACACTTGCTTTTTGTTTTTCCTTTTTTTTAAAAAAAAAATAAAATAATAAGGATTTGCCAATTTTTACTGTCAGATCATGAGCAATGACTGATCAATGATCATACGTACGTCAATGCACGTGTGTCAAAATTTTCTATTATTATTATTATTATTTTTTTAATTGTAAATTATATAAATGTTTTTTTTTTTTTATATATTTTTTTTAAGAGCACTGTCATGGCGGCGCAATATGGCGTCGTAAATGTTGTGATGATTACATCAGAGATGGCGCTGCTACCAAATCACAGCCGGTAAATCTACTTTATCTATTATCTGTTTACATTAAAGTGTTTTTTTGACGTTTCCGGTAAAAATTATTTAAAAATTAAAATATACCTTAGTTTTATTAAAAGATAAATAATTTAGATAAATAAATTTCAATATTGTTTTATGATATTGTTTTGTATAATGATAAAATCATAAATTAATTTAATCTCAAATATTCATCTCAAATTAATTATAGTATTATAAAATATTTTTTTAAATTTATTTTTTACGATTGTCATTAAGCAGCAAGCTACAGATAAATTGTTATCATATGCAAAAATAAATATATTATGCTCCATCTGTAATTTTTTTTTAATAAAATAAAACAAAATGAAAAAATTTAATCAATTTATATTTTTTATAAACATACAATTAAGTCAAGACAAAGTATTTACATGATATAAAAATAACAACACATATACTATACAAGTTTTTTAATAAGCTTGAAGTTACTACTTTAATATTGTCAGAAATTAAAAAGTTATGTCACTGATGATCACATGTTAATCACACATCGAATCTAAATTGTTGTCAAAATATTTAAAAATTAAAAACAAACACAGTCAAGTAGATAATAAAAGAGAAAAATACAAAATTGATTATTTCGCACGGGTCTAATATGTATGAAGGTATATGTCAAATACTTTTATCTTGGTGAAATTAATGATATATTAAATATTACTACTTAACAGAACATAATACTATGTTAACGTATATTTTTCATGCAACATGAAATAATCATATTGGCTTTGTTGTTTCTGCACTGTGGTGCTTTGCTCCATTCAGTACATACTCTGGCTGGCAGTCTCGCTCGAATCAATTTTGAATACGATTAAAAAATGGATCAATATAGAAATATGGTATTAGCTCTGCATTATCAGATTCTTGAAATTTAAACAGAACTTCGTGATTGAAAGCATAACTGTAAAATAAAATAATATTATTAATGATGTGTAAATATTATAACTAATCAACTTTCATAATAGTAGGTAAATTTTTTTCATTCATTATTTAACTTACGTTTCGTCATCTTTTTGTGTTTTTAAAAATAAATTACCAACGTTAAAATTTAAATTGAATGGAATAGTTTTATTTGGTAAATTTTCAGTCAGTATTTTATGAGAACGAAATTCCATGTCAATAGAGTATTTGTAATAAAAACTGTAAAATAAAAATAATATTATAAGTAATATACATTATTTTAAAATAATTTATTAGAAATATCAATGCTCATAATAAGTAAATTTTTTTCACTCAATAAAGAACATAAATAATAAATATATAAATTTTATTATAATAAATAAATTAGTTTGAAATAATTGATTAATATTCAACTCACATTTCATCACTTTCTTGTGTTTTTACTAGTATTTTACCACTATTAAAAAATACTTTATGACTATTACATTCGTTTAATGACAAAATTAATGGTGTAGGATTAAATTCATTTGGTATTTTTTCACCAAATTGATCGTAAAGTAATTCATGACGTTTACGCTGACTAAAATAATAATAATACTGTTAATAATGTATGTTTTTGTAAATTATTGTTTTTTTTTTCATAATAAATAAAATATTTCAATAATTTTGTTAATTAAAAAATTACAGATTAATATTTAACTTACTTTTGAGGACCTTCTCGATCGAATGTAACTATTTCACAGTCATGAAGTAATAAATTAAATTTACCAGATTGAATTGATAATGGTTTTTTTTTTGGATCTGTTTCTTCATCATTGTTAATTTCATTTGGTAAATTTTCATCTGATTCTTTATAAACTCCAAATTGAAGTCTTTGGTTGAAAACAATACTGTAAAATAAAAACAATATTAATCATGATATATATTTTTCATTAAGAGATCAATAAAAACATAAATAAATTGGTTTAAAATTAATGATTAATATTCAACTTACCTTTTGTCACCAGCTGGTGTTGTTAATATTATTTCATTGTTATCTGTGTTAAATAATAACTGAAAGTTATCAACTTTTTCTTCAATCATTTTTGTTAATACTGGTGTGTCATCAATGACATATTCATCTTCTAGTATAGTTTCAATTAATTCCTTGCTAATATAATTATCAATATCGAGAAAATACGTAAAACTGTAAAGTAATAATATTATTAATTAATTTTTATATTACTAGTTGATTAATAATGTAAATCAATAATTGAAACTCATGATAACGAATTTATTTCACTTGATAAACCATCAATAAAAAATATATTATTTAAATAAATTTAAAAATACTGAATAATTTATATTAAACTTACGTTGATACTTCTTCTGGGGTCTCTATTTCTAGATCACCATTTTCGATTGTGACATGAAAATTGCCCATTTTTCTTGATGCCAATTTTCCGATTGGACTTTCTTCATCTTCATTTGATAAATTCTCAATAGAAAATTCTTTAGTATTTTCATCAGTACTTATGGATTTCCAATATCCACTTGATTCATTTTTAGCTGTATTAAAATTAACAAGACTGGATTTAATAAATATTTTTTAAATATAAAATATATAATATTTGATATTTTCGAGTTGATATAGGGTGAGTTTACGGTGTGTTTGGGGATATTTTGAAGAGGCAAGAGACTTTAAAAAATCAGTGATGTACACTGACAAAAAAAAAATGCAATTGTTAAACGCAATAAGATAATTTTTTTTATTAATATATAATAAGATTTTATTGAAAATTTCAAACTTTGAGTTAGTATGGGAAAACAGTCAATGTAAAAGTATAGGATTTTGTTTAGGACACGCCCACAAAGTCTAGCTAAGAATTTTCCTTATCACGTAAATTAACCTTAAAATACCGAAATGATGCAACCAGCCTTAATTCTTTCATTTAAATAAAAAAAAAATTAGTCAATAATTTATCTATAGAATTACTTTTTTTTAATTAATATTTACAAGTATTTAAAATTAAACAAATTGAATTAATAAGAAATATTTTGTCAATGATAAACGTAAGAAAATATGTATGAAAAGAAAGTATGTTTTGAATCAAGAAAAAAAAATAAATTCAATTAAAATATAAAAAAAAATATACCTATTATTCATTGCTTTGGGTATCTTGTAATCTTTCAAATCCATAATTTAAAAGATCATACGGTTTATTTGATATAATTAAATTTTTTTTGTACTTACTGAGATTAAAACGATTTCCCATGTTCCACGAGGATCTTAAATAATTTGTTGCATTATTTGTAACAAATTTTGTTGTTCCTATAAGACGCAATGCGTTTCTTGCGATTCCACTCATTGTTTTGATTTATTTATTTTTTTAAATAATTAAAAGTTATTAATACTTATTGTTTAAACAACAGATATAAAATTAACTTGATAAGTTGAAAGACAACGTGGAATGATATATCTGTTTCATGATCTGTTTACTAATCGATCAGCTGATGCTCACGCTTCTTTTAAAGACCCAGAAACACCATAAATTTACCCTCAAATTTAATCACGTAAATTAACCTTAACACACCAAAATGATGCGAGCACCCTTAATTCTTTCATTTAATATAATAAGATAGAATAATCAATTTTTTTTTTGTACTTATTGTTTAATACTTATTGTTTAAACAATATATATAAAAATTAACTTGATAAGTTGGAAGGGTAACGTTGAATGATATCGCGTAGAATAAGTAGATGGCCTAGGTTTACAAAAATTGTTGTAGTTTGCAAAATTGTTTGTAGAGACCTCTCTGGCCTTATTGGTAAAACTGTTGAAATTTAAGATGTAACCTAGAGTCGGTATACCTATCTATATGGTTTTTTTTTTTTTGACATTTCCGGATTTGTCCGTAACGTGGAACTATAATGGCGCTAATAAACGTCACAACCACAAGGCTGCCACGTAATGCTGCATGCCGTTTTTAACAATTAAAATTAATATATTTTTAATTAATTTTTTCTCAGTTTATAATAAAAATGTTTAAAAGTTTAATAGTTTTAGTAAATTGTTGAAATTCTTATTGTTTGTTTATTTATTTATTTTTTTTTTAAATTTTTTTTTACTTAATTTATTTTTTACATATAAATAATTATTGGTAAGTTTTTTTATTATTTTTTTTTTTTTTTTGATGTGTGTTATAATTTTTGTGGGGAGTTTTCCTTGATTGGTAAATGAATGAGTTGGTTATTGGTGTGTCATGTGTGTTGTATGTGATACTGACTCTTGGAACTCTTGGACCAACAATAAAATATTCTGTCGATCGTCAGAAATTGTTTGACATAATGATGACGTTTTAACCTTTTATTTGTCGGTTCAATTAATGTGATTTTTTTTGCATTAATTTTTTGTTTTTTTTTAATATTATTTATATTTTTCATTAATTTTTTATAATTATTTATATAAATAAAATTATATATTGGATATATAAATAAATTTTGGTGAGTTTATCGTGATTTATGTCCGGTTTTTATATTTAGGTCATTTTCATTAATGACTGACACATTTAATTGAATTTATAAAAATTTGTATCTATTATTTATTTGTAGTTTATTTATATTATTATTATTTAATAAATAGTTTGACGTGCTTATCAGTGATGTGGCAGTAATATTATTATTAATGAGTTATTATTATTATTATTTTTTATTACTATTTTTGTTATAATGTTGTTGTTTTTTTTAAATATATACTTATAATTAATTTTTATTTATTATTGTGTTCTTGTTTATTCAAATGTATAAGTGAGTGTTTTTTTTTTTTTTTGTTTTCGTTGTATTTATTTTTATTAAATAAAATCGGTTTAAAATTGTGATTACAGTAAAAATTAAAGAGTATTTTGTACGATGTCTCAACCGACAAGCAATTTTCAACAATATCCACCTTATCCTTATGGTTTTAAGGCTAATAATCAATCAATGCCACCACCATCTTCTGGAGATTTTGTTAATGGTCAATTAATGGGAATGCAAAATATACAAAATGGAACACAAATTCCATCATCATTCAATCAAACAGGTATGTTGAAATATATTAATTATATATACCTATACAAATATTTATGTATGAATAATTTTTCGAAATTTTTACAAGTTTGAAATATAATATATACTTGTATGTAGGCACTCCTTCTTCTCAATCATCACGTGATCCCTCAAGAGAACCATCAAGAGATCCATCACCTACCCAATACCTTCATAATCAATACAGACCTCAACTTCAGCGACCTCCAATGCCACCAATTAATGGTCAACAACCTCAACCACCCCAACAACTCCAACAACAATTGCCTTTGCAATCTCAACAGCAGCAATTGCCTCAATCACCTCAAAGGCAACAATTGCCTCAACAACAGCAGTTGCCTTCACCAATTCAGCAACAACTGCCACCTCAGTCATCTCAAAAACAGCAAATGTTTCAACAACCTCAACCTCAACCTCAACCTCAACCACAACAACAACCTCAACAGCAACAACAAACATCTCAAATGATGCCACCAAGACAATTTCCTTCTCAAGGTCCACCACCTCTAATTGGAGCAGTTCCTCCACCAACTAGACAAGTTTTAAATGATACCAAAACAATTACATCTCAGCCACCATCAAATATTAATAATAGACCACAAATGGCACCTATTTCTTCAATGTCAAATGCCAATCAAATGTGGTCACATCAAGCAACTAAAGATAATAGTCAAAGTACATTAGAAACTAGTGGTATCAATTCTAATACAAGTGCAGCTTCTCCGCCATTAAATCATCAACAACAACAACAACAACAACAACAACAACAACAACAACAACAACAACAACAACAACAACAACAACAACAACAACAACAACAACCTCCACGACAATTTCAATCATCACAACAGTCATTTCAACAAACTCCACCAATTAGATCATCATCTATAGATAATTTTGGAATTCAAAGGCCATATCCAGGTTCACCAGCAGTACAAAATATATCACAACCTCCCATGCAAACTCAGACTCATCAATTTAGGCCTCAACAACAACAACAACAACAACAACAACAACAACAACAACAACAACAACAACAACAACAACAACAACAACAACAACCTAACTCTATTAGTCAACCACCAAGACAAAATTATTCAACAAATATAAATGGACCACCTACTATTGGTGGTAATCAAGTAAATTCAACTAGTCCACAAATGTATAGACAACAACCACCACCCAGTATAAATTCAACAAAAAATAATCTTGAATCAGTGCCATTATTACAGACACAAGCAACAAGTAATAATCAACAGCCACAAATACCACAATATCCACCTGGATCAATGATACCACAAATGCAAAAAAATTATCAAAAACCAATGTCAAATATACCATTGGATAATATGCCAAAAAAATATCCAAGTAGTTCATATCCAAATGCTTATCCAAATGATATAAATCAAATGACAAATAAAATGCAATCAATGAGTGTAACGCAAAGTGGTTTTAATGAAATTTGGGGTAATCAAACAGTTGATTTATTACAATGCAGAAATTTATTACCAAGTGAAAAAGTTGAACCACCAAAAATTAAATTTAATCAAGAATATTTTGATAATACAAATTGTAGTCCAGATATATTTCGTTGTACATTAACTAAAATACCAGAATCAAATTCATTATTACAAAAATCAAGATTACCACTTGGTATATTAATACATCCATTTAAAGATTTACATAATTTACCAGTAATACAATGTAATACAATTGTACGTTGTCGTGCATGTAGAACATATATTAATCCATTTGTAACATTTATTGATGTTAAAAGATGGAAATGTAATATATGTTATCGTGTTAATGAATTACCACAAGAATTTTTATTCGATCCAGTTACAAAAATATCTGGTGATCCATCAAGAAGACCAGAAGTTAAAACAAGTACTATTGAATTTATAGCACCAAGTGAATATATGCTCCGTCCACCACAACCAGCTGTTTATTTATTTATATTTGATGTATCACGTCTTGCTGTTGAAAATGGATATTTAAAAACAGTTTGTAAAACAATAATTGATGAATTAACACAATTTCCTGGTGATGCTAGAACACAAATTGGTTTTATGGCTATTGATTCATCTGTACATTTTTTTAGTATGCCAGAAAATGTATCACAACCACATGAATTAATAATGCTTGATATTGATGATGTATTTTTACCATGTCCAGATAATCTTATTGTTAATTTACATGAAAGAAATGAACTTATAATTGATTTATTAAATCAATTACCAACAAAATTTCATGGTACAAATGATACAAATTCAGCACTTGGTGCTGGTTTAGAAGCAGCATTAAAAATTATGTCTGCAACTGGTGGACGTATTACTGTATTTCAAACATGTTTACCAAATGTTGGACCAGGTAAATTAGAATCACGTGAAGATCCAAATACACGTGCTAGTAAAGATATACCACATCTTAATCCATCAACTGATTTTTATAAACGTTTTGCACTTGATTGTAGTGCACAACAAATTGCTGTTGATTTATTTTTAATAAATAGTCAATATAGTGATTTAGCAACTTTATCTGGTATGTGTAAATTTTCTGGTGGTTGTATTTATCATTTACCATTATTTCGTTATGATAAATCACAATGTAATATAACACTTGATAGAATGTTACGTCGTTATATTACTAGAAAAATTGGTTTTGAAGCTGTTATGAGAACAAGATGTAGTCGTGGTTTAAGTATACATACATTTCATGGTAATTTTTTTGTTAGATCAATGGATTTATTAACATTACCAAATGTTAATCCAGATGCTGGTTTTGGTATGCAAGTATCAATTGAAGAAAATTTATCAGATGTATCAAATGTTTGTTTTCAAGCAGCATTATTATATACATCAAGTAAAGGAGAAAGAAGAATACGTGTACATACATTATGTTTACCAGTATCATCAAATTTAAATGATATTATTTATTCAGCTGATCAACAATGTATTGTTGGTTTATTATCTAAAATGGCTGTTGATAGAGCTGGACAATATTCATTATCTGATGCTAGAGATGCACTTATTAATGCTGTTATTGATATATTAACAATATTTAAATTATCATCATCAGCAATGGTTGGTGGTTTAATGGCACCTGGTAATCTTAAATTATTACCATTATATATTATGTCATTACTTAAATCAATTGCATTTAGAACTGGTACAAGTACACGTCTTGATGATAGATTATATTCAATGTGCCAAATGAAATCATTACCATTAACACAAATGATACAAACAATTTATCCAGATTTATATCCAATTCATATGCTTGATGATAAAGGTGCTAAAATTATTGATTCTAAAAAATGTCCACAACCACCAAGAATACATGTTACTGCTGAAAAACTTGATTTTAGAGGAGCATTTTTAATGGATGCATATGATAAAATATTTATTTATGTTGGTAAAAATATTGATCCTATTTTTTGTGCAAATATATTTGGAGTACCTAATTATTCATCTATACCTGAAGAAATGGTAAGTTGTCATCATCAATATTATTCATACATATTATTAATTTATAATTATATTTATATTTATACTATTATTATTATTATAGTATGAACTACCAGAATTGGATAATGAAGATAGTGAACGTTTGAGAAACTTTGTTTTCTTTCTTCAAGAAGAAAAGCCTTTCTATGCTCCAATGCAAATCATACGGTATTTTTCTTTTTACTATTAATTTAAATTCTTTATTATTAATTTTTTACATAATTATTACTTGAATTAACATTTCAATTTATATTATTACATCAATAATAATAATCATTGTTTTATTTTGTTTTATTATTTTCAGAGATGATAGTCCATATAGAAATATATTTACTGAGCGTCTAGTTGAAGATCGATTTGAAACAGCATTGAGTTACTATGAGTTTTTACAACATCTTAAAACACAGATTAAATAAATTTGACAATTGTGAAAAAAAAAAAAAAAGATAAAGCATTATTCTACTACAAACATTAAATTAAAAGTGTCAGTTGAGTGTTTGTTTAGTCTACTCAGTGTTTTATATTGATAAAAAGTAATACGACACAAAGGTGTACTTGAGCATTGACCAAACATTATATTTATTAGTGTAAATTGGCATTAACATTCGATAATAATTCTTGTGGTATTGGAAGAGGTATTCATAATAATTAACACATAAAAGACAATTAATTAAAAAAAAAAAAAAAGGAAACAACTTTGATTTACAATCAAGATAAATCAAGTTCAAGACAAGGTATATTCTTTAATTAATTTTAAATATGTAATTATTATTATTATTATTATTATTGTTGTTAAACCTTGATCACGTGTTTCTTATTTATTTTTTTTTTTTTAATTTATCTTTTCTCCAAATGCAAGACGTATAAATATTTGTAGCTATAGTATGTTTAGTCTATTTAAAAAGTGGAAAATTGTTAAATTAAATAATCGTATTATCAACATGAGAATGTAAATTTTCAATTAATAAAATTCATTGCACTGATTGATGATAAAAAAAAAAAAAACAAAAATAGTAATAATATTGAAATTAAATAGCTTCAATCATTCTGTTTTATTGAAAAAAAAAATAAAATAAAATAATGAATAATTTGTTAAAACTTATTGTAGCTTTTAAATAATTGAATTTTTTTTATTTTTTTCGTTTTGAATGAGATAATTTTTTTTATTCTCGGCAATAACAATGATAACTGCCTCGTATTTGTACGAAAATAAAATATTTATAATAATCCAATTTAATTGGTTAATATAAAAAACAAAATAATTTCGTATCTTTTTTTTATCTGAAAAAAAAATTTAATCTCAAATTGAATATATGAAATTCATTTTCTTTTTTGTAGAAATTAAAATGAATTTAATTGAACCATAAGATATTAAATAAATTTTTTTCAAAATAATGTAAAAAAAAAAAAGAAGAAAAATTAGGAAACGAAAAAAAGATAAAATAATAAATTATAAATCTATGATTATAAAAAGAAAAAAAAAAAATGAATAAATTGTAATTTCATTGTAAATTAAAATGCATGAAATTCTTATCTAGCGAAAATATTAATAAATAAATTATTAAATTAAATCTTAAACTATAGATGTTGGTCGATAAACGGCTTACCAAATCAAGGGCTGTTTATTTTATGTTATTCTCAGTGATTTTATTACCATATTGTCCACACAACGACAATTATGTATGTAAATTATATAATAAATATATAAACTGGGTTAAAAAAATATTCAAATGATTTATATTTGAAAATTAAAAAAAAAAAAAACATTCTCTAATTAATTATATCAATGTCAAGTGCTTACTCAATAGTTTTGCTAAAAAAAAACATGAATAATGATTGCAAGCTTGACGAAGTCTATAAAGAGTTAGAACTTGACGTAAAAAAAGCAAAAAAAAAAAAAAGAAAATTAATTGAAAATAATTTATAAAAAAAAAAAAATAAAAATGAAGAATATAGATTTAAAAAAATCGAACTATTTGCATTTTTTCTATCCGCTCGAGGGCGCTGACCCAGTCTCTATTATTATTTTTTTTTTTTCTCTATTCTCTCTTTTCAACCCCTTGATATGATTGGGGAGCTTTTTTTTATTTATTAATTGCGCATGCGGTTATACGTAAGGCGGGATTGAGCTTGAGCTTCTGTTGTGAATTGACAGTAGTGCCGAAGTCACCAGGGGTAGATGGTCATCATCATCGAAGAGTCAACCCTGTTCGGTAAGAATATTCAAAACAAATATATTTATATTATTAAAAAAATAAAAAATTTTTTTTATATAAAATTGTAGAGTAAAGTTTTTATAAAAATTTAAAATTCATTTATAAAAACATTTAAAATTTATTTAATTTTTTTTAAATTAAAAATTAAAAATTTATAAATATTAATTTATTAAATTACAATTATAATTAATGAAAAATATAAAAAATAAAAAAAAATTTAATATTATTATCATATAAATTACTTGAATTACTTGTAAGTTATAAATATATATAAAAACTTTATTTGTAAATCAGTATATCTTACATCTGTCAAGATCTAAGATGAAAAAAAATATATTAAACAAATAGAATATATTATTTTATCCCTCGTAAAAAACAAAAAAAAAAAAAAAAACAATAATACTTGATGCACTTGATTTTACTTCATGGGCAAAATGATATGTCTTATTTACGATTTTCCCTTTTACAAATTGTCCATTAACGTCTAAAAACGTGACAGCTTCGAACCCTCGTCTGATCTATATGCTTTCAAGGATCCAATAAAGTTTCAACATTTATTATCAATAACGAACAAAAAACAAACATATATATTCAGCAAAAAAATAAATACTAAATATTAATTTATATTTAATTATCATTTTA
Organism: Lysiphlebus fabarum; assembly: GCA_011426435.1. Taxonomy (NCBI): domain Eukaryota; kingdom Metazoa; phylum Arthropoda; class Insecta; order Hymenoptera; family Braconidae; genus Lysiphlebus; species Lysiphlebus fabarum. Next base: position 394,528 of record WSYQ01000013.1, read on the forward strand.
ATATATTTATATGAAAAAAAAAATTAAATAAACAAAAGTATATTAATTTATCTATTTTTTATTATTATTACTATAATTATTTTATTGTTTTGACTTTTTACATTTTGACAGTAAGCAACTAAGTCTAAAATAATGGCCTTCAACTTGCCAACCCCTTTCATTGTATGAAGGGTAAATCAAACCATTGTGGCACCTATATGAGCCTTGGGTAATACTATTTTTTTTTTTTATTATTTTTTAAATATTTTTTTTTTATGTTCTAATTTTTTTAATATATATTTTTTTTTTTCATCAACGGGCGTGGTCTCTCCCCTGAGTTAACAATTTTTAGCAATCTAAGACATGTGATTTCATTGTGTCATATTGACAATATCATATCTGTTGATTTTTTTAAATTTATTAACTTTGATTTTTTTTTTTTTTTTGCCCCTTGAAAAAAACTATTATTTAATTATGATTTTTTTTTCTATTTTGAATAATTTTAATTTAGTTATAAATCTTGAAATAAAATATATAAAATTGTAAGCTTATTTTTTTTGTCAATATTGACCTTTAAATATTGACAAAAAGAATTGAATTTTTATTACAAACTTTTGGGTTTTTTTTATTTAGTTTTTCACATGTCTTTGTAAACAAGATCATTTTTATTTTTATTTTTTTAAAAGAAAAATATAAAAAAATATGTTCAAATAAAGCTTGTGTAGAAAAATTTAAAAAAAGTCATTTTGAAATTTGTCTTAAATTACTTTGACAGAGACATGTTGCTACAAACTTTACAGTTCCATGTTATTCATTAATTTTGTCTATTTTTATTAAACTTTTTATCAAAAGTATGAAACAAAGTTTTTGATTATGTTTATAGCAATACAGCTCATACCACTGACGGTTTTGTATTACGTTTAAATTCCAGCCAAGAATCATCTTATATATATTGCATGTTTATAGTGTGTATAAACATCGCACGTAGCTTAACTCGTTAATGCTTCATTAACCCGGTAAAAGAAAAGAAAAAAAAATAAAATAAATAAATAACTTACTAAAAAAAATAAAAATAAAAAATGGTGAGGTTAAAAAATAAAATGATTGAAAAGTTTTAGTATATAAGTATTTATAAAAGTTTCACTTTGTGGTAAAAAAATAATAGTCAATATTGAATTTTAATTTAAATTTTTATTTATAATATAATTTGTTGTTTATCTCAAATCAAATTAAAAAAAAAAATATCACGTGAAATAATTTAATTATAAAATTATATTAAAATTTAAATTATTATTAAATTTTATCATTTTAATTACAATTGTCTTTTAAATTTAATTATCAATAATAATTAATTTTAATCAAATGAATTAAATAACTTTTTTAATATTTTTTTAAAATCCATGAATTTTAATTTAAATAAAAAAAAAATTAAATTTTATTATATTTAATTTATGAATTATTTAAATAATTTTAAAGAATTTTTTGTTTTGCTTTTTTTTTTTTTAATCTTTTAATACTTTTTTTTATATAACTTTTTATAAGAAACTTTTTGACTTTTTTTTTTTTTTATAAAACACTGTATTTCAAAGTATTTGTATGAATGAAAACAAAACCATTGGGCTTTGAAGTTCATTTGGTGTATCAGTTAAACCTTGCTCAATAGGGGATGGTTTGTAAATAAACATGACACTAACATTAAATATATAATTATCATTAGATAACTGAATTAAAGTACTTTGTAAAAATAACATCAACATAATTTTTCAAATAATAAAATTAAAAATAATATTTAAACTTTTTATAAAATATTTTTATTATTTTTTTATTATTTGTTTGACTATTGAATGCTGAATTCACATTTATTAATTGCTTGAGTATATAGAAATTAACAAGCATCAAATTTCCAGTTCGTAAAACTGAAAACTAAAAAAAAAAAAAATTGATTTAAATTAAAAACAAAAAAAAAAAAAGATTACTGATTGAACACGAACAGATTGCATTTCATGAATTCTATTTTTACCATTCGAAATAAAATTTAAAAAATAAAATAATTCAGATTTATATTATTTCTTTTAATTAAAAAAAAATAATGATAATAAAAAAAAAAAAATATTCACAGTAACAAAGAATTATATAAACCATGAAATACAATACAGAACAAGATAAAGTTATAACAATATAAATGAAAAAAGAAATAAAGTTAAAATAGTTTATCGATCAATTGGATAACATAGAAAAAGTTTGGCATGTAATAGTCTAGTCATTTACCCTAGACCGAGAAATATATATATATAGTTTAAAAGGGTCGATGAAAATGACAACAAATAACATGTGGTTATATTCTGACCAAGCAAAACCAATTTGTTGAATTGTTTTAAAAATAAAATATATATTGATATTGGTAAATTTTATTTATAAAAAAATAATATCATCAAAGTCATTATAATCATTTGAATGAATCAATTAAAATTAATTAATTAAAAATTAATGCATTCGAATAGTAGATGAAATTCGATTGAAAATCATTTAAACAAAAGCATTCATGATTATAATAATAAAACAAAAGATAATTCAACTGAAAATTTTAACAATAGAATTTATTAATTATATAAACATTTATGCATGTTCGTATTACTTATTAATGCATATATATTTAATCACTTGATATACACATATACACATAATATATTATCATTTAGTGTTAAAAATCATTTTCATTTCTCGAGGCTGAATAATTATAAAATTTTAATGTAATAATAAAAGTTGGTAGTTTATTGTGCAAAATTTACAAAAAAAAAATATAAAATAAAATTTTTTTTAATTCAATCCATGTGTGTGAGATAAAATAAAACAATGAATGGACAACAAAATTTAATGGTTCATTGGTTAAAAAAAAAAAAAAAAAAAAGTACAAACGTTGATAATAATATATCTGTTGTGAAAAAGTTACAAAAAAAAAAAGAAAATTTCCCAGGGTTTCAACGACAAGAGCTTTTTGAATTGACAAGGGGATTTATCAGAGATTTGTAAAAGCCTTTTTTTTTTTTTTTTTTTATATCTATATTTTTTGTTTCTGTTTAGAGAATAGTATGCAACATGGTAGATATTGCAATTGGAAACATTTCATTAAATATATACTATATATATGTATATAAAAGCATCTACCCCTTCAACCGTAATCTAAACTTTAATCTTCGTTGGAAACCTCAAATACGATGCAACTAGTAAATACAATTTTCTCGGTCGTTTCTAGATTATATTTATTATTTTTATTATTTTTATGATTTTTATTATGATCTTTTAGTCGACTTACTGTACTTGTTAGTGAGTATAATAAATTGATGGACTGATAATAATTCAATAATCTGATAAGACTCAAATGACGACAAGAAGTGTTTTATTTATTTATCACACTCAATTTGATTTATTTATTATAATTGAATTATTATTATTATTATTTTTTTTATATATTAAATTCAACTGATATATTCAATTTTCTATTTTTATATTTAAATAGTTTTTATAAAAGTTTTTACGTATATTAAGAGAATTGTAAATTTTAAGAATTGGGTAAAATCCAACTTTTATATATTCATATTTTATAAAAGTTTTAAGCACTGCTTTAATATATATTATTATTATTATTAATATTTTTGTTTGATGAAATATTTTTAATATAATAATAATAGTGGTAATAGTATTTAAGATGTAGTTAGTCTTTAAAATGGTTTATTTGAGTCAAGTTAAATTATGAAAATAAATGGGTTTGTGAAGAGTAAGAAATAATATAGGGGTAGTTTTAGAAGAGTGACTGAGTTATATATTATAAATGGGTTATATATTATAAAAGATAGTAGAAAGGTTGATAGGTTTACATAAAATATTCGTATGTACTTAAGAATCACTATCTTATATCTGAGAAAACAAGTGATCCTGCTCTATGGCTGACCAAAGATTTACCTATACTACTTGTTCCTGTATCTCACACAACTTGCATTGTTTTTTTTACTTTTTTAAATAATTTAAAATGTAGAAAAATAAAAAAATAAATTGGATAATTGAAGATGATAAAATACAAAATAAATAAATGAAAAAAGTTATTAAAAAATAAATAAAAATTAATAAATACAATTTTTTAAAAATATTTTAAAAATTAAAAAAAACAACATCTGTTAGTTAAATTAAAGGTTATTAATTATACACCACAGTATATTAACTGTCTAATTTATAAATTAATTAGTTAAAGTTTTTAATATTATTTGCCAAGTCATATATACAATCTCTAAACTTGAAATATAAAAATCTAAATTTTAATTAACGAATATATATTAATAAATTAATTAAATTTTTACATGTTAATATGAAATATTTTATTTTACATTAATTTTATTAAATTTTTATTATTTTGTAAATATTTAATTAATTATTAATTGGATTTTAGTCTTTGTTGTTTAATTTAAATTTCATATACAGACTGGACCTTGTGTTTGAAACACAGATTTATCTCTGGTGAAAATCTTATATGCTTGTTCTATTCAGTTTATCGATAAATTATTGAAATATATTCTGGTGACAAGTCGATTTATCTGCATTTTTGAGGTCATCGTGACAACAAAACAAAACGTGCATTTGAAAATCACGTAGATAGAAAAAATTATACTTTGATTTAATTTACAAAATATTATATATTCATAATTTATATGTAGAAAATAAAAACATACAAAATTATACATTTCATAGAAAAGTTTATTTTATTTTTTTTTATAATCTTAATTTTGTACACGCAATGTAGAGCTTTTTTTTATATTTTTTTTCTTGATAAAAATTGCAGTCACATTTAAAAAAATAAATACTTAAAAGTTAAATACTTTTAAAACGTACATATAATAATAATAAAAATAATAAAAAATAATAATAATAAAATATAGATTATAATTTTTTTAACACTACTTTTTTATTATTTTTTTTTTTTTAATATAAAAAATTATTTTTTTGTTATTCATTTTATATGAATTTTTATTTCAAGTTAGTAAAAAAAAAAAAAAAAAATATACTTTGCTTCTCATATCTTGCTAAGATAATTTTTTTATCACATTTTACAATAAGCAAGATATTATACATCTCACTTTATATATTATTTTTTATATTATTTTCTGCTATCTTATAAACTTTTTATATAAACTATTTATCTTTGTGAATAAAAAACAAAAAAATAACTTTTTTATCTGAAAAAATATTTAAAAATAAATACTCAAAAGAAAATAAATTTATATCAATAATAATCAAGTCAATTAATTAATAATTGAAATAAAATTTATATACAATATAAAAATAAATGTGTTGTCATATTGACGATTTAATAAATGTATGTATAATTGATATATAAATATGAATTAAATGGTAAAACTGTTATTAACGATGTCAATTAGCAGATTATTGAATTGATATATACGTCAATATTATATTTACAAAATAATATCGAAATATATTTTGGTTTATTTAATTGAACCAGAAAGAGGGAGAGAGTTATATTTGCATATATATATTTGCATGCTGGTCATTCTACTGTCATTTACCAGAATTTCAATTTCTGTATCAGTACAATTTGCTGTTCTCTTTGCTCCTCTCATCTATATAATTTGACTATTCTCTCTCTTATATATTTAACATCAGCATCTTTTGTTCTCTATTCTCATTCTATTGTATACTGTTTTCAAACAATTTGGTGTACAAGATAGGTAGGACAAGCAACCACGATCGAATATTCAGCTTGGTCTTGCTCCACGTTGCAGGTTAGCTGGTGAACTTTTGACCTAGACGTGGTTTTGCCTTAAGCTGTCATGACCTTTTGCGCAACAAAATTGTCAGCAACAGCCCTTTATAACCCACATATTATTTGAAAAATCCCTTCATTTGAAATTTCACATGATTTCAATCTTCATATCAATTTTTTAAAATATTTTTCAATCATATTTATCAATTTGAATATATTTTTGAATTTTACAAAAGCCACTTTTTTATTATGTACTTTATATATCTACGTATTTTAAATTTTTTTTTCAACAAGTTTTTATTCATTTTTTTTTTTTTTTTTTTTTTAAATAGTTATCTGGAAGGAATTTTTTATTTTATATATATTTTTTTTTTACATTCTTTTCATCTATCAGTGTGTTTTTTTTTTTTTTCTGACCGGAGGGCTACATATTTTTAGACAGCAGATAGTTGGTGATATTACTTTGTTATTGACAGTTATTTCAATGTAAATTATTCAGCAATATGTATATGTGTTTGTTAGTTTCACATCAGCACTGTTGAATATTCAAAATAATTTATTTTATTTTTTAAATTTGTTTATTATACGTTATTGACATGGGAAAATCTCATTTAACTTTGGTACAAATGAATATTTTATATATACAATTAGATTTATGCACACTGGTTTCTATGAATTTAAAAATTTATTTCAATTTATGTGTATATATATTTATATAAAATAAAGTAGATTTATATATGTGTGAAATATTTATTTAAAAAAAATTTAATATATTTTGTGTCAATTTTATTTTACGTGGTTATAAATATATATATTTTTATTTTTATTTTTTTTGTTTATTTTTATTTTTTAAAAATTGTATTTCGTGTATATTTTTAGTATGAAGTAAAAGCTCTTGCAAAATCGATATTCAGGACGATAAGAGCACCTTATGTTGTGCAATATATGAAACAAGAAGTTAATATTAGAAATGTAAAAGTGCTTCATGTATAAAATGACATGAAGCTTTATAATATTTTGGACATATTGATTTTATTTTATATATAAAAATATTTAAGCTTGTAAAAAAAAAATATATAATTTTTTAAATGTCAAGATAATGTCTTTTTAGATTTAAATATACATTTGAAAATTTAAATCAAGTTTGTGTGATAAATATTTTGTTAGACGTGCTGGAATATAAATCTTTGAACCACAAACGTGATCCAATTATTTGTGAATGAAAACACTCTACTACTTTATTATTCTCAACTTATTTTATTGTTCATCACAGATGATAAATAAGATGGCATAAAATCTTGGTATTTTTTATTTTTTCAATGAGAAATATTTTATTTAAAAAAATTTATTTTTTATTTTTCCACAAGAAAATTCCATTGAATATGTATATAAATATAAGCATCAAGTTTATCTTCGATATAAAAGAATATATATATATATACATTTCAAAATAATTTTCTCTTTAAAGGATCAGCTTTCACTGAAGTTTAAAAAATAAAAAAAAAAAAGAATAATATCCCCAGGGCAAAAAATAGAAGTAATACAAGAAAGTTGTACAAGATACGAATTTAGTTGCTCCTCAGAGAATTTCTACTGTGAAATAAAATGTCAATATAAAAGCTTTCATTAAACTATATAAATATATATATTTATATGTATAAATATCACTAAAGTTAAATTTCTACAAATTTACAACTTTAAATAACACTGTCGAGTATTTAAACAGTGTAAATTAAAATATAAAATTTAAAATATTCAAAAATTCAAGTTAATTTATTTCTAAATTTAAATAACAGTAAAGTTAAAGCTAATTAATTTTTAATAAACTGAATAAACATTTAAATTTTTCAAGAGATGACAAAGCTGTTAAGATGAAAGTGAAAAAATAAAATAAATAAATAAACTCTAAGCTTTTAGTTGACCATCAATTGACTTTAAAGTAGATAAATTGAATGAAAAAAAAAAATAAAAATAAATATTTATTTTCAACTTGAAATAATAATTTACCCTTATTTTTATTTATCTATTTTAATTTTTTAAGTAAAATAATATATTTTTAATTTTTTATAAATGTAAAAAGTAAACTTTGTACTTCATTTATTATATATTTTTAATGTCGTATATTATTCAGCCTTCGTGACAAAGTAACAATACTTTATCCAACATTATATAAACTTATTCAAAAACACGTAATAATTCATATATACACAAACTTGGTAACCAAAACTTTAAAAGTTTGTCAACAAATATCAAAAATATTTTCTAAAAATAAACTTCAATAATTCATAATCCTCAAAAAAAAAAAAATAATAAATAAATATATAAAACAATAAAAATAAAAATAATAAATAAATAAAAATAAATATCCAATGTCAATGATAATTATCTTGTTCAAGATACCTGATTCAATAAAAAGTTCAAAGATAAATATAATCTCAAAACAAATAAAAAAAAATTCAATAATAATCTGATTTAATTGAAAGATACAACAAAAAAAACAAATTCAACAATCAAATAAAACAAATAAACTAATCATATTACAAATAAAATAATCAGTAAATTGAATCGAAATAATATCATCTTGAGTTTGTGTGAAAGGCATTCATAATTAATTCAATTGAAATTGGAAAACCATTTTGTGGTGAGCCATATTATCCTCATGTCTAACACGAACAATTATCATCATTCAAAATATTCAAGTTATGAAATATAATAATAATAATATAATCCAGTATACAAATATTAACATTTAAAAATTAATAATTCATATTGTTAATATATTTTATTTTTTTTTTATAAAATAATTTACAGTAATTATATTATCTGTTGAATAATATAATTATAATCTAAAATAATATATATCTCGTCTATTATTTAAGACAATGAAATGTATAATTACCTCATTATAAAATATATCTGATCTATAAATAATATTGTGTATTATAAATTTTATAAACTTATGCGTATGTACATTAGTTTGTATATGACATAATCTACCCCATAATCCAGCTATATAATTTTAAAGATATATAAGTGTTCTTTTGTCTTTTGAATTTTTAACAACCCCTCTTATATTTATACCCCAAAATGTTTTTATTTACCCAGTATATATATTTTGAATGTATATAAATTTTTAAAAATAACTGAAAAGCTCACTTGAAATTTTTTTGAAAATATTTTACAACTTTTATTCAATGATCAAGTATATCATTTTTTTATTTTTATTTAAATTTCAAGAAGATGTACAGTAGCTTGAGTATATAAAAATAAAAAATAAAATAAAATAATGTAGATATAAAAATCTGTTTTACATTGAATTGTCAATTCACAGAAGGTCGATAAAAAAAAAATAAAATAAATATAAAAAAATATTTCTCGGTTAGATAAAATATCATACAAAATATTTTACTCAGTTAAAATTTTACCTTAGCTAAAAATGTGACCTAGTTTCTGAGTGATTAAGCTATTGTCTGGTTAATTTTTTTTTTTTTTTTTTTCTTATATATATCTGACTATAAAAACTATATTTATTATTTTAATTTTATTTTTGTTTTATTTTTATATTTATTTTGTATCTAAGTATAGGTATATTTTCTTTCTTTGATAATTAATTAACAAAATATTTTTGATTATTATTTTTAATAATTAAATGTATTATTATATCATGACGTCATTAATTAGATGATTGATTTATATAAAAATAATTTAATTAAATTTTTAATAATGATATTATTTCTTTTGTGTTTTATCATTATATTAATTGACCTATTTTTTTTTTATATATATATATTTTGAGATAGAAATTAAGACTTTGCTTGTGTATATTTTAGTTTGTAGGGGGTGATAAAAATATAAAAAATTAATATATATATTTTCAATTGAATTAAGTCAAGCTTGTCGCTCTATGGTCAAAGGAAAAGTTTGTATCTTTTTGTTTTCTACTAAGTTGTTTGTATGCATAAAATTTGTATTTTGAAATATATATTAACAAGTCAAATTGTGTTTATGACTAACTTGACATGAATCTATATTATATACAAGTAAATTTATATATATATATATATGTATACAGTATGTCATTATAGAATACACTTGAGCTTTCAATTGAATTTTATAGGTTTGGGTTTCTAGTACCCTTATATTTTGTCATACAAAGATACAGTTGACCGAAATTCAATGGATTTTATATACATGTTACATATTCTGACACATTCTACTCACGTTTTTTATATAAAATTTCAATTTACGACGACATTTCATATATACAAGAGAATAGAAGATCATCTTGGTATGAGATTTCTTTTGAAATTTTAGCTTTATAGTTTGAGAAAATGAAAAAACATTGAATATAAAGTTAAAATATAATTTCATTTGGTAAAATGAAAATTTTATATTTTTATTTTATTGATAAACATTTAAATAATGTTTTATTTATTTTAAAAAAAATTATAGTAATGATTTATTTTATTTTATATATTGTTATCAAGATCAGGATATTTGTCAGCGAAACTGGTTGACTGATGAGGGCACCATGATTACTTTGTTTTTATTTGTTTATTATTAAAAAAACAAAAAAAAAAACAAAGACAATTATGAGTTTTAGTACGATAATAAACTATATGGCTGTAATTAATTTTAATTTTTAATTAAAAAAAGTAAATAAATCAATTGAGACATTTTTTGAGTAGATAAAAATTTGAATCGAGACACCCTGTGAGCCAACACGTAAAAAAATGTAATAAAAAACGAATTATTGTTTAAATAATTAATATAATGCTAAAAATGATAATTAAACAATAATTTGTTATTAGTTTTTTTTTTTATTACGTTTTTAAAAAAAAATGGCTCACAGGGTGTTTCGAATGAAAATTTTATCTGAAAAAAGAAAGTCTCAATTGATTTTTAAAATTTTTTTCATAGATAAATGATTTTTTTTCTTTATTTTTTATCATTTTTACTAATATTTCAACTATTTAAACAATAATCCGTTGTTATTTTTCTTTTTTATAACATTTTTTTACGTGTTAGCTCACAGGGTGTGTCGATTCAAATTTTCATCTATTCAAAAAATGTCTCAATTGATTATTTATTATTTTTTTTTAAAGATAATTTTTTTTTATATTTATTTTATATTCATATTTATATTTATTTATTATTTTACAATAAAAGTCAAACTTAGAAATGGTAAATGGTAAACGATTATATGGGTAATATATCCACATTGAAATCATTGAAATGGAATAAACCAATTTTACTACAATATATACATAAGAAGATTCAAAAGCAATCGAGCAATAAATTTTCTTGAATTTTAAATTCAAAAATGATCAAAGAAAATACACAAATTGTCATTGATCTTTGTAATATATTTTTTGTTAAATTATCCAACTCAGTAGACATTAAAGTGCTGAAAAAAAATCATAAAAGTATATCAAAAAGATATTTTTTATATCTCATTTTTATTTTGTATATATTTTTTAATATTTTTTTTTAAAATTGATTTTTCTATTTTTCTTACGTTGATTTTTCAATTTTATCTTGAGTAAAACTTTTTTTTTTATTACTTTATTTATTTATTTATAATTTATTTTAAATTAAATTGAATTAAATATAAAATTTTAAGTTTTTTTGTTTTTTTTTCTTCAATCGGGCTGACTAAATATTGACATTTTCACTGATTTTTTATTTATATAATTTTTTTAATCTAAAAAGTTTTATTTTATAATATTTTTATAACTCAAAAAGTAGAGATTAATTTTATATATTTTAATGAAACTCATTATCCGAGATTAAATATAAAAATAATATAAAAACTACCTGAAAAAGAGATGAAATAATAATAATTTAAGAGGGATATATGAATTGATGAATTTCAGTGATATATAAATGTCATATAGCATAAAATAAAGACATGAGGATAGTTCACGTGATACTCAACTATTTTTTATGACAATTTTTACAGCTGAATATAAAAAAAACCAAACATGTGTATATAAAGTATGACCATATATTTTTGGACATAAACACACGGTATAGTCATAAAGCAAAGCTCATAAAATTTTTTTTTTATTTTAAATAATGTATATACTTAAAAAAAAAAAAAAAAAAAAGAAAAATATATTCATTTTTATATAAACCAATAGAGTATTCAAAATATACATAAATTTTTTTTTTATTTAAATTTTTTTATATGTATTATTTTGAGATTATTTCAATAGCATTTTCACCTCAAATATTCAATTCATAAAATATTCTAAATATTCACCTGAGGCATAAAAATAATTCGACATTTATAAAAAAAAAAAAAATAAAATTAAAAAAAAAAGTTGATGCAATTCTAGTGAAATTAAATATTTTATTTTCAATTTTTTTTTATACATCAAGAATTTTAAAACTATTTTTTTTTTTTTTACTTTCTTTTTTATAAACTTGAAAAGTGGTTTGTTAAATTCGTATATCCACTTATCTTTAACATCGTTAAAGTGATGCCCTAAGCAATGTCAAACTTTGGTCTATCTTTTTCGACCCTCAGTGTAATGAAATTGACTTTTGGTATAGAATATGTACAACCTAGCATACTATATATACTAAGTGTTGTTAAAAAATAAAAAAAAGGCAAAATAAAATATAAAAAAAAGCCTCTAGAAAAGTTGTAGAATGAGTGAAATCCCTCGTTTTCCTTTGGGAATTTATAAACTTTATTTTCTCTTCACGTATAGTCAGTTTGGAAATGGTTATGTTAAGCTACACTTGCACACATCTTATTTGTAATATAAACCATTGATATATAAATTTTTTTTTTATTTATTTTTGACTCTTTGTTTTATTATATAAATAATAAAATATTTAAATTATTATACTATTTTAAAATTAATAAAAATAAAAACAAGTTTATATAAAAAAAAAAAAAAAAACATTGAGCTTTTTTTTCTTTAGCAATGTATTTTTATTTTTTTACTAGTTCAACAAATAATAATATTGATTTATTTTTATTATTATTTATTTCAGCAATCAATTCTAACTTTGACTTTTTTAGTTTTTTTTTTAAAGGCATAAAGTTTTTTCATCAATGAAAAAAACTATTGCAATATTTTTCAATAAATTTAAAATTCTCACAAAAATTTAAACACACATAATATACAAACCATAAAATAAAATGAAAAAAAGAAAATTTCAATTGCACTTATATTGAAATATATATTTTTTTGATAAAAAAAAAAAAAAAAAAAAAAATAGTAATAAATTTATTTACAAATATTTCATATGTTGACCTACATTTTGATATTGGTACAATTATATTATTATTATTTAAAAAATAAAAATTAATATAAAAATAATAATAATAAATGAAACGAAAATTAATAAATATAACAATATCGATTGACATATTTCAAGATAACATATCAAGTTTGACATCAGTGCATATATACATGTGGAATAAAATTTGATGTATGACATTCAAGTATGATCGTCAATGAAAATGTTGATGATATATATATAAAATTTATTCTGTTGGAGGAAATTAATCAAATGTTATTTCAAGTATTTAATTTTAATCAATAATATTATTTATTTTTTTATTCAATAATTACCACGACCACAAAATATATTTTTTTTTAAATGAAATTTTATTTTATTTTATAAAGCATGATAAATGTGTTATATCATTTTTATAAATTCCTTTGACGAATTTAATAAATTCAGTATAAAAAAAAAATAATTATCAACTTTTAATATTAACAAGATTTTTTATTTTTATATTTTTAATATTTTTTTAAAATTTACCTGTAAAGTTTTAAGTCTTTAGGGGGTAAAATTTCTGTGTAAGCTAAATTTAAATAAAAGGTTTTTACTTTTGTTTAAGGTATTTAACAAAAAAAAAAAATGAAATTTCTTTCTTTTTTTTTTTAACAAGTTAAGTGACGTCAAAATGATGTGCATTACGTAAATTAAATATACTGTTGAAAGCCACTTGCGCTTGATTAAATTTTTTTTTTTTATTATTTTCATCAGAGGCTTCTGATATATATATTTTTTTTTTCTTTTCCATATGATAACCTATTTACATATATAATAATTATGATATTCATGTGTACATATTAACACGTATGTATGAACATTAAACACGAAAATAAACTCAAAAGTCGATATAATTTATGTATACATGAAATATTATATTGAAAAAAAATAATTGCCGGGTATATATATATTTAAAAGAATATAATTATGTTTAGTATACTTTTGTCTGATTAATGAAACATAAATTTATTTGATATGGATCGAGATTGAATTTTGAAAAATGGTTTATTATATCCATAACTGTTTTTATCCGTGAAAACGTCGATAATAGCCGGGTATGAGAATTCATTTTGCGACACCCTCTTCCTTCATTTTATCAGCATTTTTTTTTATTTTTAGTTTTTTTTTTTTCTTTATTTCTGCTTCGCTTATTTTTTTGTTATTGGAGATAAAGAAAAAAAAAAAAAAAAACAAATTCCAGGGACGTTGATGATATATCCGATGAGTTTTTTCGTTTTTTTTTCCTTGGTAAAAAAAAAAAAAAAAAAATGTCAAAAGTAAATTGTGATCATTCTTCAAATTCTTTTCTATTCAATTTTTATTTTTAATATATAAAATTTTCGTGATGATATTATCGAATCAATTTTTCACTTATATAAAGATTCAAGCAAATAATAGTATTAAATTTTTTATTATTTTTTAATTTACGGAAATAAAAAATATGATAATACTGATAAAAATTAAATTAAAAAATTATAATAAAGTTATTTTTGTTAAATTAAATATAAGTAGTACAAATCAATCACTGGGTCAGACGAAAAAATTTAATATTTTTAATAGAAATAAATTTCAGTAGTACAAGTCAAGCGATGTCAGACTAGAATTATTTTTTTTTAATTTTATTTAAATATATCCAATAAAAAATTATTAAATAATAAAAAAATAAACATTAAAAAAAATTTTTTTTAAAAATAGAAAATTAATTATTAATATTTAACTAAAAAATTACAAAATAAATTCAAATCTGTCTTTTGATTGACATAATCTTTTAATAATACATAAAAAAAAAAATTGTTGAGTAATGTATGTCATTGTATTTTATAATGTTAATAAATAATTGATTAAAAGACTGAATAATTTACTATATTGTAAAGATAAATGAGAAGGGTGGAAAGTTGAGGCCTTGAGGGTCGTCATTCTCATCGTAACAATTTCCTTCTTGTAAGTTAAACATTTTTGGTATGAGGATTTGATTTAATGTCTTACTATAATCCGTGAGATTAAAAAAATAAATTTATTCTTGATGAAAAGTTAAAGTTATTATATTAAAATAATTCTTGAATTATTTTTAATTTAAAAATTTTTAAACTTAAATAATATTATGTCATGTGAATCATTGTAATTTTGTTTATTCAACAATATGAAAAACGAGATGACATGGTTTTCTAACAACAATAGCAAGTTATCCTGGGTCAAGGGTTTTTTTTTTTTTTTTTTTTTATTATTATTTTGTCGTTGGTAAAATACACATCAGTAGCCTTTACAATTGCATTCAATTGTTTCTTTTAACGATACAATTGTTGTTCTAAATTAAAAAAAAAAAAAAAAACTATACATATATGCTGACAAAAATAATTATAACTTTATTCATAACAGATAATTTATTCCATAAATTAAAATACATGTTTTTTTTATTTCAAAGTAATTTTAGTAAAATTAATTAATAATACAAATGCATGACAACGAATAAAAATAAAACCCAAATTCAAATAAAAAAAATGAATTTTTTTAATAAATAAATAATAAAAAAGTAATTATATTTTTAATTTAAATTAGATTCAATTTTAAATAATTATAAAAATATGAATTTATTAAAAAATTTATCGTAGTTTATATCAAAAAATTTCCATTGCAATTTGAATTTAATTTATCCAAGTATAAGAAATCTTTTAGTAGCTATTAGACTAGAGGGTGGATCAGTTATTATTACTTTGCTTCGTGTGTATAACAGTTAAAATATATATCATATAGCAACATAAAGAAAACGTGGTTTGAAATAGATATAAAAATGGTAAAGTAAAATTGATGACAAGTGGAAAAAAAAATAAAAAAAAAGAAGAGATTTCAAGGGTGACTGTTATCATTTAAAATACAAGCACCAACGATCTCATTCACCTTATTTTTTATTAGACCTTGTAACTGTATAAATATACGACAACATGCATTACGACATTGTTATACTTGTAAAAAAAAAAAAAAAAAAAACTACAACTAGAGTGCAATTTTATTTTTATTTTTTCAGGCAAAAATTCAGAGAAATGATTCCAATTTACAACAACCACAATCAACATCAACAACAATTGAATAAAATATAATAAAAAAAAATTTTTAAACAACGAAATTTATATTATTAAAAATGTTATAAATGTTATAAATGTTTTATTGATAATCTAGTAATGTTATATATCATTAATATTTAGATTTATAAATTAACAATAATAATATATTAATTAAAACGAATATATATAGAATGAAACATAAAAATAAAACGAAATAATAATTAATTAAAATTATAGATATAAATATAAATATATATAATTAATATTTATTGTTACTGTGTACATGTATACTTTATGTGAAGACAATCCCAGTTACCAAGTTACCTAATTAGAATAATAAAAATAATAATATAATTCAGGTATTTATGTACAATAAAAATTGATTAATAATTTATAAATATAAAAATAAATTGTACTTAATTTGTTTAAATTTAAAATATAAAATAAGAAATCTTTAAAAAGTTTAACATATCTAGAAGAAAATTTTATTTGTGTAACTGGTATTCATCAATCAATGTTGAACCAGAAAAACTTTGAATAATCGTTTAAAAAAAAATAAAATAAATATTCGTATTTATATTGTTACTTGGATGTTAACTTGAGCAAATAAAAAAAATAACATATGCGACATTTTTATTTACGTTTTCTTGTCATAAAAAAAAATATATAAATAACAAAAAAATAAAAAAAAAATATAATAATAATAACGACAATTATAAATGGTATATTCTTTGTTTGAAGTAGTAAAAGTCTCTTCTTGGTCAGACAAGCGTAAAAAAAAAACTTCTGAACCATTCTACATTCAATCTTTATATCTTCCGTTGAAAATAAAAAAAAAAGAAAATTCATAGTATAAAAAATATAAATGTAAAAATAAATTGATAGTATTTTTTAGCATCATTAAAAATAAAAAAAATAAATATTGAATAAAAGTAGTAATAAAAAGAAAGAAGAAAGAAAAAAAAAAAACAAATAAATAAATAAAATTTACGCTAAATTGGAAATATAAAAACAAAAAAAATAAATATATTTTATTTTTATTGTTAAAGATAAAAGTAAAAAAAAAAGTTTACTAAATTATAATAAAATGAATCTCGAAGTTGAACTGATTGCAAGTGTTGTTAAGGGTCGACCACCCCCAGCTCATTTGCCAGCACCAAGGCTCATTAAAATTTTTATTGCAAGCGAACGTGATGGTGAGTCAGGTGTTTTTATACTTGAATAAATATTTTTTTATTTTTAAATAATGTCAAGTTAATTAAGCATAAATATAAAATATTTTTCTAATTAATCATTTTAAAAAAAACTAATAAATTATTACAGAATTTTTTGAAGAACGTAAACAACTTCTTGAATCAGTTGGTCCAGAACTTCAGTCAATTTATGATGATATGGGAATTGAGGTTTAATATTATTTTTAAATTAATTTATAATTGCATGAAATAATAATAATTAATATAATGAAAAAGTTTTTAAACAAATAAAAAATAAATAAATAAATACAGAGTAGTTAATTTTGCAAGGAATAAATATTAACTGATAAAAGCACAAGTTGTTTTTTGATAGTTTATTAATGCCACATGAGAATACAAAATGTTTCAAAATAAATTAATTAATTAAATTATAGTTGTAATTATTATTTAACTGTAAATATTTTAGGTACTTCTTGTGGATATGCAATATGGAACAATTAAAAATCCTGATGATGATCCCAGACTTGCTGAATTATTTATTGAAGAAATAAATGCTTCATATAGACAATCAAGAGGATGTTTTCTCATTGTAAATATATATATACATTATTCATATTATGATTGTATAATTTATTATTAATTTTAATTGGTTTATTATATAACAACTTCTACTTTGATATTCATTGCTCAGTGTTGGTAATTTATTTGTCTCTTGAATTTTATTTTTTATTTAATTTTAATGAAACATGTTTAATATTTATTTGTTTTTTTTTTTTTTTTTTTTTTTTCCTGACAAAATGATATATTACAATTTGTTTTTTTTTGTTTTCATTTTTATTTATTTTAGCTTTTGGTAGGAAATGAGTACAATGCTGGATGGATACCAACAAAATTTTCAGAAAGTACATTTATCTCTTTGGCCGCCCACTGCTCATCGCTCAATGAATTTTATGAACACAAAGGCCATTGTTATATTTTGAAAGCGACCAGGTATACAATCGCAATTACATTAATAATAATAAGTTAGAAATAAAAAAAAAAAAAAAATTGTAATTTTAAATTATATATTCAGTGAGGAGACAGCACAAGATGATTGGCAAAAAATAAATGGAATAAAAATACGTGGATTATTAAAAATTGCTGCTGAAAATGCAATTAAAAATAATCAAAATGATATTGATATTTTATATGTATTAAAAAGTACATCTGAAAGACAATTTGATTATGGTTTAAGTAAGTTGTAATAAATTTAAATAAAATTTATATTTAATTTGATAAAAAATTTTTTAAAATAATAATAATAGAAAATAAATTTAAAAAATTGTAGAAATTATTATTTTTTATTTTTTGAATTTATTAGTAGTTTTATATATGATTTTTTTTTTTTTTTTTTTGTCAGGCCTTGATCCTGAGGGAAATGGAATAATTTCCATAATTTGTGAATGTAAAAACATTGAAAAAACTATTAAAAATGACCAGTGCCAAAATTTAAAAAAAAAAATAATATCATCATTACCAAATGCAAATATATTAAATTTTAAAATTGATAATATAAATTCTGAATTAAATGAATCATATGAATTATATTTAAATGATTTACGTAATCAAGTAATTGAAAGAATTCAACAACTTGTTAATTCATCTGTTGAAAAAAATCCAGAAATAAAAAGTCGTAAAAAAATGGTACAAGAAATATATTCTGAAAGTTTAACACATTTATCATTATTACGTGAAATAAAACCATTAGAACAAACAGATGAAATAATTCAACGTATTAAAAAATTAATAACAGTTGGTACAAAAAATAAACATGGTCCAATATTTATACGTGGTGGTAGATTAACTGGTAAATCATCAATATTATCAACAATATATAATAATATTGATAATTGGTTAAATAAAACAACATTAAAAATTGTTAGATTATGTACATCAACACCAAGATCAGCATATAGTGTTGAATTATTACGTATATTATGTCAACATATTGGATTTTTAAGTGGTAATAATGATGGTAATTTACCACGTGAAGCATCATTTAATCCATTACATTTAAATAATTGGTTTACTCAAATATTACGTGGTATTGAAGAACAAGAAACAATATCATCAAATGATAATGATAATAATAATAACAATCGTCAAAATATTGTAATATTAATTGATGATTTACATCGTTTACATACACTTGAAAGTGAAATAATTGTAGCATTATCATGGTTACCATTACAGCTACCACCTGGTATACATTTTATTGTAACAACAAGTTTAAAACTTGATACACTTAAATTAACACCATTACAAAAAGAAAGATTTAAAAATCATGATATATTAATTGATATTGGTGATAATAAAAGACGTAGTAGTGCAAGTAGTCCAGGTGTTTATGCTGAATATGGTGAATATGGTGATAATATTTTAAAAAATAATACAAATAATGAAAATACTATGGAAGAATATGAAAATGCATTTGATTTTATGGAAAAATTAATTGGTAAAAAATCAGCAATTAGAATTGGATCAATACTTGCTGTTACTGAATATGGTTTATCAGAAACAGAAATATTAGAATTAATAATGCCAACATGTGATGATGGTCCATTATTATTAAAAAATGGACAATTTAATTTTTCAACATGGTGTTTAATTAAAAGAAATTTAATTAATTATTTAAAAATACATGTATTAAGTGGTAAATTATTATTTTCATGGAAATGGATTTGTAAAGATTTAGCAAGAAAAAGATATTTAACAACACTTGCACAATCACGTACTTTACATATAGAAATAGCAACAACATTATTTTTTTGTGATGGTGAAACTGAAAAATGTGAAAGTGAAGATGATAAATCAATATCAAAAAAAACAAATTCAATTATATTACAAGATGATAATGATAAAAATAAAATTAAAGAGTTAAATGAAAATAAAGAACAAAATGAAGAAGAAGAAGAAGAAAATAATGATAAATTTATTGATTCAAATATAGAACCAATAAAAAGTACACCATTTCAAAGTATACCACAATCACAAGATATAACATATACAATAAGACATGTTGAAGAAGCATGGTTACATTTATTACGTGCTGGTGATGTTGAAAAATTAAAAAGGCTTGCTGTTTGTGCATTTGATTTTTTATTAGCAGCCGTACAAATGATATCTGTTAGTTATTTAAGATGTGTACTTGAACATTCAAGACAATATTTACTTGAACGTGATTTAGAACTTGTTTATTATGCTATTAGAAATTCAAGTGATGCATTAACACGTGATCCATTACAATTAGGTGGACAATTAATATCATGGTTAAGACCAGTTGTTGAAGATGGTGGTGATTTAGTTAGTATTATGATAACAGCAGCAATGGCATGGTGTGATGGTTATGCTGCACCATTATTAGTACCACTTAATGGTTGGTTACAATCACCATTACCATTACAAATAAGAGCATTAACATGTCCACAAGGTGCTAAATTAATTGAAATAGCACCATCTGGACAACATATTGTAATTGTACCATCAGAATTATCATCACAATGTGATGCACAACTTTGGCATGTTATGTCAGGACAACTTGTATATACATTTAAAGGACATTCAAATCCAATATCATGTCTTGCTGTAACACAACAAAGTCAATATTTATTAACTGGTTCTGATGATACAACAATTATTGTTTGGGATATGAAAGAATTTAATATGAAAATACGTATTTGTGAACATATTGCACCAGTATTATCATTAATACCAGCATTAAATAATACTGTTATTGTTAGTGGTGGTGAAGATTCAAGAATAATTGCAACAAGTTTATTAAATGGTAAAGTATTAATGAAAGTTGATCATCATCGTGGTCCAGTAACATCATTAAAAATTGATAAAGCTGGTGAAGTACTTGTATCAGGTTCAGTTGATGGTAATGTTTGTTTATGGTCATTAGAAAATTTTAAATTATTAAATAATATTGTATTACCATCATCAATAAATACACTTGATATATCAAGTGATTCAGTATTTTTACTTGCTGCATGTGATGATGAAAAATTATATTTACGTTCACTTGCAACTGGTACAGAAATTCATACACTTCGTGGACATCAAGGACCAATTAAAAGTATTTGTTTAGCAAAAGATTGTCGTCGTGCTATTGCTGGTGGTATTGATGGTTCAATATCTGTATTTGATATACATTCTGGTAAATTAATAAGATCATTATCAGCAAATTTATCAGCTGATGTAACATCAGTTAAAGTTACTGATAAAGATGATTTTCTTGTAACAGCAAGTGGTAATCGTGTTATTTATTGGAGTTTTAGAGATGAAGATATACCAAAATTAAAAAAAACAAAAAATCATCATAAACAAGAACAAACAATACAACATCATACTGCACCAATAACATGTATTGATATATCACGTGATGGTGCAATGGCTGTTACTGGTGGTGTTGATTCACTTGTTAATCTTTGGCAATTAAATACACATGAATTAATGTTAAGTCTTGATGGACATATTGCAAGTGTTACATGTGTTACATTTTCAGCATCTGGATTATTTGCTGCTTCAGGCTCAGAAGATAAAACTGTTAGAGTTTGGGGTTTAACATTAGGTTTTGTTGTTGCAACATTTCGTCATCAATCACCAGTATTAGCTGTTATTTCAATGTTAGATGGACGAAGAGTTGTTAGTTCAGATAGATCTGGTAGTATTAGAGTATGGGCTGCTGATACAGGTACTATGATACAATCAGTATGTGGTCCAGGAAGATGTTTTGCAGTTACATCTGATATGAGGTTTATATTTATATGAGATTTATCAATAGTAAAATTATATTATAACATAATTTAATATATTTAATTTTATTATTATTATGTTTTTTTTTTTTTAGATATACTGTATGTGGAGCTGGAGATAATCAAGTACAAATTGTTAGTCTTGGTGCTGGACCTGAAGAAAAATATAAAATATCACATTCACAAGAAATAACATGTCTTGTTGTAACACCAGATTCACAATCTTTAATAACTGGTTCTAGAGATATGAGTCTTAAAGTATGGCAATTAAATGGTGGTAAATTATCACAAATACTTGTTGGTCATAGTGATCATGTAACATGTGTTGCTGTTGCTGTTTTAGATAAAAGTATTGTTATATCAGGATCACGTGATGCAAATTTAATTGTTTGGGATATTAATACTGGTGCTGATTTACATACATTAATTGGACATTTAGGATATATAACTTGTGTTAAATTAAGTGGTGATGGTACACTTGCTGTATCTGGAAGTGAAGATAAAAGTATATTTGTATGGGATACTAAAAAAGGAACATCAATTAATTCAATAATGTTACATGTACCAATATTTAGTCTTGAGTTATCTACTGATTGTTCAAGACTTGCATTACATCTTTTAGATCAACAATGTATGCCAATTTTATGTTTACATAATACACCAGCACAATATGTTAAATTACCATCTTATGTTGCACCAAGAGATTTAAGACCACCTGGTCCAAAAAGACCAGCAAGAAGATTATTAAAAAAAGAAGTATCACTTGACACATATACATGGCAAAAAAAATATGGTCATATTACATCTGGAATAATGGTTGCTGCTGTTGAAGATAGACTTAAAAGAAGATTTAGTGTTAGTGCATCAATGGAAGAAATTAGTAAAGCTGGATTGGCTGATTCACAAACAAGTCTTGGTAAATCACAACAAGCAGCACTTGCTCAATCACAACACTTTGATCAACTTGAAGCATTGTGGAATAAACAATCACCACCACCAAGACAACGTAGAACACTTTGCAAACAAACTTCATTACAAGCTCCAAGAATATCTGATTCTGATGAAGAAGGTATTTTTTTATAATTTTAAATTATTTATTATATATAATTTAATTATCATTTCAATAAAAAAAAATAATTGTATTATATTTATAATATATGTTACAGATTTTCCAGGCTAATATTAATATAATCTCAACGAATACTTTCCCTCATATTAAATAAATAAAAAAACGATTAACATCTGACTCTTCATCTTTCACTTAAATGTATATTTTCAACTTTCACCTAAAAAAAATCCTGTTATGTTGATATTTCTTGCAATAAATAATGTTAAAAATTTTATTGTTATTTATGAATAATCTCTAATTATTGATCAAAACAAAAAATTAAAAAATAATATAAACCCAAAAGATAATATTAAAAGTCTCAATTTAAAAATTTAAATAGAATTATTATTATTTTTTAAATTTTTGTAAAATTCAGCAAGTATTTTCCATGCACTTGGTGCCATAAATCCTTCTGGTGGAGTTTTACCTGACATGGCAAGTCCTAAAATTAAATTTATAAATTAATTATTTTTGTTAAATTTAAATTAATTTAAAAATAATAAATAAATTATTAAACAAACCTCTCATTTTAGTTCCAGATATAAATTCAAAATCATTTTTTCTATTATGATCAAAAAATGACATAATTTTTTTTTTAGTATCATATGCAGCAACTCTAAATGGTATTATTTCAAGATTATTAAGTCCAGGTGCCATTGATAATACTTGTGAACCATGCATTGGATCATAAAGATTACCATCAGGTGTTGATGATTTAATTGGATGTGGTATACCAGCTGGATCTCTACCAACAATATAAAAATTAGCACCAGCAGTCATACGTGTTTTAGCATGCCATTGTACTTCAGTTGGACCAGCATACATCATTGGACTTGGAAATATTGCTAATAATGTATCATTATGAAGTATATTTTCTTCAAGTACAGCTTGATGTTGTTTTATTCTTATATTAAGTGGTACATCATCATCTTTTGTCCATCCACCTAATGGATGTAATAATAATAATGGTTTTTTAAATCCTCTATCTAATAATTTTTTTCTTGTATCTTGCATTAATAATGCATGACCATTATGTATTGGATTTCTTAATTGAAATGCAAATACAGCATCAGCTTTTATTTCTTGACATTTATAACGTATTTCATTTGGTGTTAAACGATAATTATCAAGTCCATCATTCCATTTTATTTTTTCAAATACTTCAATTTCACCACCAACTAACCAATCACCAGAATCATATATTAATTTAACATAAGGATGTTCAATATTATTTGTACCAAATTGACGTGAACAACGTTCTTCTTTACGATGATAATAAAATTCTGGATTACGCATTATTGCTAAATTTTTTTCATGATATTTTAAAACAATTGATTTTTCATATTTTAATAATTCTTTTAATTCTGTATTTATTGCTAATACAATTGGAATTGATTGATTTATTGTTTTTCCATTTTCAAATAAACAATTAAAATGTAAACTCTGTAAAATAAAATAAAATAATTAAATAAATAAATAATTAAATAAAAATTTAATTATAAAATACCTGAAGATATTGTTGTTCTTTCATAAATCCTTTTAATGGTGCTGCCCAACCTTCACTTAATATTTGTAACCATTGAACATCTAATTCACTTAATTCAATTGATTTAAGTGTTAATGCTTCATTTTTAATATATTCAAGTTTATCACCAGTTATAAATAATTCATCAACAATATTTTCTTGTTGTTTATTATTTGGTAAATAAAAATTATCTGGTATAATTGATTTATTTTTTAAAAATTCAATTAATTTAATACATGATTTTTCTAAACTATCTGTTTCTGTATTAATAATAAGATCTGGATTATTTGGTATTTCATATGTTTGATCAATTCCAGTAAAACTTTTAATTGTTCCTTGTCTAACTTTTTTATAAAGACCTTTAACATCACGTGATTCACATGTATTTAATGATGCATCAACAAATATTTCAAAAAATGATAAATCAGCATCTTCATGAATTAAACGTGCTAAATTTCTATCATTTGAAAATGGTGATACAAAACTACATAATGTTATAAAACCACTATCAGCAAATAATTTTGCAACTTCAGAAACACGACGTATATTTTCTTCTCTATCTTCTTTTTTAAAACCTAAATTTTTATTTAATCCAGTTCTCATATTATCACCATCTAAACCATATGCTGGTATACCATTATTAACAAGATATTTTTCAACTTGAAATGCAATTGATGTTTTTCCAGCACCTGATAAACCAGTCATCCATATTGTACAACCACGAAAACCAGGATAACATCCAATTATTTGACCTCTTTCATTACGTGATAAATGATTTAATTGTTTTGTTACATTTGTTGAAATATTTTTCTGTAATAAATATCATTTATCATGTTAATTTTAAAAAATCATTAAAAATTTTTTTTTATTTTTTCGATAAGATAAATGTACATTATCTATATGCTTTAAATATATTTATTATCAATATATTTATTATCAATAATTTTCAAAGTGGAAAATTTATTTTCTCAACTATATTTGTATTTTTTTATATCTAAAAATTATCACTTGGTAATTCTAAATGATAAGAAAATTATCAGCAAAATATAAACACATGTATTAAAAAATCTATGTCAAAAAAAAAAAAAAAAAAAGAAAGTTTATTACTCACTGTTGTACAAAAATATATTCAACTCTATTAAAAAAAATAAATAAAATTAATAATAAAACTTGGTTATTTAAAAATATATTTATAATTATTTATACTTTTTTTTTTTACTTAAATAATTATAATATTAGATAGAAATATTAGATGAATAAATATATTTTTACCTCGTCTTGTTTTTGAATATCTCTTACAATAATACCCATTGTTAAGAAGTCATTAGCACAAAATTAATAAATAGTTTTTTTAGAAAAAAAAAAGGATTAAATGATAAAATTTTAAAAATTTTAAATAATATAGTAAAAATTTATTTGCAATTTTTGTGTCACGATTATTCACTGAGAGTTGACTGAGAGATAACTAAATTTCCATATGTAGGTTTTACCTGTTTATTCCTTAAAATAAGAGAAAGTATAAAGAAAAAGTCACTTTCATTATATCAGTTTAAGTCAATTGATTGGTTGATGGTTTTACTTTTTAATTTACATTCCAAAGATATATTGATTTTTTTATTTTTATTTTTTTATTTCGATTATAACACAGCTACTTATTACGACGTTCGATTGCTTATTATTTTTTATTATGTACACCTAAGTTTTATTATTACTATCAATAATTATTTAATAAATTTATTAATATTATATAAATTTTTATTATTGTTAGAGCTATTAAATTATTTTTCTTCTTATTGATTTATTATTATACAACTCAATAGCTACCTTAGCCATAAATAAATAAATAAATAATATATATAAATTTTTTACTCAATGTATAATTTAATTCTTTTTCAATTTTATTTTATTTTTTTTTTAATTTAATTTTAAAAAACTACTATTATTTTAATCATTCTTATATGATTGATTTTTCATAATACAGTCTAGTTTTTTATTAAATAATATTTTCCATAAATTATATGAATATATAAATGTATAAAATAAAATTAAAATCAAACCTCATTAGTAGTAACTTGATTATTGTTGGATAATCCGTTCGACATATTTATTATGGTAAAATAAAATACTTTGTTTAAAATGAAATAATTAAAACAATAAAATTTTACTGTGTTTATAGAAATGAGAACAATAAAATTATGCCTTGACGAACAAAACGTACAATATTTATCAGCAAGTTCATCAATTCCCCTCCTTTATATGCATGTGTACAAAGTTTACTTAATTGTAATGATAAAAAAAAAATATAGATTAAAAAAACAACAGGTTAATGACAAAATTTATTAAATTCAAATGAAAAGGTCAAATTAATTTTAAAAAAAAATTAAAAAAACAATAAAATAATGAGCTTTTTTGTTTTGTTAATCTCATCAATTGTCAGAATAATATTTGTTTGTGAAATCGATGATAATAATCCAAAAAAAAGTACTGATATATATCAAATTTTTAATAATAAAAATGTTAAAAAAAAAAAAGATATTAATCAAAAAAAAAATGAAATTTTATTTATCAAATAAAAAAAATTTTTAAATAATCTATTGATAATATAAATCAATCCAATAATTAATAAAAATATTAATTATTATTTTAAAAATTGATAAGTTATATTTTTTTTTATTAAACTTTTAAAATCATATCAAACATTTATGTTTATCTTATAATTTTGTACATAGATAAGTCGATTTATACAAGTGTATAAATATTAATTTTAACAGTGATTTTAATGATTATTAATAAAACTGCCATGGACAAATTAACTTGTGAATATATTGATGGAAAATTGCTAAGTCCAGCTATTGTTCCGAGTGAAAAAAGATTAGTATGGGCTGGTAAAAAAATTAAATATTGTTTACCAGGGAAATGGATGGAACAGGGTGAAGGTTTTTATAATTTTAAAACACGTCCTGATGATGTTTGGGTTGTCACCAATTCAAGATCAGGTAAAATTAATTTTTAAACTAAAAATATATAATTGAATTTATATAAAATTTTAAATATGTATTTATAAATAAAAATAAAAATTATATTTAGGTACAACTGTTACTCAAGAAATGATTTGGCTTCTTCAAAATAATTTAGATTTTGATACAGCAAAAAAATTTCATATAAATGATAGATTTCCAGAAATTGTGTAAATTAAATAAATTTATAAAATTAATATATAATTTAGTTGTTTATTTTTTCAATTTTAAAATTAATTAATAATTTTTTTTTTAGGGTAAGTTTATTTCCAGATATGTGGAAAGAAACTAGAGTTGTTATTAAAGATCCAAATGATAATGAATTTAAATTAATAAATTGTGATATTAATAAAACTTCATATGAAGTTTTTTCAACATTACCATCACCAAGATTTTTTAAAACACATATTCCATTGAGTCTTCATCGAGATATTCTTGATAGTGGCTGCAAGGTAATTTTCATTTATTTATATATTTAATAATATTTTATTAATTTATAAAATTAATTTACAGATAGTTTATATTGCAAGAAACCCAAAGGATAGATTTGTCTCTGGTTATCATTTTGCAACTGCTGGAGAAGCACCAATTTTTCATGGTGACATTGCTTCTTTTTGGAATCATTTTAAAAAAGATTTGCGTATGATTAACAAATGAAAAGTAGTGCATAATATATTATACTTATTAATAAAAATTTAAATTAATAATTACATTTATTTACAGTTCCATATTGTCCATATTTTGAACATGTTAAAGAAGCCTGGGCTTTGAAAGATCATCCAAATTTATTATTTTTATTCTTCGAGGATCTACGAGCTGTTAGTTATAATTTTAATTGTATTTTATCAGTAATTTGACGTATGAAAAAAAAAAAAATATTACATAATTAATATTTTTTTACAGAATTTACGTGGTACTATTAATAAAGTTGCTGATTTTTTGGGTAAAAAATATAGTGAAAAAGATATTGATGAACTTGCAAATCATCTTAATATTGATAATTTTCGTAAAAATCCAATGGTCAATCATTTGATAGGTTTTAGTAATGCAAATTCAGTTTTTATTGGAAAAGGTTTAGTTGGTGGAAAAAAAGAAGAATTACCAGCTGAAATTGAAGCTGAAATTGACGAGTGGATTGCTGAAAATCTTAAAGACAGTGATCTTACTTTTGCCGGTATTTAAATAAAAAACAAAAGAAATTTATAAACTTTACCTGAATAAAAAATACTGTGTATAAAAATAAAAAATAAATAAACCTGTCTATTATTTAATTCAAATTTTTCGCGGTTCTTGTATGCGGCCATTTTGTTTTGTCGGTAGAGCAGTTTACAACTTTGTCAAAAAAAAAATCATTTGCTCCATACTTCATGCATTACTTTTATACATCCCTCCACATCCCTCTAATAAAAAAAATAAAAAAAAAAAAAAAAAACATATTACATCGACATTCGTCAAAAATAATACCCAGGGTCATTATTTTCATTAAAAGTTGGAGTAAATACTGATATCAAGGTAAATTAATTAATTATCATCAAACTTATTACTTTTTCGATTTATAATTTATCAATTTATAAAATATATTATGTAATCATTTGTAAATTACATTTTTTTGGTTAGTTATATATCATTTTTGATTCTAATGATTTTCTTAAATTATGACAATGATGATAATATTTATGTACTGTTTAAAAGTTGAAATAGTTTTTTCATAAATATATTGTTAATAAAAAAATTATATTAATATTATTACTTTGTTACAGATGACATCAGCACCCATTCCAAAACCAGTGTTGAGAGGTTTTCTTGCTAGAAATATTAGATTTCATCTAATTGGTGCTGTGTTAACCAGTTGTAGTGCTGGATATGCCTTTAAAATTTTTTATCGTGATCCAAAAAAACGTCGTCATGATGAATTCTATGCGTAAATATGTTTTTTTTTTTTTTATAAAAATAATTTGTTACTTTGATATATTAATCTATATGTACTTATATTTTTTTCTTTGTAGAACTTATGATGCTGAAAAACAACTGAAAATCATGAATGAAGCTGGTCTTATGCAGTCTTGTCCAGTTTAAAAACAACAATTAAAAAAAAAAAAAGAAACAATTATTTCAATCTTTATTTAATAACAAACTTTATCATGTAGAGATGAAATAGATAATTAAGTTGTATATTGTTGAAGAATGATAATTAATAGCTAAATATCAATTAATATAAAATACAAAATTCTTCAATGACAGTTGAATTGTTTATTTTTTTTTTCTTTATAATTTACCTCTATCATCAATCTAAATTAACAATAAATAAATAAATAAAATAATTAAATAATAAATAATTTTCTATTTAAAAATTAAATAATCAACAAAAACAAAATATATAAAAAATGATTATATATTATTAATATCATAAAAGTATATATAGTATCAAAAAAAATAAATAATATTCAATAAACATAATTTGTTTATTGACATATAATTATTATGTTTAATAATTGTTATAAATAATTATAAAAAAAAAAAAAAAAAAAGAGGTTAAATAGTTTGATTAATTATCGCTAGATGTCGTATAACTGTACCCCAGCGTGCCCCGCGCGATTGATTTGCGCATGTCAGTTTAACGCATTGCAAATGGCGACTTCTTGTTATTGTTCATGGCGTTTTATGACTTGTCCCTTTATACTGCCGATTATGACAAGTTTTTTTGTGTCTATAAAAACACACTGTGTATCGTGAATAGATTAATAATATTACATTTAATTAATTGTATAATACAAGTGTCAAAGTGTTGTGTTAATAAACAAACCTAAGGATTAATAATAAACGGCTAAAAAACGAGTTAACAATACCCCGCAATCCCAAAGTGTCGATGTGTTAGTTTGTGTGTGTATTTATTAAGAAAAGAGCAAAAAAAAAAAGATTTATAAAAAAAAATTAAAAAAGAATTGTTTATATATCAAAAAAAAGAAAACAAAAATAAAAAACGAAATGGGGTAAAGTTTAAATATTATCTTTTCTCCTAATTCATAGGGTACCACAAATATGTCATCTAAATTTATTTATTTTTATTTTTTTTTTTTCAGTGATTGAATTTTTTTTTTTCATATGTGTATGTGTGTGTGTATGTATATGTTTGTACTTGATATTTTGGTGGTGATTTATAAATTATTTAGAAGAAATATCATAATGGGATTAATAAAATACATTTGAATTTTGAATGAATTAAAATTGGAGTAAATTTAAGGAAACGTATAATGTATCCTGAAGTTGACGGAGCTATCATGAGCATGCTTGAGCCCACTTCACGTTCACCTCCCCCGTCTAACAAAATGGTGGCCCCCCAATGTTCAACAATTATTATTATTTTTTATTTACATTAAAAATATAAATTTGATATATACAGTAATTTTATAATTATTTATTTATATATTGTTATAAAATTATTAATTATAAATTTAAAAAAATTTTTTTTTTTTTAATGCATTATTAGTTAAATATATATAACCTTATTTTTAGTTTTTTAATTTTTTTTTATATATATATTTTTCCCCTTTTTCTCTGATCAATCCCCTCTTTTAACGTCATGTAGTGTCGCTGGAAACGAAGCCGCCTTACTGGTCCGTCCCCAAACTCTTAATTTCTCAATATATCATATTATAAATTCAACAATTGTTATTGTTATTATAGTTTTTATTTTTTATTTTTTATTATTTATTTTATAAACCCTTTTTTATTTATTTTTTTAAATTTAATATTATATTTTTTATTATTTTAATTTAACTATTTAATTTTGTTTTATAAAATATTTATTAATTTATTATTTTTATTAAAAAATTTATTTATTTTTTTTTAAACATTCTCGTTTTTTCCTGGACATTTATCGGTCATTTTTCGGAATTATTTACTGGAATATTGGCATTAAATATAACCTAGAGTTTTCTGGCGTTTTTTAATCAGTGTTTTTATCATTTTTTTTTTTTTTGATTGTTTTTGTTGACTTTCATTATATTTTTTTTATTTGTGTACAATTGGAGTATTTTTTTAAATTTATTATTAATAATGTGTATTTATGAATTTGTTTTAAAAAATGAGTGTATTGTTGGTTAGTTAATTATTATAAATTTAATTTTTTCATTTTTTTTTTTTTTGTTGATTTTTTATTCTCTTTTTTTGTTTTTCTTTTGCTTGTAAGATGTTAAGGGTCTCTCTTTGTTGACCAGTGTATTCGACATTTTATTTTTTATGTTTTTTAACATGTACATGAGTTATAGAATATTTTATTGAATTATTTTTAAGTGTAATAATCAATTATGTGTTATCAGTGTTATAAATAATTTAATGTGAATTATTTTTAATTTTTTTTTTTTTTTTAAATAAAGAGAACGAATAATTTGAGAGTATAGCCTGTGGAGTTTGGGACTGTCGGCTTGGGACCAGTGAACAAATAGCTCACCAGGGAAAACAATAAAATTTATACCCTGTGACGTCCCCAGGCTCCCCGGGTAGTTATGTGATCAATGATTGGTAAGATATTATTTAAATTTTAAAATTATAAATAATCTACATATTTATTATTTAAAAAAAAATATAAAAATTAATTAACTTGGGTTTTTTTTTTTTTTGTCTTTTTTGGTGTTTGTTTGATGATTATTTTGATGCAGTCATGGCGGCAGATAGTGATGGTGATCTTATTGAGACGGTGGTAACCTGTGAAGGTGATTTAGGTGATCCAGAATTTCCCCACAAGTTCAAGGTCATTGTTGATCGTTTAAAATATTTACTATCAAAAGGTATGTATTATTAATATTTTAATTAAAAACAAGATAATAATAAAAATTTCATTGACGTTTAAATGATAATAATATTTTTTGTTTATATTTAATTTTAAATAGAAAAAGGTGAAGGATTAAAAGTAAACAAAGTAGAACCATGGAATTCAGTACGAGTGACATTTTCAATACCTCGAGAAGCTGCTATAAGATTAAGAGAATTAGCAAGCGAAGGTTCACCAACATTAACACAACTTGGTATTTTATCAGTTCAAGTAGAAGGAGATCAGGTAAATAATTTATTATAAAAACAATAATTAATTTAATATTTAATTTATTATATTATATTTTATATTTTTACAAAGGTAATATCATTGAGAATCGCTAGTCGATTTGGTGGTGAAGCACAAGAAATTGTACTTCATACTGGACCCACACAAGATGGTCAAAAATCAACACGTGATACAACAATTGGTGCATCATCAAGTGATAATAGTGATACAATAGCTCTTGGTAATCCAGGACCAAGTAATCCCCTTAATAGTATAATAAATTCAACATTAACATCACAATTATCAACATCATCAGATACAAATAATGATAAAAATCCACAATTTCGTTCACCAAATGTGGTTGCCCCAACAGACTGTGATCCAATACCATCATTTTTAACAAAACAAATTCAACCACAAACAAATACTTCTGGTATATCAATAAATCAACAATCAACAAATGCAAGATTTCCATTTACAAGTATGGCACATGCTGCCCAAACAATTCATAGTAGAGAAACTCAATCAAGTACTGCTAAAAATACTGGACAATTTAAACATACACAACCACCACCGCCTTATCCAAGTACAGAAACATCACAATCAACATCATCATCATCATTAATAACAAATACAACAGCAGCAACAGCAACAACAACAATACAACAATATAAAACATCAAATAATATATCAATGCCATCAACAAGTAATCAAGTTGCATTATCAAGTCCATTACTTGTTAATTTATTACAAAATGATGGTGGTAATACACATCAAAATGTATCATTATCTGGCCAAAAAATGCAACCACCATCAATTGTTGATAATAATATATTAAATCGTATTAAACCAACTAAAAAACCTAATGTTAGAAGGAAAGATACAATAAATTCAATTGATTCACCACCAAATTTAGATGCAATACGTACTGAAGATTTAATTGGTGGTACAACAATACAATCAGCATTTGCAACTGTTAATGTTAATCAACCTTCAACAATTCCACAAGGTAATTTACAAGTTCAACAAGTACAAAAATTCTCAGTTAGAAATGAAGTATCATATAGACCAACTTTACAAAATCAAAGACCTCCAATTAATGGACAAACACAAATTAGAACACAAAATCAACGTCAACAAATTTTAATTCAACAACCACAGCAGCAACAACAACAAATATTAACATTACAAACTCAAAATGTTCCACAATCAAGTTCACAAATTATTACAAATAATCCTAGTAATACACAAACAATTGCAACAACATTAACTGTTGCACAACAAAGATTAGGATATTTAAATAATCAAAGAACTTCAACACCACCACCTTATCCTAGACAAGGAACATCACAAAATAATCAATTGCCACAACAACAACAACAACAGCAACAGCAGCAACAACAATATCAGCAACAACAACAGCAACAACAACAACAATCACCTACATTAAATGTACAACAGCAACTTCATCATAATCAAGTGAAAAATATTAATGTTAATACAAGTCAGAGTAATGACTTTCGATATGGTCAAAGTCAGAATATGTTGAGTAGAAATTATCAAGGTTCATCAACAAGTGCAAATGGGACCAACTGGAATCCAAATAGCAGTAGTAGTAGTAGTAGTAATAGTAGTAATAATAATAATAATAATAGTTGTAGTAGTAACAGCAACAATAGTAGTTCTATTCCACAAAAAATTCCCAGTCAAACCCTTCCAGGTGCCTTTCAACGTACTAATAATAATAGTAATAATAATAATAATGTAACAAATACGACATCATCAACAACATTAACAACAACATCAACAATAATTGATAATAATTTATTATTATCAAATAGTTCATCGATAAATGACAAAACAATACAAGATAGTAAAAAAGAAGAAGAAGAAAAACATGAACCTGAATATACATCAAGAGGTAAAGTGCGTCAATTTTTAATAAATCCATTGACTGGTCATTTAGAACCAATGCCAAGTGAAAGTTCTGATTCAGAACCAGAAAGTGCTGTTGATAATCAGGATGATTTTTTTTCATTTCCCTCGCCGTCCAATGATCGATCAAACTCAATATTCTCAGACGATGATGCCGACAGTAATATCTCAAGGCGTAATGACACAACAAATACCGATCAATCAGATTCGGAAACAACAGGAAAATCGACGGGCAGCGAGGGAAGCTTAAAGCATAGAAATATTAAAACATCAAGAGATAGTCCAATGCCTGGTGAAAAAATTAAATTACGTTTAAAATTAGAAAAATCAGAGCCAATACCATCAGCATACAAAGTTGATGTTTCATTTGTAAATACACCACCAGTTAGAAAAGCTGATAAAACTATTAATAAAATTTTTACACAACAAATTATTAGTGGTAGTAATTCTGCTGGTATCAGTGGTATGATGGTTGGTGGTAATAGTGGCAATACTAATAGTGACATTGGTGGTAATAATAATATTAATATTGGTGGTGGTAATGGAAGTGGAAGTGGTATTACAACAATTGGTAGTAGTGGTGGTAACAGTGGTGGTGATGAACCAAGAGTACCACCACTTCATATATCATTAAGAGGTAGAAATGCTTCAGTTGTACATATTAGAAAAAAGGAAAAAAAAAATATAAGAGATGATGATGTTAATCCAGCAAATCCTGGAAATATTAAAAGACGTGGAAAATTGAAAAAAATAAAAGAAACAATTGATGGTAAAAATTTATTACAAAAGAAAATGATTGTTTCTACTTCAACAACAAGTAAAAATTTACTTGTTAATTCAATTGTTAATAGTGCAAGTGGTGGTGGTGGTGGTAACAGTAATAGTAGTAGTTCTAGTAGTTCTAGTTCTAGTAGTAGTAGTAGTAGCAGTAGTAGTAGTAGTTCTAGTAGTTCTAGTAGTTCTAGTAGCAGTAGTAGTAGTTCTAATAGTAGTAGTGGAAAAAATCATAATTCAAATCAAGGAATTGTGAATAAATTAAATGCCTTAAAACAAGAGAATACAGTTGTCGATGGAACAAGATTAGGTATTGTAATAAAACCATCATCATCATCATCAAATAAATCAAGTGATATCGATGATATTCCATTGAATAGTAGAATACCTTCACCTTTAAAACAAAAGTCTGGTATATTAACACAGACACCAAATAACCAAGTAATATCTGGAATACAAAAACAACCACCAGTTGAGACTGAATTACAAAATCATATAAATGAGCATAAAATTGGTGGAGGTAATATTTATTTTTATATTTTAATAATATTTTATAATTGTTGATTAATTAATTTTAGAATTTTCTTATTTATTTATTTATTTTAATTACAGGCAAAACAAAAAGAAGAGATTTAAAAAAGAAATCTGAATCAGTTGAAGGTATTAATCGAGAACAAAATATATTGTCTGGTAATAGAATTTTAGACAATCAAATAAAATGGAGAAAATTGGGTTATAAAGGTGAACCAAATCAACCAATTATTAAAAAATTAGAATCAAATTTAAATGATTCTAATACATTTAAAAAAGTGGAAGTACGTCGTACAAGTGATAGTGATATTGGTAAATCAACAATATTAGAAAAAAGTAATACAATAAATACATCATCATCAGCATTATCATCTACGTCGTCATTGTCATCGTCATCGTCATCGTCATCGTCGTCATTGACACGGGTTAATGAAATTAATGGTGTACGTAAAGATATATTATTGAATCAAGATAAACGACGTAGATTGAGTCTTGTAGAAGAAAAAGATTTTCACTCAATAGAATCACAAAATGCAGATATAACAGTACAACAACAATCATCAACTGGTATAACAAAAAATTTAAATACTTATGATAATGAAAATATAACAACAATTAAAAAATCATTATCATTAGTTAATCAAATAGCAGTTAAAAATGATAATAAATTAACAATACAAAATACAAATGAATTATCATCATCATCAAAAAATATACAAATAATAAATAAATTAATTCCAATTAAAAATAAAATTGATAATGATGGAAAAACAACAATAATAACAGCAGCAGCAGCAGCAACAACAACAACAACAACAACAACAACAACAACAACAACAACAACAACAACAACAACAACAACAACAACATCAGAAACAGCAACAACAACAAAAGCTCAAGTTTTGCAAAAAATAAAAAATCATAATTTGCCTAAGACTGAAATTTTAAAAAATAAAATTGATAATTCAAGTCATAATAATAAAAAAATTGTACAAAATCATGATATTAAAATAGTAGTTGATAAAACAACAAATTTAGCAACAAAAATTGAACAAAAAACAGATAATAATATATTAAAAACATCAGTAGAAAATTTACCAATATCAAGTAGTACAGTTGATGATAATAAAAAAACAAGTGTAGATACATTAATATCAAATAAAGATTGTAATATATCAAGTGATGAAATTCGTGAAAATATAAGTGATATTGTTGGTGTTAAACATACATGTGTTAAGTTAATTGAAACAATTGGAATTGATTCAACAAGTGATACAAGAGTTAGTAATGTTGTTGGTAATGGTGGTAATAGTGGTGGTGGTGGTGGTGAAGATTCTGGTATTGAGTCCATGGATGCTTTAAGTGAAAAATCACCAAATCAAGGTGAATCACCACTTCATAGACCAATTACTGAATCTGTTGGTCAAACTTCTAATATTAAAATTGGTGTTACACAAATTGATTTACCATTACAAAACACAAGTAACAAGAACAACAACGTGCCTTCTACGACAAGTGATATGTGTTCAACAAATGTTAATTCAGAAATTTTGAAACCCGGTGATTATGATTCAAAAATAGTGTCCCCAGTTTCTAGTTTTATTGATGATGATAAAAGTCATAAAGAAAAGAGTCCAGAGCCAAAGTGTAAAACCAGTGAACAAATATCATCAGATGTTAAAGAAAAAGTTGATAGTGAAAATTCACCAACAATAATTTTAAAAGAAAATGTTTTAATAACTACATCAGATGAATTAATAATTCCTGATAGTATAGATTCAACGATAGTGACTGAAAGTGTCATTTGTGATAAAAAATTGATTGATATGAGTGATAATAAATCTGATGATATTGATGTAAATAAAAGAAATAATTATTTACTACAAAATGATAATGAAAAACAATTAGAGCCCGTGAAATCTCAGCAGCCATTGACAGAAATAAATACAGAAATAATTGAAGAAATAAATTATGAAAATAAAGAAAAAGAAATAATTAAAAATGATAATACTTTAACAACATCAATAATTGACAATAATAAAACAATTGAACCACCTGAAAAATTACCTGAAGTGATAAAACTTGAGGCCAAAGAATTGGAAAATAAAGAATCAGTTTTATTATTATTATCACCATCATCATCATCATCATCATCATCACCGTCATTATTATCTGCTGCTCTTTTACCGCCTTCTTCATCTTCTTCTTCAACTCCACCTTTACCTCCACCTTCTCTCCTTTCTTCTTCTCCTCCTCCTCTTGCTCCCATTTCTCCTTCTGTATCTCATTCTACAGATATTAATACAGATAATAATGAACAAAAACCTGATAATCATCTTCCTGAAATAATTGATAAAGAAAAAGAATCTAAAATAATTGATGTAATAGAAAAAAAAGTTGAAATACAAGCTGAAACTGAAGTTCCTATTCAATTAGAAATTGAAAAAACAATTACACCACCATTATTAAAAAATGATAAAATTAAAAATGAAATAAAGACTGAAATAACTCCAAATGATACAAGGCAAATTTCAGAAAATTTAACAATATCAAATGAAAAAAAAGAAATTATATCAGATAAATCTACATCACTAGTGAAAGAAGAATCAGTTAAACCATCATTAACAACAATAAAAGAATCTATTGAGCCTATTTCTTTATCAACAACAGATGAAACACCTAAACAATTATCAGTAACAAAAAAAGAATTAATGAAGCCAGTGTCAATAGTTGAAAAAGATAGTGTTATACCATCAGTAGCTTCAACAAAAGAAATTATTAAACCATCAACAATTGTAAAAACAGAACCAATTGTAAATTCATCACCAGTTGTAACTGAAACTATTGAAGAAACACTAACAATTGTTGAAGAAGTTATTGATAAACCAACATCACCAATAAAATTAGAAAAAATTGATACAACAATAACTACTGCTGTAGAAAAAATTGTTGAATCAACTCAATTACCATTGAATGAAACAGTTAAACCATTAACAACAATAATTAAAGAAGAAACTAAACCAATAATCATAACAACAACAATAGCAACAACAGCAACGACAACAACAGCATCAGCAACGACAACAGCAACAGCAACAATAACAACAACAACAACAACAACAACAACAACAACAACAACATCAAGTACAAGTGTTAAAAAACCATTAATAGAAGAAACAATAGTAGAAATAAAAGAAACAATAATAAATACTGTAGATGAAAAAATTAAAATAAAAGAACCAATAATAAAAATTGAAGAACATTTAGTAAAAAAAATAGATAATAAAATTATAAAAAATGAAGATAAAATAACAATAATAAATGTTGAAGATACAGATAATAAAAAAAATACAAAAATTGAAATGAAACGTGAATTAAAAATTGATGAATTAAATAAAAAATCAACAATTATTGAACAAAAAGATAAAGATAAAGATAAAGAAACAGATATAATAAGTGTACCATCACCTATTGCTGATGATCCACAACCAATTAGAATAACACCACCATTATATACATATTCAAATCCAGTTGTATTAAATCGTGATGATACACCAAGTCCAGCTGCTCAAAATATTGATATTGAAATATCAGAAGTTGATAATATTAAACGTAAAAGAAGAAGAAAACAAGAACTAGAAGGTCGTCATGATATTTGTATTGATGATAATGATGATTCACATTTTGTTGAAAGATTAAATCCAATAAATTCTGATGAATATGTTAAAAGATCACAAAAATCCTTATTAGAACAATTATTAATTGAAATACCAAATGAAAATAATGAAAAAAGATCATTACGTACTAGATCACAAAAATTAAATAGTCCTGATATTATTAAAACACCAAAATGTAGTCCACATGGTACAGCTAGTTGTAAAATTAATGAAGAAAGACGTAGTATATCACCATTTGCAAAAGCAAGTCCAAAACTTGGTATGCCAAAATTATCACCAAATACTGGTAATACAACTGTATTAAAAATTGGTAAAAGAAAAAGACAAGAAAGTGAAAGTTCAATTGCATCAAGTACTGCTGATGATTCACAATCAAGACCAGGAAAAAGAAAATGTTCTGAAAATGCTGCTGAATTAATAAAAGCTTGTATGGGTGTTGAAGAAGGAAGTCATATGAAAAAACATGTTGCTAATAAAGAAGAACATACAAAAAAAACATATAATATTTTAACCAAAGCAAAAAAAGGTTTGTTTATTATAACTATTATTTAAAAAAATTTTAATTATATTATTTTTTAATTTTATTATTTTATTATTAGTACCAGGTCCAATTTTAGTTGATTTTGAATCATCAGATGATGAACCTGTCATTGATATAACTTCAAAAAATAAAATGAGAATAACTGAAGAAACAACAGCAGCTTCATCACCAAAACTCAAAGATCAAAAGTATAAAAATTATTTATAAATTTTAATAAATTAATTTTAAGTATAATTTTTTTTTAAATTAATTTAATTTAATTTATTTTGTTTAGAGCTTCATTGAGTACACCTGTGACAGGAAGTCAATTAAATTCTAGTAATGTATCAAGTTTTAATTCATCAAATCGAGTACACAGAGAAGGAAGATTATTAACAACAAAACAACCTGGTAATGTTAATTCAATATCAATTGTTAAAGAAAGATTACGTGGTACAACAGTAACAAGTAATGAAACAGTTGGTGAAGTTACAACAAGAAGATCTGTTAGACAAAGTACTGTATCACCATTAGCAACACCAGCAAGTAATACAAGAGGTGCATCTAGATCAATGGAAGATGTTAATAGAAGAAAAACACGAAGTGGTGCTGGTGAGTACTATTTATTATAATTTATTATTATATTTTTTTAAATTAATATAAAATATTATCATAATTTAAAAATGTGTTTTTAAATTTACATTATGTTTTATTGTGTTTATTACGGAGGCTAGGAGCCGAAAGGCTCAGCCGTAGTATTGGATTTATATCCCAAAAAATTATAATGTTTATAACTTTTGAAATAATTGTCATAGAGACTTCGGGTTTGGCTCAAAATAAGCGTCTCGGAAAACTCTATCGCCCTTAATAGTAAGAACATAATCTATTGAGTCGTTTTTTTGAAAAAGCTATTTTTGTCACAAAAAAATGAAAAAAAAAATTTTTTTTTTTTTTTTTTCGAAAAATACTATTTTTATAGAAAAAAGTCATTTGAAAAAGTTGTAGAATTTTGAAAAACAAATTTTTTAAGCCTAATATGAAACCTCTGCGACTGTTCTATATTGAGTTATAGCTTGCGCCGTAATGTTTTTTTTATATAATCAATGGGGTGCTATAAAATGGTGATAGAAACTTCGTGTTAGGCTTAAAACACGTGTATTTGAAAAATCTATCACCTATTATAATTAGCTTTGATCTAGAAAACATATTTTCAGAAAAAAATTGAAAAAATCGATTTTTTTTTTTTTTTTAAATTTAAATTTTAAAAAATAAAAAAAAAGTGACTGAACCGATAATCCTCTTTCTCTAGAGGGGCGATAGAGTTTAAAGAGGCGCATTATTTGAGCCTAATACGAAGTCTCTACTACAATTTTTAAAAAAGTTATGGATCATAAATGTTTCTAGTAATTTTTTAAAAAAGCTCTAACTTTTAAAAAAATCGTCATAGATACTTCGTATACGATTCAAAAAGCATGTGTGGTAAAGTTCTACAACTTTTATTTGAAACATTTTTCAAAAAAAATTCTATTTTTCATAAAAAAATAGAAAAAAAAATTTTTTAAATATTCTTGTTATTTTATTTTTAAAAATAGAAAAAAATTGGCTGTTGGAATTAGGATGAATCTCTTGAGAGGCGCTAGAGTTTTAAAAACCACGTTTTTTGAGCCTAATTTGAAGTCATTCTGTTAATTCTATCAAAAGTTATGGCTTTACAAAGCTCTACGAAAGCTAGGTGCCGGAAGGCTTAAAACGTTGTATTGAATTTTTTATTATTATTTTTTTCATTTATTATTATTTTTTATTTTTATTGATAATTTTTTTTTTTTTTCAATGATTTTATTGTTAATGAACAATTAAAATTTATTCAACAAATAAAATTCAACACGGCCCTAGCCGAAGTATTGAAAATTTTTAATTTTCAAAGGTAACGTGGGCCACACGCCCAAACAAACGTTACCAGATCTTTTTTTTATTTATTTTTTTTTTATTTATTTTTTAAAATGTAAATTCAATTTTTTATATTTTTTTTTTTTTTTTCTTAAATTTAATAGATAAAAATAAAAAAAAAAAAACATTGTACAGTGGGAACGTTGTTTTAGTGACAGCCGAGACAGCTGAACAGGCAAAAAGAAGACGAATATCAAGAGAAAATAAATGACCTTCAGGAAGCGACCTTGACAGTGATTAGCTACTGTCGCAGGTCAAGGACAAATACTTCTGGTTATTATGTCAAATCTCGATGGTTCATTGAATTGCCATGTGGCTGGACCCCACCTGGTAAATATCTGTATGTGTTTAGAAAAAATTTATTTTTAAAAAAAAACCCTTGACCTTAAAGAAATAATTAAATAATTAAAATTCAAACAAAGTTATAGTACCCAAAAATTATATAAATAACAAATGATATTACGCACAAGTTAATATTCATTTGACAAAAAAATAAATAAATAAATAAATAAAAGAAACAAAGATTTATAAAGAAAAAGAAATGTAAAAAAATAAAAGATATATATTTATATTTAATTAGATTCAAAACATGATTATGTTTATCTTAAAATAATACTTTTCTTTTTCTTTAATAAATATATTTATCTTAATAATAATAATAATAATAATACAAAAATTATTAAATTATATTTTTCATTTAATTTAACTTATTTGTTTTTTTTTTTTTTTTTTTATTACTCTGAGAAAATACATATGAAACGTGGCAATAAAATTAAAAAATTTAATTTAATAAATATAAAATTATAAATCAGAATAAAATAATAATAAATGTGCAACTATTTAATTGCATGATAGATTTTTTTTTATTTGTATAAAAAAAAAACATTAAAAAATTAAAAAATTTATAATAATTTAAATATGAAAGTGAGCATGACTATCTAACATTAACATCTAACATGTTAATGTTGATTAACTCTTGAACGATAAATAAAAAATAAAATAGATTTTTAATAATTGATAAAAAATAATAAAAACAATCATGTTATGTTATAAATGTCTATTAGCAATTGCTACCGAAAGATTTTGTCCGTTTTATCAAAAATGAAGTCTCTATTTATTTCTATATGTTTTTTTTTCTATTTTTTTTTGTTTATATCAGTTTGTAGTATATTTGTTTATAAAGTCCAGCTAATCATATATTTATATATATTTACGTGTACTTTTGTTGTTAAATAATATTAAAAGTAGATTTCTGTTTTTTGATTTTTTTCTCATATATATTATAAAAAATGACTGTTATTTAAAAAAAAATATTCTTGTGCGTAAATATTTTTCTGTCGATAATCATTAACAATATATATAATGTCATAAGTTTTTTTTCAATTTACTAAACAAAATCTTTCGTCTCGAAGATGCTTTAAAATATGGCAGAAAAAATAATAAAAAATGTCTGTGGGGTTTAGGGTTTATAATTTATATTTATATATATAAAAAATAAAAAAAGTAATGTTTTATTCTATTTATATTTGAAAAGAAAAATTAAATTAAATAAAAAACTTTTGACATCAAAAAAAAAAAAAAAATATAAATTGTGCATAAATATACAAATGATATAAAAATTAAAAACAAAATGAATACAATGTTAAGTTGATAAGTAATATATATGAATAAATATATTTTGTAAATAATTTCTTGTAAAGATTAAATAAGCACTTCTTATTGTACATATAAAATGAAAAAAAAAAGAAAAAGAAAAAACAAAAATGTGTTTAAATTTTTATTAAAATGATAAAAAAAGGATAAAAAAATAATTCTTTTTTTAGTGCTTAGTTAAAAAAGAAAAATTCATTGTGCAACTTTATTGTCATTCTCATTTAGAATACATATATTTTTTTTTTTTTTTTTCATTATTCATTGTATTCGTAAAATTATTATATTTGTCATCTTCCTTTCTAGAACACATAAAACATTTTTTTAATAAAATAACAAAAATCTAGTTTTGTATTGTAAAACGAAATTTAAAAAAACAAAAAAAAATCATCAACATTGTAAATTATACATATTATAATAATTGTTCTTAATTATCGGCTATAGCCATCCAAAAAAGAAAAATTAATTTGTTTAAATATTTGCGTTTTTATTGAATGCTCAACAACAAACCAATTCAAAGAAAAGCAATCGTTAATTTAAGAAAATATTTAATTAATTTCACATATCCGTATTTTATTTTCCAATAAAAAAAAACTTGGTGGAAAATAATATATTATTTTCTTCATCACAATAAAATTGTTAATTTAATTAATCAATTTCAGGCACTGACGGGCATAAACAAAAATAAAAAAATTAAAATAATAATAAATAGCATGTAAAAACTATCAAGTCAAGATATAATTAATGTTTTCTTTAATTTTTTTTTTTGTCTTTGTTTATTTTTATAGCAATATAAATTATATAAAATCATAAATGTTGCTTGTTTTTTATTTGTTTAATTATAAATATATATAATTATTTTAAAAAAAAATCAAATAATTATTATATTGTATATATAGCTTCTATATTTTATTCAATTAATTATTGATAAATATTGTACATAAAAAAATTGAAAAAAAAAAAAAAAAAAGCAATGGATCATATAAAAAGACAAGTG
This sequence comes from Lysiphlebus fabarum, assembly GCA_011426435.1. Taxonomy (NCBI): domain Eukaryota; kingdom Metazoa; phylum Arthropoda; class Insecta; order Hymenoptera; family Braconidae; genus Lysiphlebus; species Lysiphlebus fabarum. Next base: position 439,346 of record WSYQ01000013.1, read on the forward strand.
CAAAATTTTAAAAATTAATTAATTTTTTTTCTTATGTTCTTGTTTCTGTTGTTTTTTTTTTTTTTCTTTTTTTATTAAAAAATATTTTAACAAAAATTTAATATTTAATAGAAATTAATTTTTGACTTGATAAAAAGTTTAAATTAATTATTAAAAATGCAAATAGCATTGTCATTATCAATGTAAAATATTCCGTTTGACATTAATTATTTAGATTAATACCATCCTATGTTATAATATCATTATTATTATGTTAATATTAATAAATAACAATTGTATAGTTATATACATAGATTAAATTTTTTTTCATGTGTAAATATTCAACAATAATTATCACATAAGTGTAATTTAAGCTGCTCATACTATCAAGGGGTTCCATAGTATTTTTCTTCTTTTTTTTTTATGTTTATTAAATCAATCATTTAAAACCGAAATTTATCGGTATGCATTTTGTGTATATTTTCTACAAATATAGAAAAATAACATTTTTAAAAATACTAAAATCAACTAATCAAAACCATAAAAATTGTAAAAAAAAAAAAACAAAACAAAACTAATTATTGAAAGTCTTTACACTGTATGTTATCTTTTTTGATTTTTTTTTTTGCAATTTATACTCATATATGCACAATAATGTCTTCATAAAACCCCTTAATTATGATGACAATGCAACAAAACAAAAAAATCTATAAATACATAAAATATGTTTATAAATAAATGTTCTATAATATAAAAAAAAGAAGAAAAGTAAAAAAAAATAAAAATTATATAATAGGATATATTAAAATAATAAATGATTTAAAAAAATTCCAAATATGGTATTTTTGAGATTTGCGTGCAAAAATAAATAAATAAAAATATTTGTATTTTTAGTATTTGATTAAAAATGATATATAAATAGATAATGTAATGGTAAAAAATAAAAAAAATAAAAAACATATTAAAAAATATTTAATAATAAAAAACAATTAAAAATTATGAAAAAAATAAAAAATGGTTGATAATAACTTTTTAAAAATAAATTATATGAAAAATAAAAAAATTTTTTTAAATAAACAATAAAATAATATACCGTATTATATTTGTAAAAAAAAAATTAAAAATTAAATGAAAATTAAAATATGATGATCAAGTACGTGATGTGAAAAACAAGAGATTGCGTTATTATAAAATTTGAATAAATAAAAAAGTAAAAAGAATAAATAAATAAATAAAATATATATAATATATATTATTATATATATTATGAATCATACATTATTAATTATTATTACATAAAGCGAATAAACAATATAGTAATTTGCTAATTGTACCTTTTAATGATTAGTCTAGAAAACATGAATGAAGAAATATTTTTTTTTCTTTTTTTTTTCTTGTTATTAATTAATTACCATAGACTTATCAAAAAAGAAAAGAATGAAAAATGTGTTATAAAAAAAAAAAAACAATGATTTTTGTGTGTTTATTTAGTTTCCCTTATTTATTTTTATTATTTTATTATATTTATATTTTAATTTCAAGTTTGATGATTGATTAAAATCATTTAATTGTTATAATATTTATAATTCATAATTTTGTTGTTAAAAAAACAAATGAAACAAGTTTAAACAATTGAGGTAAGTTATTTTAATTTGTATTTTTTTGTTTATTATTTATCAAGTATTTAAAAGTTGTTTATTTATAACAATTTGAAAATGAAAAAATAGATACTTTGAATATATTTAAATAATCAGCAAATTGTTATTAATTAATCCAGATGAATAATTTATTTATTTATTTTTTAAATTATATTATCACGCATGTGCAAATGAATAAATAATTATTTATTAAATGGTTTTTTAATAATGATTTTTATTATTAACAGGTATGTATGTGTTTATCATATTATTGAGTCGTAAATATCTTATATATACACATAAAAAGACCCACAATACATCTATATTAATGCAAATGAGATAAACGTGTCATTTTTTTTTCTCTGATTAAAATTGCTTGGAGCTCACTTGCACGTTTTATTTATTATATATATTTCTCTGTAAATTAATATAATATTTTCTTTATTATATTGATATTGAGAAATTTATTTATAATTATAACAAGTGGGGAAAATAAATTAACTTTGGATATTTAATTTAATTGACAATTGTTGATAAACAAATCAAGTACGTGTATTTAACAAGAGGTATGTATTTATTTAATTAATATTAAATAAATTTATAAACAATAATTGTATTGTATTTATTCATTTTTTTGTTTATAAAAATCTTAATTGATAAATATATTTTTCTATTTTTTTTAATAAAAAAATTTATAAGTCACGCCATTATCTCAATTGTTCCTTTCATAACACTATTTTTATTTGTCAATCTATTATTAATTACTTATTTTTTTGACCTCATTTAATATTATTTAAGTCTGTAAATAAATAAAACAATTTTTTTTTAATTGTTTATTTGATAATATATAAGATTGGATTTTTGCTATTTTTATTATTTGTTTATTTTATTTTTAATGATTATTTATTTTGGTCAACTCTAACCTGTCAATTTACTTGAGACAATTTATTTGTTCTGATAAGACATTTTTATTTATATTAATTATTTAAATATTATTTTTTAGAATAATATATAAATTTTCAAGAATTTTAATGTTGTTTTAATAATAAAATAACTTTTTGTTAATTTTATTATTTATTATTTAAACTAGATAATGTTGTTAATTGTTGTATACTAAAAAATTTATTTATATAAATTAAGATATTATAGGTATTTGTTTTTTTTTATGAAGCAATAAATAAACAAGACACTTTGAATAATTATATAATGACTAATTAGACCTTGTACTGAAATAAAAAATCATTAAAATCATCATTTTACTGTCAAAATTTTCAAGATTAATATGAATGTCAACTTCAATAATAAATATAACTAAGTATTTATCTCATAAAAAAAAAAAATTGACAATACAAAGATCAATGTAAACAAAATTATTCTTATTTTAAATATATATATTTTAAAAATATAAAAAATTAAATAACAAAAATATATATTAAAATAGAAGAAATAAAAAATTGTAATATTATTTTTTATTATAGAAGCAATGTTTAAATATTTAAATTCAGTGATTTAAATGCCATTTTAAAAAAAAAATTGTTTGTGTGTTGATATAAGTATATTAACAAAAGAGACTTTAGATCTTTAGAAATACAACTTGATAAAATCAAAGTCCACCTCAGCACTCGAATAAATACCGTGAATTTTCAAGTACATGTCTTGATAAAATTTTTATTTCTTCTTGAGGTGATTTCACTGTATGTTATAAATAAATATTAAATGAATATTAAAAACTAAATAATATTTTTTTTGTTGTTACAGATTTAAAAATAATATACAATCATCCACATGTCTAATTAATTAACAAATAAAAAAACAAAATGGGATTCTTGGAGTCATTTAAAAGATCAACAGTGGTACATTTGTTGTTTGCTACTTCATTTTTTACATCTGGAATTATTATAAATATATTACAAATAATATTGTATTTAGGAGTTAAACCATTTTCAAAATATTATTATCGTAAAATTAATTATTATTTGTGTTATTCATTTTATTCACGTAAGTTATTTTTAAATAATTATTTTTGTTTAATTATTACTTAATTTTATTAATTAATTTATTATTCAGAGCTGGTATTTTTGGGAGAATGGTGGTCTGGAAGTACTATTGAAATTTGGATCAAAGATGGTGATTATGAAAAATATTTTGGTAAAGAACATGGTTTTTTATTGATGAATCATAGTTATGAAATTGATTGGCTTGCTGGTTGGATATTTTGTGACAGAATACAAGTGTTAGGAGTTAGTATCTACTTTTTTTTTTTTATTACTAAAATGAAAAATGTAAAATAAAAACATAAATTGAATGTTTTATTTATTATTATAGAATTGTAAAACATATGCTAAAAAATCAATTCAATATATTCCAACACTTGGTTGGGCATGGAAATTTGCAGAGAGTATATTTTTAGAAAGAAATTGGGATAAAGATAAGGACATAATCAGACGTCAAATAAAAGAACTTGCTGATCATCCAGATCCAATTTGGGTTAGTTGATAATACAAAATAATAAAAATAAATATTATTAATTAATTGTAAATATTAAATAATATGATAAATTATTTTTTTATTTTTTAGTTATTATTATTTGCTGAGGGTACACGTTTTACTCCAAAAAAACATGAAGTTAGTGAAAAATTTGCAAAAGAAAAAGGACTACCAGCTCTTAAACATCATTTAACACCAAGAACAAAAGGATTTACTGAAAGTATACCACATTTACGTGGTAAAAATGCTGGAGTATATAATATACAAGTTGCATTTGATCCAAATGCAAATGTTAAACCAACAATATCAAATTTATTAAATGGTGAAAAAGTACGTGCTGTTTTTTATATGAAAAGAATGTCTATTTCAGAAGTACCAGAAAATGAAGATGAAGCTGCTGCATGGTTACATAAACAATATGAAGAAAAAGTATGTCTATTATTTATTCACATATTTATTAAACAATTCAGATATTAATAATTTTGTTTTAATTACAGGATAAAATAGCTGAGAGTTTTAATAAGACTGGAGATTTTTTTTCAACAAGTGGAGTTGAAAGAACAAAACTTTATAAACCGAAAAGACGTTATTTTTCATTAATAAATACATTATCTTGGGCAGTAGTTGTTCTCATACCAATGTCATATTCTTTTGTTCAGCTTGTACTCTCAGGATCGACATTATATGTATCAATTGCAATAGGCATTGCAGCATTTTGTAAGTTTAAATATTTTTTTGTAAATATATTAAATTGTTTTTTAATTAAATTTGCTTTCTTTTAATTTTAATTTACAGTTTATATAATGATGAGAAAAGTTATTGCAATGTCAGAAGTAAGCAAGACATCTTCCTCTTATGGTACAGAAAAAAAATCAAACTAGAAGAATTAATAAATTTAAATAATATCTTGAGTTATCAACTCAATTTAATTTGAGAGATTAATATATAGAAATAAACAAAATTAATTTGTAGAATATATATCATTAAAGTCTTGATTTTTTTTTCTAATTTTTGGATTCTCTCTAAAATAAACAGTTTAAAAAAAACTGTTTGTCTTAATTCAATTCATGTATTTTTAAATGATTAATTAGTAAAAATAATAATTGAAAAATAAATAAAATTAAATTAAAAAGTAACAATATATGTTACTCTGTCATTTTTTAATAAACATTATAATTTTTTTTTGTAAACATTTCTTTGTAAAAAAAAAAATCTCATTGCTATATGTACAATATCTACTGATGAATAAATAGTCAAGAAATAAAGTACTTAATTGTAATATAAATGAAAATATTTGTTATTTTTTTTATTCATTTTTTTTTTTTCTTTCACAATTTAATTTTGATAAAAATAATAGCATGCTTATCAAGTAAAACGAGTTTAACTTCGTTTCCATTTTTTTAAATTATCATTTAAACTCAAGTAATTATTTTAAGTTTTTATCTTTTATTATTTTTCGATGTATAAAATGTTTATTTAGGTTTTCATGCCAACTAATTTATCTATCCATTTTTATTTTTCATTGATAATAAAATAATAATATTTATAATTAAATAACAAAATGAAAATTTGTAAATTCATTTGATTTATATTTTATTTTTAAAAATGATGAGATTAATTATTTATTTTTAAATTTAAATAATCAATTATAAATATATCAGCTGGTTTTTTTGTTGACTGACATTGTTGTCTTTATCTTTTCATGTTATTAAAGGCAATAATTTAAAAGTTGTTAATAAGTGTAGATTATTATGCTAAAATACTGATAAGATAGTATTATTTTTTTTTTTACTTACCTATTTATTTTTTTGTGATTATCCAATTGTTTACCATACGAATGTCAGTAAACGCATCGTTTTTTTAATTTTAAAATAAAAGTAATTTTTTAATTTTAAATGGAATTATTTGAGTTAATAAAAAGATCATCAATAATTCATATGGTACTTGGTATAATATTTTGTACATCTGGAATAATAATAAATGTTATTCAAGCTATTTTATATTTGTGTTTAAAATGTTTTCCAAAACATTATTATCGAAAAATTAATTATTATTTATGCTATTCAATTTATTCACGTAAGTTAAAATAAATTTATGCAATTTTTTGATAATAAAATTAGAAAATTTCAGTATAAATTAACTTTGTAATATTATTCTTTTTAGAAGTAGCATTCATTGGAGATTGGTGGTCATCAAGTGATTTATCAATATACATGAATGAAGATGATTATAAAAAATATTATGGTAAAGAGCATGGATTTGTTCTGATGAATCATTGCTATGAAGTTGATTGGATTTTTGGTTTTATGTTATTTGACAGACTAAAAGTATTGGGAGTGAGTTTTAATTTTAAGTATAATTTATTATTAATTTTTAAATAAATATATTTTTATTTCAGAACTTTAAAGTGTATGCAAAAAATACTCTTGAATATTTTCCAGTTCTTGGTTGGTCAATGAAATTTGGAGAAGGTATTTATTTAAAACGTAATTGGGATATTGATAAGAAAATAATTAGACAACAAGTTTCACAACTTGCTAGCTACTTAGATCCCATGTGGGTAAGTAATTAAAAAAAATAAAATAAATTGTTAAATTTAATAATAAATACAATTAATTAATTCATTTCAATGTTTTAGTTATTGTTGTTTGCAGAAGGAACTCGTTTAACACCATCAAAGCTTTTAGCAAGTCAAAAATTTTCAAAAGAAAAAGGTCTTCCAATTTTAAAGTACCACTTGACACCACGTACAAAAGGTTTCATTGAAAGTATACGTTATTTGAGAGATAAAAATGCAGCAATTTATGATATACAAATTGCATTTGATCCAAATGCTATAGTTAAACCAAAATTATTAAATTTATTAAGAGGAAAAAAACTTGATGCTCACTGTTATATTAGAAGAATTTCATTATCTGAAGTACCTGAAAGTGATGAGGCTGCTGCTGTTTGGCTTTATGAAAAGTATCAAGAGAAAGTATGTTTTTTTTTTTTTTTTTCCATTTCACTATTGTTCTTATTGACAAGTGATCCAATACCAATTGATTACTCTCTATTAATATAAATTAATTATTTTTATTTATTAACAGGACAAAATGGCTGAAAGTTTTAATAATACTGGTGATTTTTTTGCAACAAGTGGAATTAAAAAGACATCAATGTATAAACTTGATAGAAGATATTTATCATTAATTAATGTTATTATTTGGACATTTTTAATTATTGTTCCTATATTGTTATTTTTTATTTTACTTTATATATATGGAACAACATCACAATTATTAATTGCTACAAGTTGTATGATAGTTCGTAAGTATATTTTAAAATTAAATTTTTATAAATAATATTTATCAAATATTTTTATTTAAATAACAATTTAATTATCAACAGCTTATTTATTAATGGACATGGCTATTTCATTGTCAGATGTTAACAAAGCTGCTTCATCTTATGGTACTTCAACACTTATTAATTAGTTTAAATGTAAAAAACAATAAAATATAATCATTTTTAATGATAGATTTTTTTTTTTTAATTGTCATTAAATTATCTAATAAAAAAATACATAAATAATTAATATGGTCAATGTGAATCATGTGTTGATACTGGTGGATCTTCTGTGTATCCAAGTGAAGGTTTTGATGAGTAAAAAATTTTTCTAAGTTTTCCACGAGCATCATAGTAACCATAGTGACCAGTTACTGTACCATTTTCATGTCTTTCTTCCATTCTAAATTGTCTATTATCTCTGCAAAAAAAAAAAATATATAGGTATATATAATATTTAAAAAAAAAACTTTATACATTTTAATAAATAATAACTGTTATTACCCATCTCCAGTGTCAAATCCAAATATATAAGTATCTGGTCCTTCATGATTATGAATATGAAAATCAATTCTATTTCTATCAGGTTCTTTTTCTTTTTTATCTTTATTTTCTTTTGTTTTAGTTTCACTTGTTTCCTGATAAAAAAAATTTACAATTAAACATTTAATTTATTATAAAAAAATTATATTATTATACATATTTTTATTTACCTCTTCAAGATTATGTGATGGAGCATGATCTCTTTCATAAGCAGGACGAATTTGTTCATTTCTTTTTTCATTATTAGATGTTTCTGTTGTTACATTTATATTATTTTTTCCTTTTTTCTTTTTTTTAAGATGTAATCGCTTATTTTTTTTATCTTTTCTCAAAAGTTTTGGTGGCTCAAGATAAAGTGAAGGTGAATCAGGAAATTTTTTAAATTTTTTTATAGGCTTATTTGTTAAGTGTGGTTTGTGGTCAATAAAATTTTTTATATCACGATAAATAGTATGCTTATTATCATCAGCAAAATGTAAAGGAATATTATTTTGTAATTTTGAATTACGAGTTAAAATTTTTGGTATAAAAATTGGATTTTTTGAGTATACATAAGTTTTTGCTTCAATTTTTGTGTCTAAAAGTGTGATGAGTCCCAAAAGACACTGTAAATAATTATAAAAATATTAATAATATTTATATTTTTAATTAAAAATTTTTAAATAAATTTAGTAACTCACCAGACAATTGAGGCACATCTTGACACTTCTGATTGTCAGTTATAAATAAATAAAATTTAAAAATTAAAACAACAATTGATACGCTTCTCCGATCAATAAACTTTCTACTCCCTTCTATTATTTTACCTTAATATAAATTTAACTTATCTAAATATTTTTTTTCTATTTTATATATTGTTTTAATTTTTTTTTCTAAATGACACACTTTTATTTATTTTTCATTGTTATTTTATTTACATAATAAAACATAAGAATGTATTATTAACAAATAAAATATTTGCAATTGATTTGTATACATATTTTTGTTTTGTAAAATAAAATACAATAGCATTAATTATTTTGTCATATATTTAATGATTTTATTAATAATACACAAAAGAAGATTTGAATTAAATAATTTAAATATTCATTCTCTGTATCAGCTCACTCAAGCATAATTATATATTTAAAAAAAATATGATTGACATTTTATTTTTTAAACTGACATTGATGAATAATCAACTTGTTTATAAAAGACTGAATAATAAAATACTTAATCATCATTCTGAAATTATTTTCATAACAAGATGAACACTGTTAAAGTAACTTGTTTATTTTTTCTTTTATTAATTCATCAAATTAACGTAAATAATATTTATTTAAAAATAAATTCAATGATTTTTATTTTTAGTTGATTAAAAAAATAATAAATTAAAACTTTTATTTAATTATTAATTTAGACAATGAGATGTCGTTCAGGTAATCAACAAATTAGTAATGAATTTCGTAAAACAATGCAAAGATGTAAAAATCATAACAGTGGTTCAAGTAGAAATGGTGATAATAATTTTTCATCAAGCAGTGATAATAGCTCAGATGAAGATTCAAATTCTGATGAAATATTATTTGAACATGATTTTTTTACTGGATCAAAAAAAAATGATTCACAATCAATGGGACGTGATGAAATGTACAACAATCAAAGGTAATAAAGAAATATAATTAATTTTATAATTTTAAATAATTAATTTTACAATTTAAATGTTCTTTAAGAAATGATCGAAATAATCGTAATAATAATAATTCGAATTCTCGAAATAATAATAATTCGAATTCTCGAAATAATAATAATAATTCAAATAATAATTGGAATATGAATCGAAACAACAATCGAAATATGGAAGATAATAATAGAAATAATAATGATTATTCTGGACAGTCTGTAAGTCAAGCTAAATAATATTTTCAAGTGTAGAATAAACAATTAAAATAATATTTTTTAATTTTTTTTTAGTGCAGCATTCAATGTTTTTTCAATGAACTAAATTTGGTAAGAATTTATTAATTGATTATTGATATTATAATTTAATTTTTTTATTGTTTAAGATGTGTTTTTAAACAGGTTGATCGACATGGATATCCAGAACGTTCAATAGTAACAGGCACATTAATGCAAGGTGTTCAAGATCCAATGCTTCGTGATTTTATTGAAGAATCAATAATGGAATGTTTTCATTATGTTAGCACAATTATGAATCAAGACAAGTGTAAATTTTCTGAACGTTTATTTACATGTTTTGCTGACAAAGGAAGAGAGGCAGGAGATTTAAAAAAAAAAATGATCCAGTCTTATATTAATTATTTAAAATTTTATGAATTTTTATTTTCTTACTTTTTTCAGGGTTGTGAAGATTGGGATGATTGATCAAATACAAATTAATTTTTAACTTTAATAATTTTATTTGCAAATTTAATTATATTCATTTTGCAATTTATTCACGATAAAATTAAACTATCAATAAAGGCACTAACGTATGTAAATTTAATGGATAATAATAAAGATATAATATTATTGTATTTGCGAAATATATATATAAAGAAAAAGAAAAAAAAAAGTTGCTCACTAATAATTTGGAAGAATAATAAATCACAAAACAAAAAAGAAATAAAGAAAAAAGTAATATAAAAAAAAAAAACAATTACTTTCTTTTTTTTAAATCCTCAAATCTTTTCATGAGATCATCAAAGTCTATGTCATCATTTTTATCAGTTGTTGAAGTTGGATCATCATCAGTTGGAACTGCTGGTAAATCTGGTAGTTGATAATCATTCATTGTAACTTTTGATCTTGGTTGTGGTTTTGGTTTGTTATTTGACTGTAAAAAAAAAATTGAAATAAATAAAACATAATTAACAATTATAGTTATATGCATTTAAAAAAGAAAAAAAAAAAAATAGAAATATCTATTTTAATTGAATATAAGCTAAATTTAAAAATCACTTGTTTGTTAATATCTGGTGGAAAAGAAGAGTAAGGTGGTGGCAAATCACTCTCCTGTAAAAAATCATTATAAAACTATTATTATTTAAATATTTAATAAATAATTATCAACAATTAATTAATTTAAAAAAAAATATCAACAACATACAATGTTGTTTGAGTTGGCATTATCCAGTGGAATGTTGTAAGAAAATGCAGCTGCATTAAATGGTACATTTTGATCTTTTTCAGAATCTTTACCACCTGGTGGAATAAAACCCATTGCAAGTCCATTGCTGTTTCTTCCACCACCCTGTATAAATGAATAAATTGTTTAAAATAAAACAAATTAAATGATAATTAATAATAAATAAATATATAATTAAATTAAATACCATTGCATTTTGATTTGATAATGGTTGTGGTAATAATGGAGCTTGGGGAAATCCAACAAAACCAAGTGGTTGTGGATTACCTCCACCACTTGCTCCTCCACCAATATCTAAATTATTTGATAAATCACCATTATTACCAATTTCAATTAAATTTTCATCTTTTTCTTCAGCCATAACTTGTGGATCAGGCTCATAATCAACATTATAATTTTTAGCAATTTCAATTAAATAATTTTCAACCAATATTTTTGATGGTGATTGTACACTCATTTTATGTTTTAATTTTTCAGATATTGTTGGAATGGCTTCTTCTCTACATGCATCACTATATTGTTTACCATATTTTGTTGTTAATATATCACCAATTACTTTCATTTCTTGAACATCAGTTTGTAGTCTTGGTGCTGCCCAAATTATTGTTGATATTGCTTCAGCAAGACCATCATCTAGATTTCTAAAAATTAATATTTTATTTTTATTATTTAAATTAACAAGTAAATATTATATTAGTAATTAATAAAAAATAATAATTACTTCATTTGTTGAATCAAACCAAATCTAGCAAGCAACAAGTCACAATACATTTCTAATAATTCCATAGCTTCAACCATGTAATCTTCTCTGATAATATGTTCAACACGAATTCTGGCTCTTTCAACTTTACCAGCTCCAATATAATCAGCAATTTCTTTTCTTGCTTTTTGTGCCAATTCAGTTTTTTTTTTTTCTAATAATTTTAATCTATTTATTGCCAAACGTAAATTTGTTTTTAATTTTGTATAATTTGGTCCACTTGCAAACATTTTTATTGTTTTATTTATTGTTTACTTGTTATTTTATCTGTTAAATTTATTTAATTATTATTTAACAATACTCAACAAAATGGTAGAACAATAAGAAAAAAAAAAAGAATCAAAAGAAGGCTTGGCAGTATGAATTTGATAAAAAAATTAAATCTTACGTTGTCAAATATTATTTTTTTTTTTATTTTTCACTGATTGCTGATATCATCATTCGTATACATAGAACTATGTGTCATGAACAGTAATTTTATATTTTTTTTTATTTATTATTATTATCAATTATTATGTTCAGCCATTTTTCTTTTGAATTAAAAATATGTCGGTATTTAGCCAATTGCTGGTAAAATAAATTCCTACAAAGTTTCACAACAGCTCAATAGATGGCGTTACGTAACTCTCTCAACGGTTTTCATTTTTTTTTTCACTCTCTCTTTGTCTCTCATAATTTTGTGCTCATTCATCAAACGGCGTCATTTTTTTCTCAACTGACTTAATTATTATAATTTATAAATATATATTGTTTATATAAACCCAAATATTATTAATTATTGATCTTAAAATGCTGTTCAACAATATTGTGTATAAATATTCTCAACAAGGTAAGAAATATCTTGTTAATATCCTTTTATCATAATTTTTTTTTTTTTTTTTTTTTTCTTGTTGATTTTAATCACCAATTTTTTCATTTATTTTATAATTACAGATTTAATGAGTAGTGATTGTGATCAATGTCTCGTTTTGTATCATAATTAACTTCCTAAAAATCATGGAAACTTTGAATTTCCGGTGGATTTTGATGTCATTTGCAAGTGAAGACCTGGAGGACCAGACCCTGATGAAGTCACTCCAAAACACTTTCATTTGGCATGTCGTAAATGTCCCTTAAAGCTATCATGTAAGTACGTCAATACTTACAACATCATAAAATTATTATCATTATTATTATTTTATATTTTAATTATTTATTTTATTCCAAGATTGAAAGTGAATTATTTGACTCAAAATGGCGAGGATATTTTTAACACCACAACATGAGTGTCAACATCATCGAGTTATAAAGGTAAGAAAAAATAACTGCATGGTTAAAATAAATTTCTTTTTTTTTTTTTTTTGTTTTTAACATAAAAAATTTGACTACACATAATATATATGCGCAGTTACGATAAACAAGCAACCTAAATACTTGATAAAAAAAAAATGCAATATATACTTATCGTTTAACAAGCATAACCAGGTTGCCTATTTTAGACTTTATATATATAAACATGCCTTGTTTTTCCCTCGAGATATAGCCTGTATTCATATAAAAAAGGTATTTTTAAAACAAAGGTATGGCCCTTGGAATGTTATCGTAAAGACACTGAGCACCTTTATCTTGTTGACTACTTGGAAATAGTTTTAAAATGTTTTATACCATATTGCCTTGAAAAATTTGAATTTTTACTTATTTATTATTTTTTTTTGTTCTTTATGATAAAAAGAATATTTGATATTAAAATTAATAACAAATATTTAAAAAAAACAAAATCAAATTAATTAAATGAACATTAATATACTACTAGCATTTTCTGTTTTTTTTTTTTTTGTTATTTGATGCTTAATTATATTGTCAAAATTTAATTTGACAGTATTTTGATATTTTTTCTTTTTTTTTTTGGTTGTTAATGTTTGTATTTATTGATGATATGTATTTAGTCTTTTGTGCTAAACTCTGATTGATTGTAATCCGGATAAATTCAAAAAGAAAATTACGAAAGCATTGTAATCCCCAAGTGGGGCTAATTCAATAGATTGAGAAGCTTGAAACAGGCGAGAAAGATATGTATATATATATATATTGAGTAAGAGAAATCTAGACAAAGGGGGTTGAAATGAGAGGGTCGATTGAAGTTCTCAGTTTCCACGTTCTACCCCTTAGCTTTTACGTATACGATTCTCTCTGTAAACGTGATTGCTTTATCCTTCTACAAGATAATCGAGCTAACCATAGTTCCATGACTACGATATCACTATTCTAGAAATTCCTTATTGACAAATTCACCTCAGGCTCAAACAGCCATAAATTTATTCTCTTGAAAATGTAAATTTCATTTGTCACCATATATACATAATACATTTATATATTTTATTTTTTTTTAATTAGTTGAAATAATATTAATATTATCACAAACAATATATATAAAATATATATATTCAATTAGTATTTCGTGTAATTAGAAAGACTGAAAGTTCAACAAAATTTATAAAAAAAAAAAAAAAAATTACTATTGTCACAGTGTTAAAACTTTTTGGAAAACAAAAAAAAAAAAACCCAAGAAAAAATTGTAGACTTTATAACTTTATAAAAAAAAAAATTATAATTTTTTTTTTATTTTTTTCTACTTCAGTTAATTTAAATTGTCTTTAGTTCATTTCTTTTGTATCACAAACAAAAGAATTTTTACTGGATATAATATAAAAAAAAAAAAATTAAAAAAGACGTGTGCCAATTAATTTTTATTTTTTATCTAAATATAATAATGACATTTAAAAAATAAAATAAAAATAAATAATTAATATTATCCAGTATATTTATTAATTTTTGTTTTCCATTTTATTACATTCATCAAAAGTTAAAATACTTGTGTAAAATCTTTAGATCATTAATAATAAATTTTTGACTTGATATATCTTTTTTTTTTATTTTTTCGTACACAAAATATTGTAGTACCTGTCTTGTTGTAAATATCTGTATATAGAAGGATAAAATATATAAATATAGAAGAGGATTGTGTTCGGTGACTGAGAGAGTTCGGATGGTAGCCACAAGTGTCTGCCCGAGCGCCCTCACTCATTAATTCTCCACCCTTGTTGCTTGTTAAAGAAGGGTGCAGTCCCCCTAGGCTTTTCTCTCTTCATGATGTTTCTCTACGCGCATAACCTTATACCGAGGGGTTGAAAATGCTTTCTCAAGTACTCCAAGTATGAAAAGCAAAGTGAGGGTGCGAGCTAACAAAAAAAAAATAAAAAGAAAAAAAAAAAACTAGTTATAGAAAGAAGTAAAAATAAAAAAGTAAAAAAAAAATAGAGATGAGACGATTGGAAAGACATGCCGGAAAAACTCGTACACTAGATACTTGATGTGTGTAAAAAAAGGGTGGGTTAATACACATATATAACTCTTGGGGATTTGATGAATGTATTATTTATATGTACAGTGGCAAGTCGAGAGGCCAATACAAGTCGAACGTCAATATGTGCAAGAAAAGTCATACATGTTTTTTTTTTTTTTTTTTTTTTTAACTCTTATTTGTTTGAAAAATCATTGGAATTTTTACGAAAGAATTTATATGAAAAAATAAATAAAAATAAATATTTAAAATTATATAGAAAATATAGGCTATATTTATGATAATTTTTTTTTTTTTTTTTTTATTGTATGATTAATGGAGATATTAATGTTCATGGCAGTTTGACTTGATTCATACATTTGACATGATATTTGAGTGGGGTAATTTGAACTCTGAATATTTGAGCAATTAGCATGCGGATCAATGTAAGCCTCCGATTTACCGGGATTTCCATATATGTGCATAGCCAATCTAGCTTGCAACATATGAATATAGCTCTGGCTAGTTGTGCGTTTGAAAATCAGACGTGCAAGCCACCTGCATGAAATTGCAGGCATCACAATCTCTATATGTACATATTCAACCAACCAACCACCAACCCCTTTTACCAGTCTTCTCATTCTGCATTGTTCCCTCTTCTCTTGCCACTACCCCTTTCCTATATCATCACAGAACATCGATATTCATTGTCAAAGCAGCCAGACTTTTTTAAATCCCCGAAATTTTTTCATTTTTTTTATTTTTGTTACTGTTCTCTATTTTTCACAATTTTTTATCATATCTATTTTTATTTTTGTATATATATATATATATACGTTTTGGCGCGTCCTTCGATATTCTATATAACCCCTTGTACATATAACGGGTACTTTGCAAGCTAAAAAGGCAAAAGCCAGTATGATTGCATGTATATATATATATTATATATATCGATATATCTATATCTATGCATATATATATATATATACTGCATATCATATATCGTTGATAAATATATACCTATATAGAGAACAAAACAGTAAAGCAAGTGCGTTGAATTAATTTACGCTTCATCGATGATACTGCTTTTATTAAATTTATTTTTCTTATTTTTAAAATTGCTTTTTATTTTTAAATTTAATTTTATTTAGTAGATTATTATATTAAATATCTGTATTTAAAGTTTAATTCAATTTATATTTACTTATATATCGGTTTAATTTTGCAATAGTTTGTTAAAGTTTGATATAGTTTTGTTAGTCATTTTATGATAGATATTATGTATATCTTTTGTAATACATATTTAAAAAAAAAAAATAGATAAAATAAAGTTAAGTAATATATATTTTAAAAATATTTTGAGGCTTGGGTGAGATTTGTGAGATGAAAAGGTCTGCATTGAATATGAAAATATAGAAAGGTGGAAAAGAGCGTTCGTGTCAAGATTGGCGAAACACCATTCATAAAACTTTTAATACGAAGGACCTTTAGAATGTTTCATTTCCCAGATGACTGTGAAGGTTTTTCTATATGTTGTCATTGTCTATATGAATTGTTATGTATATATGTATATATAGGTATATACACAGTAGTCTCGAGATAGTTTACTGAGGGTATGTCAAAGCTTTATGATAAAGCGAATGAGACATAGAAAAAATGGCGATAAAATGTAAGAGAGATAGAAATATTAATAATAATAATAATAATAATATCATAAAATAGGGTAGAATTACTGTAAATGTCAGGTCAGGGCCGCGTGAATCCGTTAGCCGGAACTACCCCATCTAGTTGAGAGATGCTGTGGTCCAGTGGTCAAACTATGCACAGAAAATCTTGATTTTGACTCTTGTCTGACTGGGGTCACAAACGGATGAGAACAACCGTTATCGTTTTGTCAACACTCATTCATTTCCTATATAAATATATAAAATTTTTTGCCAAATTTAAATTTAGTCGTTTCAAAATTTTTTATTTATATATATTTCATTTTTTTTTTTTTTTTAAACTTAATAAATTATTTTTATTCATTGTATATAAATCAATGAAAAAAATAGTATTATATTTATTTTAAAAATACAAAAGTTATATACCAATTTTTTAAAATTAAATTTAAATTTAAAAAAAAAAATCATAAAAATCATAAAACAACCTTTCGGTCAATTTTATATATCAAAATTATTTACAAATTGTTACTGAATTTGACAACACAATAGATTTATTTTTTAAACAAATCAATTACTAATTTTTCTTTGTTTTTTTTTTAAATCAAATTTATATTAATTTTTAATATATATAAATTAATTAACATAAAAATATTTTGATTAAAATTTTTAAATAATATTCAAATTAATATTTATATAAATAATTTTTTAATTAACTGATAATGATATGAAAAAAAAAATAAAATAAATCAAATAAATAATATATGATGAAAAATAATATGTAAGTGTCAAAGTCAGAGATTGAATGATGGATGGATGAATGAAGGCATAGTGGTATTATTGTACTTGTCGAGAGGGTGGCTGTTCTTTATTCAAAACAAGTTAGCTGTACCAGTAGTTTAAGTGGCCCATGAGACATACATACACAAAAATATATATATGATCCTCAATATAATAAAATGAATATATATATATAGATTTAAATACAATTGTACAAAAATATATACACTGAAAAATTTGTATAGGGCTTTAAAAAACATTGAGACTTTTTCAAGTATATATACCCAAGGAATTAATGGGTTTCAGCTAGAACCTCTATTGTATATCGATTTTTTTTATTTTTTTTTTAATATTCTTTTGTTATAATTGCTTTTTTTCTTTTATTTATTTACTACTAGATATAATTTTGGCCAACTGGCGTATCCTCAACTGGCGTATATATATATTTAACAAATCCTCTGGTGCATATACATATATATATATATTTTGGTGGAAAATTTTCACCCACTTTGCCCATCGTTGTAGTCGAAACAGTTTCCTGCTATTGCAAAATATCCTCATTCCCTTTTTCATACGCCCAGTTTATGCCCCGATAAACGCATTCCCGCGCCAATTACTCGCCCGAGCGGGGGCGGTTTCAGGGATTAATTGATTTTCAGATTTCACCCCTGATGAACAGAAAAAAAAACCAAAAAAAAAAAAAAAGATAACCAATTCTTTTGGGGAATTGATGGTTCAATTTTCTGTTTCTCCATTTGTTCAGCGTCTTTTTTTTCAAATTAGTATAATCGAGAGAATTTTTGATTACCATTTGTTTCATTCAAATATAATTTTTCTTTTCTTTTATTTAAGAAATGTAGAAGTCAAAGTTATATATAAAAAATTATGCAAAATTATAATACAACTGTTTTGTTGCTTTATCGAATATTCTAAAACTTTTTTCTTCAAGAAATTATAAATTTTTTTTTTTTTTAAATTATACAATTTTAAATTTTAGTCGTATTTTTTTTATTTTATTGGAGTTTTTAAAGATATTAAATATGTTATGTATATATATGCGGGCATCGTTTAAAGTACCTTATTTTCTGTAGACCATCTTGAAGGCCAATTATCGCTTTTAACGATGCTAAGATCTCATCGTCGTTCAACCATCAACTAACGACAAATCTTTTCCCCTAGAGAAATTCAACGTCACACTATTAAATGTGATGATGAAACTATCATAGAGTTTAAGTGGTAAAGGTGAAGAGAAAAGAGACAAGAAAATGCGCCAACATTGAGTGGTGATAGTGGTGTTAGTAAAAATGTTGAAAATGGAAAACGGTGGGTTGATGGCGCGGCAAAACTTGAGCACGACTTAGCTTTTATATATATATAGGTATATATGTATATTGAAAGTAAAGGGTGGGTTAGTAAGTGGGTGAGTAAGTGAGTGAGTGAGATAAGTTGCGACAAAATTTTGCGAGGAAAGAGCAATGAAATTGGGATGATGAAAAAAGGGGTTGGTTGGTTGATAGTAAGGAAACCATGACAAGAGATTGAGAATGAGTTTAAACGAAAAATGCACAGTCTTTCGAAGAAACAAGAATATTGTAGTACATTTTACTTGTTCAGACACTTGGTGAACGTGATCGTCTCGATGGTTTGGACGGGACGTTTTTTTGAATATGATTATTATGCATGAATAACTTGGGCACTCGGAATACAGTTGTTGTCGATGACTTGTGTTTCAACGTGTCTATCCATAAATTGATACAAAATTGACAAAAAAAAAAATTTGAAAATATATAGGTATATTTTATATAATAATTTTTCAAATACAAAATAATAATTATTATTTAAAAATTTAAATATATATTTTAATTAAAATATATTCTCGTAACGTTTAAATAATCAACAAATAAATTGAAAATTCAGTGACTCAATTTCTTGTTGAGATACAGACATATTTAAAGTTAAATTATAAACGGAAAAGGGCTAAATTGATTTTCAGTATTCACTCTCGTAAAACAAATCAAATGCTATACTAGAAAACTACAAAAATTCAATAATTGATTTTTTTTTATTTTATTTTTTTATAAACATTGATTGACTGAAAAAAAAAAAAATAGGATATATCAAAAACACTGATTTTTTTTTAAAAATAAACTAAACAACAATTATACCTATATATATTTATTTATAAAAAAAAAATTGAAAATTAAATAAAGAAATAATATGAAAAATAATGGATGAATGCACCAAGTTGAAGTTGATCGCAGGATAGACAGGATGAGATTCATCTAATAACGGTAATGGCAGGGTGATCTGATAAGGATAGGGTAGTCAAAAAAAAAAAAAAGGGTGGAAACATGGCCCGAGGGATATAATTTCACTCTTTTACCATCGTTGCTTATCGATTCTCTAAGACTCTTTAAAGAAATTTATACATATATATATACACATTCAATCTTTTCAAGAAAGTGAATTTCTTTTCTTTTCTTTTTTTTTTCATATCTTGAAAATTCAGTCAGCTTGTAAAGTAACTTTTTGTTCACATGAACATATAATATTTAAATAAGTTTACAATTTAAATTTTATATAAAAATAAATAAATCAGTAAATTTTGATTCAAAAGTAACTTTATATAGATTATATTCACACTTACTTATAAAAATATAGAATATATCATATATTTTCACATAAAAATTTAAATGTATATCATTTTTGATAATGTTTCCATGACAATTGTCTGTACCTTGTGTGTGAATATGGACACAACATATCGCATAATAATAATAATAATAATAATATTGGGTTATCAACAGAACCAGAGGAATGTATCGATGGTATGGGTGTGAGAAGCTATTAGAGACTGTGAATGTGGTACAGTTTGCATCGCGGTTTATCCGATCTCTTGTCCCCTCATGTATATATATACCAACAGGACCTCGATACTGGAGAATGCATTATATACATAAACGTAATTGCGTAGCCACATATATTTCTCAGTACATACATATATATATATATATACCTTAACTACCCTTATGTATATACTGTTTTACCTCCCTGTTGAATAGTATTGCATGGCAACGCCAAAACCTGGGTGTTCTTGTGTTACCTATAATCCTGTTAGAGGCTTGAATCACCGAAAGCACGTTATATCCACGCATACTAGTTGGCCTTAACTCATCTAATTAATATAAGGGTTTTCAAAACCTACACACAACTGACCATCCCATGTCGTTTTATACCTTATATATATATATATGTATTACCAACAATACCAACTCATCCGCAAACGCTTCTATACATAATCCGTAGTAACACCCAGTACAAACGTTTGTACGATAAACCCCACTACACATTGCATATCCTTTGATCATTGCTTCAACTAAATATCCATACAGTTTATATATATATATTCTGTTAAAATATATATATACCTTTATAAAAATAATATTTGTCTTTTTGATTTCATAACATATTTTTAGGTTATAGTCATCAAATTTTATGTGATGAATTTTTTTTATAATTTTATATTTACTGTATATAAAATTATACACAGTTTAATTTAGCTACTTAATCAGCATTTAAGTATACTTTAAAATAAGTCAGAAATAGTTTGAAAAAAAATAAATAAATGAACCAGTTTGACTCTTAATTGACTATACAGTAGATAGTATAAATTTTCTGAATAAATATATTTGAATTTACAGAGAAAAACAAGTGTAAATGAAAAAGTCTGTCTTGTTGAGTAACCAGTTTTAACTACATACAAAATTAAAGTATAATTTTACATATACTGTAATTACAACATAATTAAAATATATAATTTTGCAGTGAATCGATTAGTTTTCAGTTGTAAAATAAGTTGTTGAATAGTTTTAGCTAGTTTATTATATAAAAAGATGAAATTTCATTATTACATATATAAAGCACATATTTACGCAGTACATAAACTTTTGAGCTTAATTGTTTGACTCGCATTGATTGACATATAAAAGCTATATGTTCATTGATACTATATTTAAATAACACGGTTTTTTTTTTTTTTAAATAATTTTTTTAATGTTTTTTTTTTTTTTTTTGTTAAAATGAGTTAAATAAGCTGGATATTGTATAATATACATAAATCTTTTGTTCCTTTGTCACTTGACGTTTTTGGCCTCTGGTGCCGGCAGCGACAGGCATTTATACGTTGTGGGTAACATACGCCAGCTAACCATGATATAGGTATCCGGGTGTTTCGTACACATATAGGTACAGATATATATATATCGTATGTATAATATGTACTGTATGCTGGAACCAAATCCAATATATATATATAAAGAGAGACTAACATTACAAACCCACCCTCTACTTGCCAGTGACTTTGTCAATGTATGTGCATGAGTTGGTCATTGTATGCGTTTGTCGTTGTTTTGTATGTACGTGTTCCCATGTCGTTGTCTATATAGGTATATATATTCAGAAGCCAGACTCGTCGACAATCTCGTTTCACTCGACATACACAAATACAAATACAAAGTGTACTTGGTACAATATATGAAATGAGTAAATGTGTGATTCTGATGCCAAACACACTGGGATATGTGAACCGTCAAAATGGGATGCACACCAAGAGCCAACCATCATTTTAATGAAGATGTAATTACGTGAGTTTCAACACCGGAAATCAGTTGTGTTGTTGCCCACGGGTGTGCAACGAAATGAGAGCTGTATTATTGGCTGTATTATATATTTAGCCTCATCCCGATGACTGAGTGTCATGTTCTTCTTTCAATTGCACATTTTTCTACCCCTATTTTACAAAGCATAAATGTAGATAGATATAGATTTGATAATTTAATCTTTTATTTTATTTTTTTAATTTTAAATATAAATTATTGTTTCGGTTTTTTATGATCTGTTGATTTCTCAAAAAGATAGTTGTTTATTCATTCACAATAATCATTCAATTTTTAATCTAGAATATACCTATATAATTCTTTGCAAAAAATTTTTAAACCATATTTACTGGAAAATAATATAAAATTTTACTGCGGTTTTTAAACCGCTTTATTATTTGTCAAATAAAATACATTATAAATGTAAACGCAATTGAAATAAATCATATCAGTTTTGATTGAACTGTTAATGGATAAACCATTATGGTAAAATTAATACAAATATTAAAACCACAAATAAACAAAAATATATTTTTTTAAAAATATTTAATCAACTGACTTTATATGTATATTTATTTTTTTCTTATTTTATTTAAAAAAAAAAATGCGTTGAGTTTAGTATAAAGGATAAATGTTTATACGTAAAGGGTAACAAAAAAAGGTGATAGGGGTGGTGTTATAAAAAAATAATGTCGACAATAAAAGAAAAAAAAATTAGTAAATAAAAAAATTGGGAAATGAACGTAAAAGTATAAAGGATAGTACAGTCAAAAAATAAGGTATAAGAGAAGGAAAATAAAAATGGGCTTGGTGTTTGTATAAAAATATATATAAAGTGTGTAAATGTGTATACAGGGTGAGAAATATGGAAAGAGGGATCGATGCGTTGTACCTCTCGAGTCGATGCATGCTCGCACTTTGAAACTAACGTTGATCCCGGGACAAAAAAAACGATGAGAAAAAAGAAATATGAAAATATACATATATATATGAAAAAAAAGAAAAAAAAAAAAAGGGAAAAAACAAGGGAAAATATATGTGTGCAAAGCTTTGCGAAAGCTTGCTGGGATGCAGACGCTTTTTATCCGTCAGAGCTCCCTATTTTTATATGAGTATTGAAAACTTTTTATTCATATCTATTAGTGCATTCAACTTGTGCATACAGGTATGTCATACATCATTTGTTTGGATCTTCAAATCGTATTTTGTCCTATTTTACGATAAATAATAAATAAGGAATGATTTTACGCTATTTCTGAATAGTCAACGATTATTAAACATTCGAGAAGATAGCAAAATATTTAACGGGTAAAATCTCGGGTTTATTCGTTTGTAAAAGATTGTAGGTGAACTAAATTATTTTTAATATTTATCAAATCTTGTAAATCGCGATGAAATTAAGTTGTCATACCCAAACAAGTAATACTTTAAATCATTATTTTTATTGTTCTGAATTTTTGAATGATTACCAAAAAGTTGAATTTTTGAATATTTTAAAAATATTAATTTTTTTTTTATTATGAATAACATTTAAATACTGTGTGCAACTAGGATACATATAGTCACATATAATCTGTCTGATGCAGTAGAAAATATAAAATGAATATTAATCCAGCTCGTGTAATGAATAATTGAAATTAACAAATTGTCAAGATATTAATTTTATTCCATTGTTCTCGATTTATAAAATATTTATTCTGATTGACGGAAAATTATTTTAATTGATTTACATTATTTCAAAAATTATTAACAATTTATTTAAACTAAAAAATACACGATTAATAATTGTTTATACAACGTGAGTATTTTATATTAATTAAATATTATTGTTACATTAAAATTTTCATCATGATAATCCGTATTACAATTAATTAATGATATTTCATCAAATTAATTAAAAAATATATATAACCTATTTATTATTTATTCTAGTAGATTCAGTATATTAAATATCAAACAAAAATCTAGGAAAAAAAATCTTTTTTTATTTCAATTTATATTTATCTGGATTTATTTTCATGTTATATAATTATATATTTGTTTTTTATTATTTTTATAAATACATTTATGTTCCACTTGTTGGATGATCATTGAATAAAATATCTAAATATAGAATATATTTATTTTATTATATACGCATGTATATATATATATATATATGTTATAAAGTTCCAAGCAAAATGATAGAGCCAGATGGTGAAAAGTAAATTTAACCCTTTCTGTATTCTCATTTCATTTCACTCACCTCTTTTTCTCAACTACCCCATCGTGTTATATCCCCCGGAATTATATTATACCAAGCGAATTTCCGACTAGTACAAAATTTCCTGAAATTTTCTACCATCAGACAGAAGCGAGTGTGCGTTACACCAAAAAAAAAAAAATAAAAAAAATAAATTGGTATATAGAAAAGTATATAGTTAGAGAATAGCAGGGTCATCAAGTGGTATACTTTAGCAAGCTGTACACACCAAAAAGACCGGAAAACTAAAACCATGAAAAAAGATAAAAAAAAAAATTATGATAAAAACTAAAATAAAGTAAAAGAACAATCTTGAGCAATCGCATTTACTTTGTATGATGATATATAACATGTTTTTCCCCTAAAATCATATTATTTCGATTTATTATATTTTATAAATACCATTGGGATTTCACTACAATATATACTAAACTTGTTAACAAATACTTTTTATTGTCTATTTTCGAAATATATGAAAATATCAACTCACTGAGCATCAATTATATTATCAGCAATCACAATTGTTTGGAGAATTTAGTATTAATAATTTTTGATATCTCTAGAGAATTTTCTATCAAAATATGAGTCATGGGTAATTATTCTAACAGCAATGAGTTCATAACTTACATTCTTAAATAATATACTTGTAATCTAATGAGTTTTATATTTTATCACAAAACAAAAAAAACTATATAACTATATTTTATTTCAACAAATGAAATGTGACAATTGTCATATTATAATTTACTGTGTTAAAAATAATATGACAATTAATATTTCAAATGATAATTATACATAAGTATAATTAATAATCTAAACATTTTCATTGTTATTAAAAAAAATAATCATTAATATAATATTACAAAACATATTATAATGACTATTTTTTTATGGCCTAATTTAACCCGGAAAATATGGTCAGAATTATCGACCTCAGAGTATAATACAGTTTTATGTTGTATGTCAAAGACAGAGGGTAGGATTTTATACTATGTGTTGAGAGTCTATCAGGATGTCCGGTAAACCATTGACAAAGTTAGATAGCACTGTGTGGCCCATATAAAAGCTGTATATGTATAAATTTATATCCATAGAGCTTTTTTTTTTCTTTGTCATTTTATTTATCATCTCATTCTGTCTAAATCCATCTCTTGGTTTCAACGACAAATATCTATATGGAACATTCAACACCCTGTATATCCTGTAAGCCATAGTATCTGAGTTCAAATGTACTTGTATGTATTAAACACATACGTATATGTAAAAGTATTTGTATTTATACATGGTGTCTCTATTGAAGCCATTACATTCCTGATTTCATTACGGTAGTCTTTCGTTCAATGTGTATATATATATAATCCACCTTTACTTCTCGACAATTTCTACTGCAATTCTCTTTCAGTTCTATACTTTTTTCTTTTTCAACTATTGCTTCCGGCCTTTTTTTTTTTTTTTTTCTCCAAGTTTTATTATTTTTTTTTTTTTTTTTTTTTTTTTTTTACAAAGATCTTTTACCCCCTCAATGAAAAAAAACAATGAAAAAAAAAGAAATTATTCTCCCCCTTGTATTAAATTACCGGACGACTAAAATCAGTAACAACAGACTGGGCATTTTTATATTTTTTTATTTTTTTTTTTGTGTATGTGGCCTGTGATGGGGTTCTCTTGTTATATATATATATATATATATGACTTTGAAGAGCTTTGAACATTTTAAGTGAAACAAAGGATTTTAAATTTTTTGGCTTTATTAGTTATTTGTAAAAAGTTTTTTGTTTTATTTTCAATTTAACTTAACGAAAAAAATAAAATAAAATAAATATAAATAAAAAGGATCAACTAGATTTATTTTTTAAATGGGTATATATATGTATTTTTTGTTTGTATATGAGATTTATTAAAGAAATTGAAAATAAATAAAATAAAAATATATTTTGAAAGACTAGTTGATTGTTGGGAAAATTTGTCGATTTTACTGACAGTATATTGAGAGTTTTCATCTGAATAAAGTTCAAAGAGTATAAAAGTTCAAAAATTATATGAAAAAATTTTTTTTATAAAAAAGAAAAAAAATAAATAAAAATATTGCTGAACAGAAAAAAATTAAAATAAGAGTAAATACATCCATCGATCATTGATTGGCAGTATCTGCAATTCTGAAGCGTTATATACGGCTCAGCCATTACTCATCTTTTTCAATACTTCTTTATTTTTTATACTGGAAAAATTTCATCCGCAGGGTACTCTACCGACAACTAAACTACTTCACAGGCAACTATATATATACCAAGTCATTTATATATTTTTATATTCAATGTTTTATACTATATTGCCTGATGGTCTTGCCATTGGCTTCATTCCAGTAAAATAGGTTACGCGAATTTGTTATATCTTTCTTTGTCTCTTCATATACATACAGACACTTTTATTTTTTTTTTCCATTTTTTCTATATAACATTTTTTTTTTCTACCCTTCTTTAAAACCCAAAATACATTTCATCCCTTATCTTCAATTACTTAGGATAACAACAACAATTTTCAATTGTCTCTAATTTTTTTTTTTTTTTTTCTCATTTTTTTTTTCAAACCCCCCTAATTTCTTTAATATTTTTTTTATTCTTTTTTTTTTTCATTTGTGACTTCTTTGTTGTGAACCCTTTTTGTATATACAGCATTTAGAAGTTGACACTATTTTTTTTTTTTTTTTTGCAAATGTCTAGAAACTTTTAGTGAAAATTTATGTTAAAATTAAGCAAGCATAAATTGTATCCAAAAAAAAGTGTCTTAAACAAAAATTAGTTGAAATTAGAAGTTTTAGGTTATTGGTTGGACGATGGTTTTCGGTTGGACTCTTTGTAGGTATTATTTTTCAACCTCATGAATTTTAAATTATAAAAAACTTGGAAATTTTCTGACTGAAAAATTTTATAATTTAAATTACATAATGACATTTTTTTTCCATGAATAAATATTGAGTATTTTTTTTTTAAATTAATATTTTTATTACGGATTATATGAGCTTCTGTTTGAATTACAAAAAAATTGTCAGTCATTTGATTTATAAATAAATTTGATTAATATTTAGCTACTTTTATTTGACAAATTTATCAAAAATTATTGATACAATTTCAATAAAATTAAAGATATTTGTTTACAAAAGTTGACTTTAAAATTGTCACCATAATTAATGAGCAATTAAAAAAACTATCGATCAATTTTTTTATACATTAAATTATTTATTTATATATAAAAATTGCAACAGGTATAAAATATTTACACAACAAGTATATATTAGTAAAGATTGGTGGTCTTAATTCTAGGTAAAATACAAATCAAGTCCTCCTTGACTGCAGTCATTTAACCAAAGTATTTATATATATGGTAGGGTTGACTCAGTGAATTCTGTCTCGTCGACGTTAAACTCTCAGTTAATTACAAATGTTTAAGCGTGGTATGACTTACCAAGGGTAAATCAAATGATATGAGGGTGATGGTGAAGTAAAGCTGAGTCTAAAGCAACGAAAAGCAAATGCTAGTTTATACTATATCGCGTTTGTTTTAGAGAGGATATAGGTGAAGGTTTTCGTGTATGTTTGCAGCAATAAAAGACTAGCTATTTCATCGTGCCTTGGGATGTATATCTATAATATCAAGCTATATGAGCAACTTGTACCTTGATCTTTGATAATTAAAGAGGGTAATTAATACTTATTTGTCTGTATAATTACAAAAAATAAAATACACAAGTCTCTGATATGTTTGTTTGATTTGCAAAAAAAAAAAAAAAATATATGCATATGAAGATTATATAACTTTTAAATTGTTTAAAGTTGATTAAATTTTTTATTATTTTATGTTTCATTGAAAAATAAAATTTCATTTAAATAAGATTTTGTTAATATATATTTGGCAAAAAAATATACAATCGCGTGTTGAAAAGTTTAAATCTCAAAATTACACAAAGATAGAAAATTAGGTTCAAAATGATTAGCTTACTATTCAAATAAAAGAAATTTTTTATTTTTTTATAATGAGGAAAAGTTTAGTATATGAGAGGATAAGGAATAAAGTTTAGTGAGAAAGTTTAACTTTGATACTTATCAAAGTAAAATCGTGAGGTTAAACTAAATAGTTTTTTAACGTTTTTTTATTTGTTTATTTTTTTTTGATAAGATTTGATGTATCCTTTTTTTTGTGTATATTGAAAAATTGAAGAATTTAAAAATACGAATAAATTTTTTCTGTTTAAGTAGTTGAAGGGTAAAAAACTCACAATTTTTTGTCTTAAATTTGATAGTTTGTTCGTTTTATATTAAAATTATCTTAATCAAATATTACACGTAAGTTTGATACATATAATTTTTTAATTATCGTTGTCTAAATATTTCCAATATTCACAGCTATATAATTATAGTAAATTTATAATTCAATATTAAAAATAATCTTAAACAAATAAAGATAAGAAATTGAACAAACAAAAAAAATTTACGTACAAGTTAAAGGTTTTCTAAATTGATATTTAGTCATCAAAAAATTTTTGTACGAATAATTTTAAAATGGCATTAGTCAGCAAATTATCTTTGGGTATGATTTAAAAATTTTTCATTATTGTATTAGATAAATTCAATTACAATACTAATTTAAATATTTAATATTTTTTTTTTAGATTTTCTATTTAAAATTTTTATAATTATAATATACTTACAAATGATAGTTATAACAACTGGAAAAGTTGATGCGATTCCAGTGGATTATACTAAAGCAAAAGTTCCTGAAACTGTAAATGACATTGAAAAAATATCATTGCATATTGTTTACACTCTTGCATCTGGATAATTTGTTTTCAATTAAATTTTACTTATTTTATATATTCACTCATTCAAACAGCATCTTTACAATAAAAAAAAAAAATTACAACTAGTAGTAGTGTTATCTATTTATCTATTTTTTTTTAATTCTCAAATCACAATTAATGTGTTTAATTTATTTGTTAAAAATTATTTTTAAAAAATTGCTTGTCAATTGAAGGTTGTCATTTTAAATTGTCATGAATTTTAACATCTAATTTATAAATAATTTTATAATCATCAAGTATATTTCAATGTTATTTACTTTCTTTATCATGACCTGTG
This sequence comes from Lysiphlebus fabarum, assembly GCA_011426435.1. Lineage (NCBI taxonomy): Eukaryota > Metazoa > Arthropoda > Insecta > Hymenoptera > Braconidae > Lysiphlebus > Lysiphlebus fabarum. The sequence goes on from WSYQ01000013.1 coordinate 468,995, forward strand.
TAAATTTTTAATACACAGTGCCAATAATACAACTGATAAATAAATTTATACTTGACTAATTGATTAACATATTGCAATGAAAATTTGGCACAATTTAAAAATAAATATTAACTCATACGTTAGCATGATCAATTAAATATTAAATATCAATTTACATAATATAAAAATAAAATATATATATGTACTCAAAGTTTATATTATTTTTGCATAACTAAATTATTGAAAAAAAAGAAATTAAAAAAATATATATAATACCACACAGAGTATTTTTAAATGATCAATAATTTCTTATTATTTTGAAATTACAAATTATTTCGATATCGGAACAGGAAAATGCCAATTAACTCTCGATAATTATAATCATAGCTTGAAAACGCGTCTCACGTATCGTGGTGAATAGCCAGAACGTCGGAAATTGCCAAGCAAGGTGGTCAGGAAGGGAGTATAGATCCGATCGACCCTTCCGATTATATCAGATGATTTTTTGTGTTTTTGTATTATTTTTATTTTTTTTTTTTTTTCACTTTGAATTTGTTCTCTCACTCTGTACTATACTTGATTTTTTTTTTTGTATATATCTTCTAACGTTCACGTACCAACCAACTAACCATTCAACCATCCAACCAACCAACTCGTATTTCATTGAAGCTTTCTATATGACTTTCGTTTTCATTCTATCAAACGATATTTTCACTCAAGTTATCTTCCTCTGTTTTTCTCCGATAATTTTGGCTCGAGCTTTTATTCCCGGGATTGGATTGGTGGTACGTGAAAATGGCCAACGCCAGTTAGAAACGCTTGTGTCTCTTGTCTCCCTCATTTTATTTTTCAACTTCTCATTCCTCTCTTATGTGAAATTCAAATTCACTGGAGAAACGACCCTGTGTATTTTCCGGACCAAGTAAAATCCCGTTAACTTATTAGTAAGTGCTTTACTCCCTTCCTTAATCTTGTCTGCATTTTCTTTTTTCGTTGTCATTTACTTTTAACTTTTTTTAAATTAAAATTTCATTTTTTTTTTTTTTTTTTGGTCTTAAGACTGTCAAGAGTATACATAACTCAACATGTTTTAAAATTGTTACATCAATTTATAATTTTATTTTTTTTTAAATATTTCAAAGTATTTACAGATAAATCTGATATTGATTTTTAATTTTGATAATTGAGCAACTTTCTGATAAGCCAATTAAACTATTGTAAAGCACAGACATATTATTTAAAATGTCCTTAAATATTTCGCATGAATGAATAGAAATAAAAACTCAAAAAAAAAAAATCACGTGAAATGTATTTGAAAAAATTTCTCACTGATAGAATCAAAATAAAATAAATGGAAATGGAAAATACAAAAAAAAAAAAAAAAAAATGTACAAACGTCCTTGTTAACAGTTCATCGTCGATTTTCACCATCCGGCTGTATTTTCACGTTTCGTTCAACTCGTTTTTCGTATTTCTTTATATATATATATATATATATATATATTTTATTTCACAAAAAGATTTTTTTTTATTAACGAAGGAAAAATATTGTTTTTCCAGGATTATACTCAGTGAATCGTGTAGGCGACTGACTAACGAGTCGAGGTGAGAAATTATAATTACTAGAATCAATGAACCGCACCTTTATTTTGTGCTTTTAGTTATTTTCATTTTTTTTTTGCAATGTATGATATAAGTACACGACTTCATTAATAATATACGATTTAATTTTCTTCATATTTTTATACGTTTAAAAATTTTACAAAAAAAATTCAAATCGTTTGAACAATTAAAAAAAAAAAAATATATCAGGGCTTCATTCAAGACTAAATATGCCAAGACTGAGCCCAGTCTTGTTTTGATCTTGTCTTGGTTTAAAAACATTAGTGTTGTCTTGCTCTTGGCTTGGTTTACAAAATTGTTTAAATGATTGGAACATAAAACCATTATATTTAAACTTGAAGAAATTCTCGACGAAAATGCCTTATATCCACAAAACTGACTCTGGCTTGGATGTCGACGACATTGATGTTGGCTTGGATGTTGGCATGTAAGTCCAATAACATTTAAAAATGAGTAGAAATAATTTATTTTATGCTTCTAAACAACGTCTTTCATTGTTGTTAACTAAATTCAATCGTAATATTTCAATATTTTAACCGAGAAAAAATTATTTTGACGAAAACGTCTCATTTTCACAAAGATGACTCTAAGTCGGAGGTAAAAGTTATCTTCAAAGTCCAATAAAATTTCACAATGAATAGAAATAATTAATTTTATGCTTCTAAACAACGTCTTCCATTGTCGTTGACTAAATTCAATCATAATATTTCAATATTTTAACATAGAAAAATTTATTTTGACGAAAATGTCCTATTTTTACAAAGATGACTCTAAGTCAGAGGTATAAGTTATCTTCAAAGCCCAATAAAATTTCAAAATGAATAGGAATAATTTTTTTTATGCTTCTAAACAACGTCTTTCATTGTTGTTGACTAAATTCAATCATAATATTTCAATATTTTAACCGAGAAAAAATTATTTTGACGAAAATGTCTCATTTTCACAAAGATGACTCCATGTCGGAGGTAGAAGTTATCTTCAAAGTCCAATAAAAATTAGAAATGAATAGAAATAATTTATTTTATGCTTCTAAACAACGTCTTTCATTGTTGTTAACTAAATTCAATCGTAATATTTCAATATTTTAACCGAGAAAAAATTATTTTGACGAAAACGTCTCATTTTCACAAAGATGACTCTAAGTCGGAGGTAAAAATTATCTTCAAAGTCCAATAAAAATTGGAAATGAATAGAAATAATTTTTTTTATGCTTCTAAACAACGTCTTCCATTGTTGTTGACTAAATTCAATCATAATATTTCAATATTTTAACCGAGAAAAAATTATTTTGACGAAAACGTCTCATTTTCACAAAGATGACTCTAAGTCGGAGGTAAAAGTTATCTTCAAAGTCCAATAAAAATTGGAAATGAATCGGGATAATTTTTTTTATGCTTCTAAACAACGTCTTTCATTGTTGTTGACTAAATTCAATCATAATATTTCAATATTTTAACCGAGAAAAAATTATTTTGACGAAAACGTCTCATTTTCACAAAGATGACTCTAAGTCGGAGGTAAAAGTTATCCTCAAAGTCCAATAAAATTTCACAATGAATAGAAATAATTAATTTTATGCTTCTAAACAACGTCTTCCATTGTCGTTGACTAAATTCAATCATAATATTTCAATATTTTAACATAGAAAAATTTATTTTGATGAAAATGTCCTATTTTTACAAAGATGACTCTAAGTCGGAGGTATAAGTTATCTTCAAAGCCCAATAAAATTTCAAAATGAATAGGAATAATTTTTTTTATGCTTCTAAACAACGTCTTTCATTGTTGTTGACTAAATTCAATCATAATATTTCAATATTTTAACCGAGAAAAAATTATTTTGACGAAAATGTCTCATTTTTACAAAGATGACTCCATGTCGGAGGTAGAAGTTATCTTCAAAGTCCAATAAAAAGTAGAAATGAATAGAAATAATTTATTTTATGCTTCTAAACAACGTCTTTTATTGTTGTTGACTAAATTCAATCATATTTAGATAAAATTTTAACATAGAAAAATTTATTTTGACCAAAATGTCTCATTTTCACTAAGACGACTCTAAGTCGGAGGTAAAAGTCTTCGTCAAAGTCCAATAAAATTTCAAAATGAATAGAAATAAATCACCTATTGCTTGGAAACAACGTCTTCCATTGTTGTTTACACGATTGAGTCGTAAACCATTATATTTGAATTTAGAAAAATTATTATCGACCAAAATGCCCTATTTCTACAAACTTGACTCTGGCTTGTAAGGTTTCACCCAAGACTAAATATGCCAAGGCTGAGCCCAGTCTTGTCTCGTTCTTCTCTTGGTACAAAATATGCCAATTTCGTCTTGCTCTTCTCTTGGTGTTAAAAACATTAGTCTTGGCTTGGTCTTGGCCTTGGTTTGTTTTTTAAGAGTGGTCTTGGTATGGAGTGAAGCTCTAAAAAAATATATAAATACTTATAATTATTATAACAAAAATATAAATATTATTTGCTTTACTTGATTTTCATAAAAATAATATAATGTGTGTACACTCGAAAGCTTTTTTATGTTATACATATATACGTTAAGCTCGACAAACATAAAATTCCGCATAAAATACAGTCAGTAAATTTAATACATGCCAGAAAAAAAAAATAAAAAATAACAACTCAAATAGCATATATATACATATATATACAAAGTTATTTCATGAGGTTTCACTATAATTACCAGTAAATAACCAGACAGAAAAGTCAAAGGTTTATTGAGATGACGCTGTTGATTTGTGCCTTGTGTTGTTTAAACATGGTATGCACGTTGGTAAAGGAGCCCTTGAATTCGTTACCATGACACCCTTTCACGATATACAATATATATATATCCAAAACACTTCCAATTATCCAACCACTGTAAATCGGATCAATGCTTTTAATCGGTTTTAACGCTTACCCTTAATCAACACCAAAGATTGTTGTCAAAATACTTTTGACTTTTATATTTATTGTATATTCAAATTCAATCAATAAATATATTTCAATTACATATCAAACGATCATTTATTTATATTTCATTGATATAAATAAAATTGCTTTAAAAAAATTCATACGTCAAGCCTAATTGATAACAGTAACAATATCTATATAAATTTATATATGAATGCGCGATTATCTGTTTGTTAAAATGAGTATATTCTATAAATAAATTAAAAAAAAAAAATGACACATTATTTGTAAAAAGGGTGTTAAATTTTGTAGGTTAAAGTGTCCAATGATACCGAAGGCAAATGAAATTTAATCGTTTAAATTAGTGTCGGTGAACCGTTGTGGGTGACAGAAAAACGTGGAACAATTGAATGCGTATTATCCAACAGAAGCCCCGTGTCCCCATTCACTTTTATACACGTGAATGCCCATTTATACATCTAAATGCTATCATCGTCAAGTATTTCAGTGAAGCAGAAAGGCAAAAGATATGAGAGGAAAAAGAAGGGGGTGATATTAGATTCACAATATATATACTGTGAATTGAGAAATATGTGGGGAGAAGGCTCTTATATATATATATGTATATTCACCCCTAAATATACTTGATTTTTTTATATTTTTTTTAATCGTGCATGTGGTCTAGCATATCTACTCTGTGTAGATATATACACACAGTAAATTTTATATGTATATATACATACATAATACATATACCTATATATAAAGTTTGAGGATTGTTAGATCCCTTGTACAATGATGAACCGGGACATTTTGAGCTCGTTTCGAGGGCCGTGAATACGTGCCTATATAATACCATGTACATCAGGGGTAAAGAGTCGAGGACTCGTTTTTCCCTAGAGAGTTACAGCTGTCGCTTATTCTGACACCGCATCTCCCTATTTCTTGTACACAAAAACTCATCATGCATTCAATCGTATTCTAATGTGCATTAATCAAATTAACGTGAACATTGAGATTGGAATATTTGTGGTTCACTCATTTCATGATTATTTAATTCCTTTTTTGTTTTATTTTTATTTATTTTTTTTTTTATATTACAAACTATTACATCTTTTATTGTAAATTAAAGAGATTTTACATTTTTTTTTTTGCATTGAAATAAAGACATTCTTTGGTTATTACCGGATATAAAACTAATGGATGTACTTATATTACAGTACTTTTTTTTTTTTTAAAGAATAAAAAAGTTGTATTTTTCCTTTTTTTTTGCTCATCTTTGCATGGTTCATAAATTTTTTTGTATTGATTTAAAGACAAGCGTATTTTTCACATTGATGAATTATTAAATTTATGTAAATTATTCATAATTTGTATGTTAAATAATTTTTAACATAAAGAAATAATAATAATACAAATATATCAACACAATTTTCAAGATGAAAAAAAAAAATAAATTACTGAAAGGTTTGAGTTTTTAAAACATTAAAAAAAAATAACAATCCTGAAGTTGACGGGCGTGGCTGTGCATGAATAAGAGGGGTGTAAAATGTGTATATGAGGTCCGGAAAATTTTTCGTACTAAAGCGACTTTAATTTTGATTCATGGTGTAAATTCACACCAAGGGCCAAACTGGTTAAATTTATATATATATATGATATACAATCTAGATATATATATAGTCATATATAATTGCCTTAAATATATATTTTTTCCCCATTTTTAGTCTTATATACAACTCAGAACTTGGTAAGCTCATGTTATACAATTTTCTGTTTCTCGTCATCGGATAATCGAGACTCATAAAAGACCCTGTATATATATATATATATATATATATATGTGCAATTTTCAATTCCACCCTTATAGTTGTGGTGGTGACCAGCAACATGCGTCTATCTTGTTAATCTCAAGCAATGTTAACCGCACATGGCCATTATGATTATTTATTCATCCAGTACGTGAGACATTGTACGATCCGCACTAACAATTTCATTACAAAAACGAAAAAAAAATAAAAGATAAAAAATAACAATTTTACCCTTAAAATATAATCAAGTTGATATCAATTTTAAAATGAAAATATATTGTTACATTATTCTAAATATATATATATAAATGAGATATTTTTGATAATCAGATAAAGACCCTGTTAAAAAAAAAAGTAATAATACAGTCTACTTGTGTGGATTTTATTTAATTAATCTCATCATGTATCCATATACCGGAAAATTTATATATATATATAAACCACACGAGACTTTACATCATTCTCAAATCTATGCACTTAATTTTCTCTCAACGAACATGTATGCATTTCTCAAGCTGAAAAGCATATCAGGCTAAAATATAGTCTACTGACTCTTAACCTATACATACATATATATACAATTTACTTCCGTTTAACTCAATGTTTCTTCATGAATATACAGTGTGAAGGATTGCTATATATATAGATAGATATATTGAGAAACCACTGTAAGCTTCAGTTGCTCAAGCTCACTTCCCACAAACGCTTACATGCCGTGAAACTATCACTGTCTTACACTGTCAAGTAGATTGATGGAGATAGACACATGTACATTGCTCATATATATGCATTTCAGTATATATATTCTCAAAGCCAACCGGTTAAACCACAAAATTTTATTTCATTTAATATTTTTCTGATGATTTTTAATTTACTTTTGTGTGTTAAATTCATCACTTTACTGACTTGATTAATGATTGTCAACAATGAAAATTACAGTGAATAATTATTGTTGGTTTTTTTTTCGAGTTTGAATTATTTGTATTGATCCAAGTAGCTGCTGTATAAATAAAAAAATTTGAATAAATATTTATTGTTTCAATTACCTGTTTATTACAAGGTTATAGTTGAAAATTATAATACTAATTTGATTGGTGATAAAGTAACAGTATATAAATATAAAACTTGTGGTTTTTATTTTTTTTATATAAAAATGTTTTCGGAAATCAAAAATTATTTTGTGAGTGTATTCTCAAGACAAGTGAAAAGTTTGATTCAATTATAAGGGTTCAAATAAATGATTTTCGTCTGGTTGCATCAATGCGGAGATATTCTAATGGTAAATTCAAAACTCCTTTGCTATACGTAACATTCTCTCATTCTGAACTCATTAGCCTGACGACTTTAGTCTTCTTTACCGAACCCTTCTACGAGTCAGACCATATTTTACACAGTGGGATTGGTGTATATAGTTTATGTATATATATATTATTAGTGACAAAGTTTAAGACAACTCTATGGCCTATCTCTTAGTATACATCAGACTATCTATATATTTTATAACTAACTAAACTCATGTTTTTTAAATCAACGCTGAATTTCATGTTTTATGCATTATCAAGTAGACACTTTTGTCTCTTTGTATATTTATTTAAAGATTTAAACAGCTCTTGCATCGAATAATGTATTTTTAGCGATTAATCAGATAAACTTGAAAATTCAATCTTTAAATTTAATAAAGTGTATAAAACAAAAAAAAAATAATAATGACCAAAAAATATAAATGTTGAAATGAGGGAGAACAAATAAAAAAAAATCCTCTTTTTGAAAGCAAAGAAGCGTACAGTTAAAAAAGAGGTATAAAGATTGAGTCAAAGGCGACAGGTTTGAATTGGGTTGAGGTTTATAGTCGAATCGGTAGTTAAACGTTGGCAATCTTCAACGACAAGAGTGGTGTTCCACTTTTCATCGTTGTATACATATATAGATTGAGGGGAGAATGTATAGAGTTCGTAGGATTTGCAAAACGTCACGATGAAAATACGCGCAATTGAACTTTTCAACCCCTCAAACTACGATGGTAAAGCATCCCATTCTCGCTCTTTATCCAGTATCCCCTTTTTTTTTTGGTCTCTTCAACACTACTATATACTGTATACAGAATACTATTTCTGGTTGGCTGACTTTGCAATCTCTACTATACAGATATGTATGTATATACGTATATACAAAGAATAAAAGTTTAACCACCCTAACACTCTTGGTCTTTCTGCCCAGTTCACCCACCGCGTTCCATTTATCCTGAGTCCAACTTCAAGAACTTCTGGTTCGACCCCCGTCGTTCAATTCCTCTTTTACCCTGCCACTGTCGGGTCTTTCGTTCTTTTGTCACAACCACCCTCATTTTTTTTATTTTGCCCTGTCCCACTCTATTTACCACCCTATCTTTTATCACCCCTTTTACCCTTGATACTTTTTTCCCCTTGTCAACATTTTTTTCCGTTTTTTTTTTTATTTCCTTCATCTTTGACTACGTTTATTTGAACTATTTTTTTTTTCCATATAAATTTCTTTGTTTTTCCACATAATCTATTTGTATATGTTTAGCATTTCTAAACTTTTTTATTCTAACTTTTATTTATCTTCATGGAAAATTGAAATTGTCAAATGGTATTTTTACGGGTCAAATTGTGAAAAATCCTGTTTTCTAGTTTTTGCATGATAAAAGAAAAATACTAAGTGAAAGAAAAAAAAAACAAATCAAAAAAAAGAAAACAAGTAAATTCAATGTTTAAGAAAGGTCGAATCTGATGGCCCTTTCTCACGCAATGACCACTGCATCTCTCTGGATCAAACCAGAATTGACCAACAACCCCTTTCGATCTCGGGAGATTTCAACCCCTGCGATTCTTTTTCATACTCTCGCGGGACCCTGGCTTGACCGTTGGCTAGTTCTCAAGCTATCTTTAAAATATATATATAAAATATATATTTTTTTTTCCCCTACCTAGTACAGCATCTTTTAGTATTTTATATTCAACTTTTTGAATCATCAGCTTCCGCCATCATCATCCACTTGTATTTATAAAAATAAATGATATTCCAAAAACTGGTCCAGATGCCGCGAATTACTTGTTATCGTTTTATTAAGAGGGGATTTTATTTATGTGGGGATAAAAATAAATAAAATATATGTTAATAAAAAAATCAAACTGGACTATAGTTTTTTAATATTTAAATTTTACTTTGAATGTCAGTGTTACGCGATTCTTCAAACGTATAACATTATATAACTTTTTTCTTATAAAATTAATAAAAAACAAATTAAAAAATTGTTTATAATTTATTTTTTTTATTCATGAATATTGTGAATTCAGTTAAAGATTAAAAAAAAATTATACTACGAATTAAAAGTGTTTACAAAAAAAACAAAAGAAAATAAAACTTCAATTTGAATATTTAATTTGATAGTGACAGTGATAAACAGTTTTATCAAGTGCTCCGTTTAAATTTACATCATCCACTTGATATTCGAGAATTTAGCAATTTTTAAAATATAAACAATTACATTAAACAAGGAATGCTTTCAAAATTAACTTGATTTTTAACTGGCTATTGGATTACTATTTTTTTTTTTTTTTTTTGTCTCTACCTCGCATGACACATTTAATATTGAGTCATATCATTAATGACAAACTTTTTATTTTTATAAATACTATTTTCATTTGAATTTACGTCACTGTTTGACCTATGAATATTAAAAATTTATTGTAGATTACATATTCTGGTTGTAGCTTTGCATAAATGACTTGATAATATAATATATTATTTTGGAATTTTTATTAAAATGTAGTTTTTAAACTTAAAAGTACAATAATAAAAAATAGATAAAATCTAGCAGCCAAGACGACAGCTTGAAAAATAAATCACTTCAACGTCAAATTTATGTTTGACAAAGTTACTAGAAAATTGTTCAAAGTCATATCAGATATTCACATTTTGAAGAGAATTTCTTGATTTGAACCCTTTTTAGTCCTGCCATCACTAACCCAGGACAACGTAAATTTAACGTGCATGAAAACTGGTGAAACCTTCCTCAGGCATTTCCAACGAAGATTATCTGTTAATCTCTTGAGATTTGTCGCAAATCCTTGGGGTTGCTAGGCGGCGGTCGATCGTGCAAAGATACTCACACTCTTGTTGTATTCAACTTCTCTACACATCCGACTCTCAATTCTCATTGAAAAGACGCTTAAAAGGCAACAAGCTACATTCACAAACTTCTATAACAATACAAAATTATTATTATTTTTATTATTATTTTTTTAGTATACTTTTGTTTCTTTTCTTAGCTACCAATTTGTCGCACGACTAACATTAACAACACCCACATAAGTTCAAATAACCGACTAACTCTACTGCACTAGAAAGACCAAGATCTTTGATCTAAAAAAAAAAAAAAATATACAATTGTGTAAAGCAATTGTTATCTTCTTTTGTTTATTTTTTATATTTTTTTTTTCAAGTGTATTCAAGTTGGGAAAAAAAAACCACACAAGTAACTGAGCTTCAATATAATCCTTCACAAAAAAAAAAAAAATATTATTTAGTGACAAATTTACAAATTTCTCACAATAATTAAGACATAAAAAAAAATTTTTCTCGTGTTTTTTTTAATACATTGACCTTTTGCATTTGATATATTTTTTACTTTTATTATTCTTTTTTTTTATTTTATTTTATTTCATTTAAAATTCTTTTTTTTTTTTTTTTTTCATGAAATTATATTAGTAGAACCTTCACAAAAACTTAATGTCTTCCATGACAATTTTTTATGGGCATTTTGAAATTGGTCTGTCTGCTGTGTATGTTAACTAAAGTATGTAAAATACGTGACAAAGACACTGACAAAATTAAATGTATATTATGTTACAAAGGCAGTAGTGGTTTGTTTAAAATACTCTATATCTCATACTCCATATTCACCTTGCTTGGTGTCATAAAGTTTACCTTCTTCTTTCTTTAAGCTTTTCTTTTCTCATTTTTTTTTCCAAGCTTTTCCCAGTGTGTTTCAGGGTTTTAGAAAACCACGGGGTTATCGTTAACTATCGCAAGCTCACTCTATACCAAGGACAAGATTCAAGGAAAAAGACAAAGATACATTGTCCCATGTGACATACTACTACCATCATCATCAAAAATATATACATATATGTACGTATACTCTTGTTATTGTCTCTTTGTCTTTTTTGGTCTTTCAATGTATGTTTCAAGTTTCTATGAAAGCCAAGAAGCTTTTAATCCGCTGAGTGTTGGCGAGCCGCCAGGGAAATGTGGTGAAACGGTGGTTCAGCTTGACTGACTTGTGGATACGGTGACGATTTGTAGATATTTGTATCTTTTTCTCTTTCTCTTTTTGACTGTATTTAGTGTCTCAGTGATTGGTTAGGAGAATGTAATTAGTGCCTTGTTCAGGATACTCTGATAACAGGTTACTCTGAATTTGGTTACGTATTTATATAAATTTCACTCAGTCTATCTGTCTCTTTGTGTCCTGATTTATGTATATAAATGTATAACCACTTTTGAATATCGCACTTTAAAGTATATATATACTGTGAGTTATATATAACAGTATGTTTTTCATCTTTTTAAAAATCCACAAATTTTGTTAATAGTTTTTGTCTGACTCATTAGGGGAATTTCTACTGCCTTTCAGAATTCCAATGTTTTCATTAAGATGTCAAGGGTCTATGATGACATTATTTCTTTCTTCCTTTTTTTTCTATACCTATATATGCCTGTTAAGTGATTTTAAAAGTCCTGCAGGTAGTTGATTCTTAGTCGGTGTTTTGTGTTAGTTTTTTTTTTTTTTTTTTTTGGGACACAAGATGCAAGGTGTATTTTTATTTTTTACCTTTCATCTATGTATATACCTAACCCATATAAAATAATTCTTTTAACCTTGAATGAAGTATTTTATTTATTTTTATTTGATTTTATTAAGGTAATAAAATAAACAATGAATAGATTATGTATGAAGATGAATATATATATACAAAAAAAAAAAAAATTAAAAAATCAAAATCAAAATTCCAACAATATATTTGCAAAGGCCATTTAACTATAAATCTACTTGAAAAGTCAGTCGTCCATCGGACATGAAATTGTCGAGGCTATATAGCGATCGATATCTGAAGCCAAGCCCACAGCTCTCAAACGATACCGAAGCCCATTACCACTTTGGCCCTGTCCAAGTGAATGGGCGACGTCGTTACTGATTGGGATCATTGTAGGGGGTATTTTATCCGCCAAACATGAACCACACTATTGTAGTAGTGTCTACATATATATATATATATATATATATGGATAGCAAAGCAGGAAGAAGATATAGGCTGACAAAAAAAAAAATAAAAAATAAAATAAAATAAAAGGTTTATGAGGGAGTACGATGAACATAGTGAGATGTATAAAATGAGTGTGTTGTTTCGCCAGTTGGCTTTATGTGTACAGTGCAAAGCCCCCTTATTTCAAAATTTTAATAATCCCGATTTCACCCCGTTGTATGGTCCCTGTTCGTAGTCTAGTCATACATTACTTCCGAAATAAATGTATACATAGGCAACATAAGAACAACGGGACCCCTTATTTGCCTCGTGCCCGGTGTTACATAGAGAACCCGCCTCCTGTAGAGAAAATATCATTGGTCCCCTTTTTTTTTTACATTATTATTATTATCATCATCATTGATGGATATATATATATATTTTCTTTGATAGATGTTTTACTCATCCTGAACTCATATAAGTTTTTTCCTTTTTATTTTTTCTTTCCAATATGTCTATCTATCCATCTATCGGTTTTTTTTATTTATTTTTTTTTCTCTCAGTTTCATTTCTTTTGAAACAAGGTGACAGGCTTTCCCGAGGCAACGCATGAAACAAGATCGCCACTACTTCTACCCGCGGGATTCCAAGTCACTCTTAAAACAAACTGTTTCGCCTTAACCCAAGTAATTTTTTTTTATATATATATATTTTATCCCTCTTTATGTCATACTTTTACTTTTTTATTTTTCTTTTCTTGGTTTTTTTTTTTTTTTTTTCATACTCTTGTCTTTTTTATTACTTTTTTCTCAGTTTTTTTCTTGGCGACGAAAAAGATGACTTGGGCATGCATCCGCCACTGAGACGTAGTTTCATGTGCTCCACCCTTCATCTTTTCCAAACGATCTCGACTTTTCATCTTCAACAAATAACTCCTTTGCGGGTTCCTATCAGAGTTTGACTTTTTTTTTTTTTTATGCTCCAACAAGACTTTTACTTCTCTAATATTCCTTAAACTTTTTTTTTTTTTTCATTTTTATTTATTTATTTTTTTTTTATTTTACTCTTTTACCCATTTTATTATATTTTTGGTTGATAAGACTTACTCGTCGTTTTCTGCTATAATATATCAGTTTCAGTTCCTTAAGATGTCAATTAGTTTTTATATCTTCAAAAGAAATATAATGGTTGAATGAAAAAATAACTAAGCAAAGTAATAAAATATAAAATATTATTTTCTGTTTATTGTCATCACAAGTATTTTCAATCTTACTCATAACGTAAAATACATTTTGATATCTATCAAAAAAAAAAAAAGTATACACATATATATTTTAACGAAAAAACAAAAAAGAAATTTAAATGAAATGGTAAAACTTTTTGTTATTCATAATTTTATTCTTCATCAAATAGATATCATATTCTATTCGATCAACACAAACAGTGATATCAGAGATATACACCTAGATACTTTTAGCAATACCGATATTCAAAATAAAAATAAATGAAGAATGAAACAAACCACATTGAAATCCCCTTGGTACCTTTGTGTGTCGGGTTCATATCGAAATGTTTTTAACCAACTTGTATATACATCGACACAGTGTTACGTATACATATCGTGACGTGACCCAATCTGTCAAAGTCAAACCGTGTCTATAGACGATAGTCCGGAAGAATATCATTCAGATTCCATATCAAGATAAGTCCCAAAGTACACAATGTATCGATATACATTTGTATTTTATACTCTTTGTTATCTTTGTTATCTTTTTTATTTGTATATGATTTTTTTTTTATTATTATCATTTTATTTATACATCTACATGTGCTTGACGATTCATGTTAAAAAAAATTGTTTGTATATACATTTGTAGAATTGAAATAGATATTTCAAAGTATTTCTATATAAATTATTTAGCTCCATATAGACTATTGTAAAATGACATAAATTCATTGAAGGTAGATATGTATTTATGTGCAAAGACAAGTCAGAAACTTTTTTTTTTTTAAATCCATATATAGATACATGAATTAGACATTGAAATACAGTTGCAATACATGTTTTAATTTGATCAAGAATACATGTATAACACGTGTACTAGAATAACACATTGCTTTCTCAATTGATATCGTATTCATTCTGCATTAAATATTTCATTCAAGATATAAAGAAAAATAAAATCCTCCTACAGTGAAACTTTGAGATACTTGATACGTAAATATACTTTGTAGAAATAAAAGTTCAAAAGTATATTTAATAAGCTTGCGCATTGAATGATGATGATGTTGATGATGATGATGATCATAGTTGAGATAAAAGAAAAAAATCTTTGGGATAAATTAGTGGGAGGTTTTTCTTTGTCAGATAAAAAAGAATCACTGATATGGCATACTGGCGCTTGTAAATAAATACACAAGACAAAGTACAAGAAGAAGAAGAAGAAGAATACGAACAAGAACCAGATGATGAAGAGCAAGAACAAGAGAAATAAAAAATTGCAGATTCAAAAAATTAGAATGAAAAATTTGTTGTTAATAGTACAACTAAAAATAAATAGATGAAAATGAAAAATAGAGTAGCTGATTAAAAATATGATAGGGTAGTAGTCCAGCTGTTTGAATAACCGAGTCAGAACGAGATTTAGCTTCGGTTTATCTCGGCCAGGCGGTGACGGGTACAGCAGCATCAGCATCATTGGCAAAGTCTTTTGCTTTCTCTGTTATACTCCCATCAGGGTGTATCAGTTATCGCGCGGGCGCGATTTTACAAATGTGTTGATCTATATTATACATATATACAGTTATGCCTATATATACATATATATATATATGTTTATTTGTATGTATATGTATTTAGCTTAGGGTCCCGCGCGCGGCTCGTTGGCTTGTCCCGTTCCGTTCCGGTGGTGTGTATCGTATCGTCGCTTACCACCCGCTATCCACAGTAGTTTCAGCCCGTCTGTTTGTCAGTGTCCCACCGCACGCCGTTCAGAGTTGATCACAGTGATCAGATCTTCTCAGACAAATTAAGATATTAATAACGATCAACATATATTTCATATAAATAAATTTAAAAAAAAAAAAATATTATCATTACTATCGTAAAAATATATTAATGTTATTATACAAAAAAAAACTTGATTCATTCATCTTTTGAAATTATAAATATATCTTTATAAGGATATTCAAATAAACGATTTCCTCGGTCTTTTTTGTCTTCTTCAAGTGTATTTCGTTTGACTTTTCCCAATTATTACCATCACCACCGTTACCACCATCATCATCATCAATATCGTCATCATCAACATCATCAACAACCGATCCCCCAACCTCCCACTTCTAGCCAGTACTAAAGCCGTCACCGATCTCTTTTTGCTTACGCGCCGAGCACGCGCTGGAGGAAACGAGGAAGGGAGTTGCACATACTCTCTACGCGTTGATCATACTCACAATCTCTCACTTGTATTTCTGCCGCGCTTCCTTGAACGTATTATAACTACAACAACATATTGTTTTCAACAAAAAAATATATAGATATAAATAAATATATAATTTAAATCAACAACTAACTCTAGCAGCTACCACTAATATTTTTATTTTATTTTTTAATGTGGTTTTTTTACTTAAAAAACACCCAAACAATAGTTGTACAATTGTTGCAACAAATATTGTAACAATATACTTAACTGCTGTGTTATATATATCTTGTGTATGTTATCTGATAGTGAAACATTTTTCACTAAAGACCAAAATAATTTGTGCTTTTATTTTTTACACTTGTACATTGTCGTTTATCAAAAAAAAAAAAAAGGTGTTTACTATATCATTAATTACATTTTTTGACAATGATATTTTGAAAAAGAGTTAGTGAATAACTTGGTGATATATTGTATTACAGAGATAAAGTGTTGACAAGGTGATATCTGTCTACTTAAAATGGATTGAGAAACTGTGAATACTATTGTGGGTGATATTTACGACTGATATAGTGATACACATATATATATATATGTCTGACAGTTTACAGCCAAGTGCTTTCGACACTTCTAACGGATCAAAGACAGGTGATTTATATCTCATTATATAGGTTGGTTGAGCTTTCATCTCTCTAACATTTAATACTTTTTTTTTTTTTTTATTGTTTTAAAAACAATATATAAATTATTTATTTATTTTTCATTTTCTAGTGCATGAAATTTTAATCCTTGCAAATCTTGTTATATGTATTTATTTTTTTTATTTTTTATATTTATATCCAAAAATGGTATACATACATACCATATTATATCCGGCTTTTTCTTTTTACCTTTTTTGTAATTAATGCCTCTGAAGGTTGTGGCTTGGACACCTTAATTTTCTCGCTTTCAACCGTATAAAAAAAGGGTAATATTATCAGAATTTTACAAGGGACAAAGATAAATAAGTAGAGTCAAAAGTATTAAACCTGTTTTATATAAAATTCAAAATTCAGATGATGCCTTTTTTTTTTTTATAATTTATTATTTATTTATTGTTTTAAAAATGAAATTTAATTCTTTGCATGAATATTATATTTCAACACTTTATCAATAATAATGTATGAAAAACAATAGAAATAAATAGATAAATGCGTATATGGTTAGTAGAGAAAAAAAAAAAAAAAAAAAAAAAATAGCAATTATTTATGTACTTGACACATATTGATGAGAATTACTGAGAAAATGAGAAACCGAGTATGATATTATTTTGTTATTTTAATAAATTCATGTATATATAAACATTTGTATCGATATATGTAAAACATTATTCTGAATGACGAAACGAGATATAGAAATATGAATTTATGTACATATGTTGATGCTAAGGGGAAAAAGAAGTCATGTCAATTCAACATTTCAGTGGCTAACACGGGATGCCTCATACTCTGTCTATATCAACCAACCGCCCGTTTGGGAATTCAATTGAGTGCCAGTTCATGTACAATCATACTTTTTTTTAAAAAATCATTTGTTTAAAACTATTTTAACAAATGCTATCTATTTTGTATCTAGTCAAACACTTAAAATCTCAATTTTTCAAGAGATCAAAAATTAACAGATGCTTCCAACGATAGAATGAAAAATAACATTTAAAAAAAAAAAAAAATGACTTTTCAAACTTTTTACGAATTACAAATTTCACAATTACTTTTTTTTCATAAATCATTTGAAAACTGTCAGCTTGTGTTAGTAGTAAATCCCAGTTAGTATCAGCTTGGTATCTTGGGAGGTCGTGCAAAATGCGAAACGAGAAAGAAAAAATAAAAAAAAAATAAAATAAAAAAAATGCAAAAAACCAAGAAAGAAGGAGGGATGAATAATCGAGGGAGTCACGTATATATTAGCAGAAGGGTATAGGAAGTGGAGAAAGAGTATAGGTATATATAAAGGTATATTTGATGTGAGCAAAAAAAAGATTGAGTAAAAGTGAGTACAAATATAACAGAAAAAAAGAAATAAAGAAAAGAAACGATGAAAAGTCTGGGTGGTAAAGTCGGTACGTGGTAGTACACAGTGGCCGTCGCGCGAGCTTGATTACACATTGCGATCACGAGTGTCCCACGTAGCGGTGGCGACAGCGCGATGTTTGAATCAAGGTGTACAAGAGAAATAAAAATAAAAATAAATGAAAAAAAAAAAGCAGGTGCTATGAGGAAAAAGAAAAAATATGAAGGATTCTACAAGAAAAAAAAGAGAGAATGTAACTTGGGTCCTTTTGTCATTGTCGTTGTTGTCTATACTGAGACAGGAAGCACGTAGCGTGACACCATACCAAGGCTCAAGTCGCGTAATATGTATACGGGCATATATCGTCCTCTTTATCTATCCATCACCCACTTTTGTCTCTCAATATATACATACTCTTTTTTATCCATAATAATTTATATATATATTTTTTTGCTTATTTTACATTAATACATTATACAGTCATATATATTGGAAGCTATATTGCTTTTATATATACTGTGTGCTTTGTAGAACGGCCGACGGCGACGAGTGATGATCGATTGAACAGACTAATAAAAAGGCTGAAAACGAAAGACAGAAAGAGAGAATAAATTTTATATTTATAGAAAAAAGCTGAAAAAAAAAAATCAGCAAATTGTATATGTTGTTGACTTTTTATGACACATAGTTCGACAGTTTGTGATTTGAGAATGGATTAGGATTGATCTTTGTCAGTTATATGTGTAAACAGAGGCGTGGAAATTACGAGATTTTTAATGGGAAAAAAAGGGTGATATACATTAATGGATTATGAAAATAATAGATAGTTTATATACGTATATTATCAATGAGTTGATAAAACAACTGAATCAAAATTCAAAAAATTTCTTGAAAAAAAAAACATAGACTGATATACATATAGCTATGCTATTATCAAACACAAATAGTTTGTAAAACAAGAGATTCAGGTAAAATAACGAAAACTTACAAAACATGAAAAGTTTTATAGTGATAGTGTCAACGAACCGGTTCCCTCAATTTGGCGAATATAACTCAAGAGACTACTTTAACCAGAAAGAGTATGTTTTTCTCACCTCGACAGAAGTTGTATCAGTAGCCTTGGTAAGAAAGAAAAAAAAAAAAAAAAGAAAGACCATACGGCAACTTGCTTCCCTCTTAACGAACCAGAAATTTTTATCTCGCCGCAGGGTGCTCGTTAAACTTTGACTCTTTTACTCCAAGATCTACTGTGATTTCCATTACGACCAAGAAATTTCACCATTATATCTGTATATATATATATATAAAATAAAAAATAAAATGTATATGAATGTTAAATCTGCAACATCGTTTACGCGATATCTTGATGTAATTACCACCAAAATATTTTGTCTAAAATGTACAAATTCTTTTATCATTATTATTTTTTATTTAAGTACAAGAATAATATTTTTAGTTAAACCCTTTTCACCATTCAATAAAGTCAAAGCCAATTTGTATGGTTTAATTTCACACATTATATAACACATTGGGTTTATAATCAGACAAAATTTCCCCCATTTTATCTATCTCTCTTTCTCTTTTGGCTTTAAATGCTATACTGTATATCAAATTTTATATATATATAAATACTCTGCTCATATAGATGAATAAGTACTCATTCCAGTATCTCTTCTAATAAACCTTCCAAACCCTCAGCACACTTCTACCACAAAATACAGTATATATAGAATAAGGGGCAGTCCATTAGTATTTATTGTAGTAGTTGTAGTAGTAGTCAAACACCCCTTCTTAAATGTTTCCGCAATATTATCAGACTCTGTTAATTTACCTTGTCATCTCAATATAGATTTCTTTTGTTTCAGATTTTTGTCTAAAAAACAGACGATACAAATAAACTTGAAATGAATTTTAATCGACATATTATTATACAAATAATTATCATCTGTTCAATGACATTGTAATAAATTTACTGAATTGATAATTAAAAAAATTAAAAAAATTAAAAAAAAAAATCTCAAACAATTATATATAAATTGTATTTAGTTAATCTAAATACATTGTATTGTGAGATTGTCAAGTATAAGTAACTCTACAATCATTGAAACTAGAAGTAAAACAATGGCAACAGTAACAATGGGTTTACGTCGACGTGTACCGCCGAATAATTCAACAATTCAATCACCATCAACAACAACAAATAAACGTTCAAGATCAGAAAATAATAATAATCAATCACATGGTAATTTAAATTCAATAAATGGTAGAGATTATCCACCAGTTAAAAAATCACGTGGTGGTCCAATGAGTGTTAAAACAAATAATAATATAAATACTGTTGGTATACAATCAACTACAAAAGGACGTGGTTCAGCTAAATCACGTATTAAAAATTCAATAATAACACAAACAACATCAACAACAATAACAAATACAACAAATAATAATTTAACAACTCAAACAGATATTGCTAATACATATAATGTTCTTGGATCAAATCCATGGTCAGTTGGAGGAAATATACAGGATGGTACACAAACAACATATACAACAATGTCTTGTGTACCACCTGTTTCACAAAATAGTATATGCTCATCAAATCTTGGTATACCATCAACAATACCATATATGTCAACATCAATGGCAACATTTGTTGGTAATGCTACAAATCTTGGTAAAAATTCATCAGTATCATATCTTGATATATCAAATATGACTAGTGGTTCACATAATAACTCATCTAGTAAATCGACCAGTAATATTAACAATGGTTACAGTACTTTATGTAATAACAATAACAACAATAATAGTAGTAGCCATAATAAAAATATTCCTGTATCAGATGTTAAAACAACAGTTCCATTGCCATTTTCTGGTGTTGTACCAACTCCTGGTGTAACATATACAAATGCAAAAACAAGTCAATCAATGTCAACAACAACTGAAGCAAAAATAACATCAACAAAATTTCAAAATGATACAATGTTTAATACTTATCAACCATGGGTTATAAAGACATATGGTGATTTGGCAAAAACAAAAACAATAACAATTAAAAAATATGGAAGAGTATTACGTACATTGAGAGGTGAAGAAGTTAATAGTGCTGAAAATAGTAAATTCAGATTTTGGGTTAAAAGTAAAGGTTTTCATATTGGTCAACCAGAAGGATATGATGCTAAACCCGCAGACAGAATAATCGGTCGACATGCGGTTACCAGTCCTGGACTTGATCCACCACTTTATGTTCCAACACAGTTGCCACACAGCAAAGTGAGTTTAAAAAAATTAAATTTATAATATATTATTTTAATTTTCATTTTATATTTAATTTTTTCTTTTTATTTCTATTCTTTCTTTTGTTTTTTTTTTTTTTTTCGTCAATATAATCTATAAGAGTTTTGATACTGAATTTTTTTTTTTTTAAAAAAGAAAGAATAAGAATAAAAGTAGATCTTTAAAAAATTTCCATTACAATATATATATATATATATATTTCTTTTCTTTATCTTGTCTCTTTTTGAGTTTGGAATTTTGTGATAATAGCATACCAGTCGGCTTATGGCTATCACCATAGTCGGTGTGGCTCTTTCGAGACCCTCTTATATGGTCTAGATACATATATACATATACAAAAGATACATAAAAAAATAAAATAAAATAAAATAAATATATATATATCGAAGCGCAAAGAGAAGAGAAGCAAAATGGTAAACTGTGCAAGCCAGAGTCCAGTCAGGCAGTCATTAGTCACGTTTCCAAGCAGAGGCACGACAAGCTGGTGCCGCTATTTTCATCTCTCTTGAACCTTCAATTGCAATTGGTCTTTATCATGTATTTCTCTTTCACAAGTCGTTTATACCCATTGCTTCTCTATACATGTATATATTTAATCATAATGCGTATTCCGTTCACGTCAGTAGTAGAAAGATATATATAATATATAACATGATATATACATACATATATATAGTGAAGAAAATCATATCACTTTGTCTCACTTTAGCCCATGCTTTTGAGCTTATGTGACTTGTATATATATCTTGTGTTCAGGCACATAATACCCTACTGCGTATACTTGCTATGGTATTTGACTCCCTGAGTGCTAAGCCTCTGGCAAGAGTCTATCTTGATTGAGACCAAGTAGCTGCTGAGGTATACTGAGTTGCGCGCGCGCATTTTTGATCACACCAAAAAGCAAAATACAAGACAGAAACTTTTAGAGATAAATGTATATATATATAGATATATAAATATATTATTAAAGTATATGTATATATATATATATATATCTATATAGCTTAGTGCTTTGAGGTTTGTGTGAGAAGCTTTAGACGCCATATCGGCAACACGGTGTATGCCACCGACAGAGATGTCGAGTGCTTGTCATTGATCGTCCTCACTGTGGTATACATTTATGTCGCGCCAAAGGTCCCGTACAAGTATATACTCAACCTCTCCATATATATAAATCATATAAATATATATAGCTGCTGTTGTTGTAGACATATGTGTAAAGTTATGCACTCATATATGCTCACCAGCTGCAATTCGTGCATATGCAAGCCTATCCATCCGATTATTCTCTATATACGTTGGTATTTCATTCTCTTATTTTCTCGTCATGTACACATGCTTTTTTGTTTTTATATATATACACATATAAATATGTAGGTGCATTATTATTATTATTATTATTATGATATATATTTGTGCACCATGTAAATGTTCATGGCTCGTTGCAGCCACGCGTTAGTTATACGGAAGAGCTTATTTAACGTTACCTTCAGAAAATTATGATTGCTCATAATTTTGTACTTTAATAACAAAATTTTTATACTCTTCTTCTATTGTATATATATATATTTTTGTTATTTTGCTTAGTAAATAAGTTAGACCTTTGTTTTGACATTGGCATAAAAGGGTTATATTTATATATAAAGGTTTCCTGGTTTTGTGCTATCTTTTATGTTCATTTTATTGTTACAAAGTCATTTAAAAGTCAGAGCAACATGACTCAGGTTGTTTTTCAATTTAGTAATCACTATGGTGAAATTCTACTCTTTTCCGATAAACACCGAGGGTATTCTCTGAAACTCGGAATATTTTGGTTTTTGCAAAATGAGAAAATTTTAAAAGAAAAAGAAAAAAGCTTAAAGTGTTGAATAGCAGTTGTATTAGTCTAGAAACCAAAGAGTAATATATATATATATATACCACTTTAATACTTGGACTGCTGTGCAATATGGTGTAGGATAACACTTCCGTGCAACAGGAATGAAGAAAGGGGAATTGGTCGGTCTCAATACGAACAAACGTATATAATAAAAGAAAATGAGGATTCTAAACGCTTTAGATCTCTTTTATATTCCAATTCTAGAATCTTTATTTATTTATTTAGTTTTTTTTTTTTTTTTTCTTTTTATTCTTATTTCTTTTTGCTCTTTGCCAATAAAAATTAAAGATATGGTAAAACCACAAATCGTTAAGCACTTATAGTCGACCTACATTAAAAAAAGGGGATCAATAATATAAATATCATTTTATTTTTTTAAATTGTTTCATCATAAGAATTATTTATCATATCCAAATTAAATATCATTATCATTTAACCAAATTTTAAAACTTATTACAAAAAAAAAAAAAAACAAAAATAATAATAATAATAAATACCAATATTATGTGAAAATACCAATCGAAACATTTGAGAAAAAAAATAAATAATAAGCAAAAAAAAATAAATGTGTGACACGCGTTAATGGTTTAGCAGCCCCTTGATATGCCTCGTCACACACACATACACATACATCTAGCTAACAACCCCTTTGGACCCCCTGGACAGTCACGGACTACCGCTTGATGATTATCGTCGGCTGGCTTTAGCAATGATGAAAGTCCACACTTACATGTAGATGCTTGTCGATATATATTAATGCAAGCTGCATGGAATCCTATATTACTCTCTGGTATATTCTCGGTCGTTGAATTGTCAGATGGGGTGTGAGTATTGGCTGTGTTGCCTAGGGGGTAAAGAGGGATAAAAATGAAACAAAAGAGAAAAATCTATTGGGGGTTAGGACGCACAAGTGGCGTCACGTATCACACACATACTTTGAGGTGAAGAGGAAAACGAGAGAGAATCAAGGGTTTATATATATGTTATACCTATTTATATTTATTCACATTAAGCATGTACAATTGTGTGAACAGTGTGAGTTTATATTCTTTTTGTTAGTCCGGTTGAGTCACGCACCAGAGTGAGAGGCCATATAATTTATCTTACCACCTATATGTACGCATATATTTCTCGAAACTTTCAATGCGCTTGAGTATGTAATGGAGAACGACAAAAAAAAAAAAAAAAAAATATAATAAAAAAAACAACACGCACACATGCACGAAGTAAAAAAAATAAAATACTACAGTCAGAAAACTTATTTACCTCTTACTGATTTCATTGGAAATGAAAAAAGTACATACGTGTTGAAAAAAAAATAAATAAATACTTTGGAAGGGTTAAATGAAAAAATAAAAATCGTCTACACCATGCGGTGAAGATACGTTGAAGATAATCATCTTATCTTTTTAAATGATATATACATTTTTTTTTTATTCTTTCATTCTTTAATACAGCAAAAGAATATTGAGTTTGATTTTTTATTTTTCGGTTATTTCTACTTGAAAAGAACAGACCGCTAATTGAGTGAATACTAAAAATATATGTGGTAACATATGGTAGATTATTTAAGTAGTAAAGGTGCTTATATGTATGCCAATTTCTAATCTTATAATTTGAGTTTGTATACTGCAACAGGCCTCTTAAAAAAGTCTGCATGCATGTTAAATATTTTGAAAAAATACATAAAATTATGAGGATAGACACACAAGTGCAATGCAAGTTGGCTCAAGTTGAAACAAACTCAAGTATCGTGAACTGAAACGATTTAGAATTTTGCGGTACAATATTGTGGGTGTGGAGAAAAAAAGTAGTAGGGTTTCTTTGAGTGAGACAAGAGTTGTGTAGTTTAGGTGGCACATATATAACTACAGACGAGGATTACATATAGTCACGGGGTATAACCCTTGGGTGCTTTATAGATGCGTGGCAATGCTCACCGGCCCGTAGCCAAGCAGTGGCCGTCGGCAATTAGTAGTGGGCCTCCAAGGGAATCCACAAACTCAACCCAATCTCCCCCTTGGCCACCACCCGTTCTATACTACTTACACGATCCCTCGACCCGTCTACTATATATGTCTGTATATATATTTTGAACCATCTCTTGGTCTTTATTTTGCACGCCTACAATCTCGTTTCACTTGGCCATATTACTCTCGTATATATGAACTCTCTGATTTTTTTTTTTTTATTTTTTTTGCTTATTTCTCACTTGCGCAACTGTAATGCGCACTGTATCATCTGGTAGCGATAAAAAAAAAAAAAAAAACAAAGAGACCAGCAAAAAAAAAGATAAAAAAAAAACAAATAAAGAGTAAAGAAGAGCTAGTGGTCGGTGTAAAGCAAAAAGAGACGTACACGATACCAGCAAGGTGAAAAAAATGAAAAAATAAAAAAAATTATAGAGAATAAAAAAAAAAAGCTATACATAGGTATGTACCTATACGATATTTGAACGGTCGACACGGCAGTGAAGAACGAGAGCTGTATATGAAGGGGAATTGAAGGTAGAAGCCGCAGGCTTTTTGTCCCGCCACCGTTGCCGCCCGACAAAAATAGATCTCTTTTTCTCTTTGTATGCCATAGTATCTATATATTTTATCCAAAGCGCGTTTCGTGTTAGCAAAAAGGAAAGGCATACATATAAAAATTCCCGCACACATCACTGAAAAACCCAAAGCGCCATCGATTTCTAAATCCACTTGTTAGTTCTTTTTTTTTTTTTTTTGTATATATACCTTTTCGAGACAATAAGCTGTATCACATGCAACCACTTTAAAGCACAGGTGTATATTTTCATAAAGTATATGTATACGTTAGTATGTTGTGTGAGCAAGTAGATAACATGTCGATGGCATTTATTCAGAGATTGCTTGGTTATATCATTATACTACATATAATGTTGAGTTACCTATATTATTTTACGAGTTAATATACATGCTATTTGAACTCACGTGTGATATGTTTCCTTGTTCCGGGTGATCGTACAAACCATCATGAACTTCTCTTTTATATTCTCTCTTTCAAAATCCATTATTCACCAAGTTTCTTTATTACTCTCTGTGTTTTCGATGGCATGATAGTCCAACCGCGTGGTAAATCGCGATACGTATCGACCCCTTTTGCTGCCATGACCTCATACCATCGATAACTTTACAAACTTCCATGATCCGATTATCCCCGTTTTGCTAATCAAACCCAAAGCTATGTATATACAAATATTGTGAGCAGAGCTAAATTGCGATGCTATGATGCAAACTTGATGCTGACCCAGAGGGGGTCAACTTTACTTGGTACGCGGAGAACGTCTTTGAAACAAGTGCCTTGGGTATTATATGCATAATTATATATGTATTTTATTACTGCATCTCAATACTCACTTACTTAAACATATACTTGATCATAGTATTGGTTTTCATAATAATGCAAAAACCTTCTTTACAGAAGCATTAATGTTGTTACATAATTTTGTGTGTGTACAATATCAATATATATATAAAGTCAACTTTTCATACGGTACAATTTTATATATATTCTTATAAAACTTTTTTATATTGGCAATATCACGTTGATATTATAATTCAAAAATTATGCATAATTTAAACCTTTGATACAGATTATTTATGACTGATAATCTACTTGACAATTATTCATTTTTTTTTTTTGATAAAGAATTATTCATATACTGTCAAATGTTATCTTAGAGATACAAAAAAATATAGGTTTATATAATTATTGTTTGGATATAATTATATGAAAATTCATACACGTATTATCAATTAAACATCAAAGTGCCATTCACAAATATATTCAAAGCACCACACGTGAGCCTCGTTAAATCTGTCTAATTTTTTTTTATTCAAAAGAAAAAAAAAAAAAGGGAGAAATGATAGTTATATATATATATGATATGATATGATAAAAGAAATGAGACCTGTATATATGCTATTTGGATAAGTTGCTTCTCCCTTGTGAATATATATGTTCCCTATTTTGGATTTCGTATGTTAGTGAATTGCACGTGACTAGGCTGAATTAGGGTCTCACCAGTAAGAAGAAAAAGTAATAACGATCGATTTTTTTTTTACGTCATTCTTTTGTGTTATTCAACAACGTAAAGACACATAGTAGAGGTTTTTTTTTTTTTTTTATATATATTTTACAACTGGACTGTTGAGTGTATGTGGGATGCATATAAAAAAGAGAAAATTTGAGTATGTGTTTTTATTGAAGCCAAATGACACGGAAGACAAAATGCTAGGGCGTTTTATACACGACCCAGTAAACTTGCCAAGAGTTAGAATTCTATACACCTTCAAACGCTTATTCTGAATTTTAGAACTTGAAAATTTGGCGCACTACACAAGACCCCTCGGGTGATGCAATGAGTAGTATAGAGATACGATATTGGGTGGGTCGATTTTGTGGTTAAAAAAAGAAATTGAAAAAAGAAAAAAAGAAATAGATAAAATTGTGCAGTTGGAAACATTTGACTTATCTTTTTATCCTTTTTTTCTATCTCTGTTCTGATGTTTGTCTCGTGGCTTTTCCATTTACTGACATTGTCGATTACGCCGCAGGAATTTCGCTTATATCTCAGTTTCACAGATGAGTCCTTTTCTCAAACCTTTGTATCATCTTGAAATGTCGACTTATATATATATATTCGATTGCTTGGTGTTAGAAATATTGAGGATATTTTTTTCACTCTATTTAAGCTCTGATGTATTGTTGTATTTGTGGTATTGCCATGTTGTGTTTGCATTAAACAAGGCAAAGTTTTTCTTTTTTTTCCTTTTTATAAATATGTTGAGGGAAAGAATCATGTGCGTTTAACTTATCAAGTTGGGGTGGACTTTGAAAAAAGATGACGGAGAAAAAAAGTTATCCCAGATTTATTCTGTCTGATACAAATTATATGGAAAAAAAAAATCAGATCAATACGTAATTTTAATTCACAAGTAATGGCTAACTAAGCACAAAAAAAAAAAAAAAAAAAATTGAATAATTTAATTTAAAAATAAAAATAATAAAAATCAATCTAAATTATGAAAATTTCAATTGAATATGTAACACCGTGAATTCCTGAAACTCAAATTTCTAAATAATTATAAAGAAGATATAATTACATGAATAAACTAAAAAACAATTCTCATACATTATTAAAGGATTTTTTCATATTTTTTTGTTCCCTTTTTTTTTTTTTTGCAAAAAAAACAGTTTGCGTTCTTTGGGATTACGCGGATTGACTTGGATGTTAACATGTTTGGTATTCAGTATAGAATTGAATTCTCAAGAAATCCATAATCCTGAGGCGTTTTCACTATTCTATCTTTAGAGATACCCAAAAAAGACTAGTATTTAAAAAGAAAAAAATTGACTCAATGAAAAAAAAAATTCGAAATTCGGACGTCTAATTCATCTTAAGCAAGAAAAAAAAAACCATATATTAGCTGGCATGATTTTTCTTCAAATACGATGGGCGTGCCTATGCATGGCTATGGATTTCGCATTTGAATAAAAAAAAAAACGATAAAGGCAAAAAATAAAAACTGGCAAACTCCTGGTACCCGTGTGGGTAATTGGAGGGTCGTGGAATTTGCTTCTACGTTCGTATATATACCAATGTTGGTGTTGTATGAAAGAGGCAAGTGAGAGCATAGCTGAAATACGAGCGATGGTAACCGTAGGCAGTAGTTGTAGAAGAGTAGACAAGCGAAAAAAAAAAGAGGTAAATAAAAAAGCTAGAGATAGAATGTTGACGGCAGCCTGAAGGCCAGATAGAAATGAAGAAAATAGAGGACAGAATAACTAGAACGGTGTGACGACAGTGTTGAGTACATTGGAATTGTGTGTAAAAAAAAAAAAAATGAAAATAAATGGAATCGCACAACAAGGCAGATAGCAATTAGATAGGGTACTGTAAAAGGGACAGAGTTTGATAATTGTGTACACCACAAATCTACTGCCACACTACTGATGTGCCTGTAGCTATATATTTTAAATGACTTTAGAGTTTATATTTTATGGCAAAATGAACAAAGAACTGTTAGCAGCTACTACTCTCAATATGCTATAAATTTTCAAATCTTATTTTTGACAATCATTCATACAATAATATGATAAACTTGATTAGAATTTATTCTCTGCAAAAATGAAATCATTGATATACTGGTAACTAAATATTTTTGAGTAAATAAATCCAATTTTTTTTTAAATTTATTAAAAGCTTTATATGTTCATTCAAATGAATTCAATACTTATTGAAACTTGTATTAAATTTTCATAAAATTCATTCATTATTTCATTTATGATATGTTTCTGTCTGAAAAGAATGAAATTAAAATTTTCCATTCAAATTTTCTGATAAATTTTTTATTTTAAGTTGATAGGTTTAATCGTCTGCACATTAGAATAATACATATTTTCAACAATGTAAAATAAATTGAACCACAAAGTTATATATATCTATTTTTACCGTGAATGAGAAAAAAAAAAAAAAATAAGTAAAGAGCAAAAAAAAAAAAAAGAAAGGCAAAGATGAAAAAATAAAAATAAAATATCGAAATGAAGCAGCAGCTGGTGGAGGCATTATATCGAGTAGACACCTTTCGCGTTGTTCACCATCCGACGCTCTTATCTACCCTTAACTTTTCCGCCCTCAACTGACGTCAGTTTTGCACCACAGTAACGCGAATGAACTGCTATATCTATTTTTTTTTTCTTCTCTTTCTATTCCTTTTTCTGTATTACAGATACACAGACATCTTTTATATCTTCATATATAACACACTGAAGAAAGTCAAAACGTATATATACTTTTGAAATGGCTTTTGTACATACAACTATATTTAGTATACAACAATTCTGCAAGCTATATAGCTGTATATAGTATAACTAGGTTTATGTACATGTCTGTGTTGTGAGACTACTCTAAGTTCTCATCTCACTATTCTGGCCGTTTTCAACTTCAAACTTCCTTTATACACGTAACCCGTCCATCTGAGCTTCATAAAACTTTTAGTAGTTAAGCATTTCTATATATTCTAACACCAACATTAACAACAGTGATGTGGGTTTCATGTTTTACCAACTCTTTTGGGTCATCATTGATACCTCCAATGATCTGTCGTTTAATGATTGTTAAATTTATCTACATATATTTGGAATCAAGTATTTTAAAATGTATAAAAATCAATTATACATATCTAAATTTATATATAAAAAAATGAAAGAAAAAGTATTGAGCTATAATCAAATGTCAATTAAAATTTGAAATATATATGTTTCATGTCATTTAATCTATATCGCACTTGTAGATGTTGTTCAAAGTGATGAAAATTGAAGTGTAACGAATCAGAACATGGGCATTTTGAAATGCTACGTAATACTCTCTATCAAAGTTTGTTGAGTGAATGGAGAAAAGCGCGCAATTGACGCCGTCTGGTGTGGTTCTCTCCCTCGCAATCGATCGTTCAGTAAAACAAAAATAAAATAAAAAAAATATATATAGGTATATATTCAAAAAAAGAAAGAAAAAAATATCGTCAATATTTCTTTTACCATTTACAGTTAAAATTAAAATACTATCAAATATCGTTTCTAAAAATATACACTTTGTATTTCCAAATGGAAAAAGTAATATTTGATAGATATCATTTTGATGTCATTTTAGCAATATTGAGTTATTTTTTTGTTTTTTGTATGGTCTGATGAAAGCTACGGTAAATGAGACATTTAAAATATAAAATAAATACAAATTGTAGATTTTCATCAACACAATTGTTAGCACGGAAACTTTATTTTTATTGGATTCAAAATATCAAGCCTTAAAGCTTTTTTTATTTATTTGACGTCAAAATCTGCATATTTCATAAATTGATGACACACTGTGTGTGATCATGTTTTACATATTAATGACGTATTTTCACACATGAAACTATTTAAGACACTGTAAACATGTATATATACATTAAACTCATGCATACATTGCACACGTGTGCATACCAACTGAGGCAAAAAGAGAACACTCGTGTCAACTATGTACGTCACGCGATTATAGTGCATGTAGGACGCAACGGTTTACAGGTCGAATCAACGGAGACCAAGATAGACGGGTCACAAAAAATATAAAAATAAAAAAAAAATAGCCAGTCATTCCTATAATTGAACGGGAAATCGCAAGGGTATTTCATCCATGATGTTTTTTTATTATATATTTTTTTACCTCTCTATCATTTTGTTTTTTTTTTTTTGGTATAGTAATAATAATTATTATTATTTTCGACATTTTGTAGACTGGTCAATTTAATTTTTGCTTTGTAGGTCTCACTGATAGAATAAAAAATATTAAAATTATTAAACAGCTGTTGGTGGTCGGCTTTGCCACGTAATCATGATTATTTGTATAAAAAGTATTTTTTTTTTTTTTTTGAATAAATTTTTTCTCAGTATCATGCATCATTGATAAATGGATAACTTTTATATATATATTTAAAAAAATGAAAAACAATTGTTGATTAATTGATTATTATTACGATGAAATAATCAGATGATGATGAATCAAAGTTGAATGTTACTGTACGCATAAATGCATATTTCAATTGATATATGATTACATTTCTGATGATGGTATCGAAAATAGAAGGAAACATATATTTTTTTTAGTTGATGTATGCAATATGATATACCGTATTTGCTTGAATGTTTAATGTCGAGGGAAATCTATCTAGTATTATTGCGACTGGTAGAATTCCCGAGATCATCTCCTCATCGTATATTCTATAACTGTCCTTGCATTTTTTTATTTTTCTTTTTTTTCTTCAATGTCTTTTTTGGTTTCTATCTGACTTATCTCAGTTTTTTTTATATATATATATCTGTATTATCCTTCTTCGTTTCTTGTCTTCAAACTATCACTCGATTTTTCGTAGACAATGATTCGGAATCTCAGCAAAATCCAATATCTCGAGATACCCACTGAGGTTAAGACCGAAGGGGCAAACACGACAACGACAAAGGTTCAAGGCAAAAAAAAAATGAGATTATAAAAAAAAAAAGAATTGAGTACTGGGCAAGTTGAAAACGATGGGAAATCGATATTTATTTTTTTCATTTCAATTTTTTTTATAATGAAGACAAAAAAAAAAAAAAATGTGTCAATATCAAACTGAAAAATAAAAATAAAACAAATCCCAAAATATAATTACATAATTTACATCCGTCCTGTTTTATTTTTTTTTTTTGTATTGTGCTTTTTTTTTTATTTTTTTGATTCTATGAAAAAAAAAGCTTTTCAGTTGAATTTTGCTCATTTTATATTTTTCCTCTTTTCTTCTTTTTGAGAAAAGACCAAATCCCACAAATGCGAAGTCGGTGATGACGGCTGTTCTCTCCGGTATTTTCACTTAAAAAAAAAAAAAAAATAATAATAATAAAAAATAAAAAACTTCTCGACGTACCATTGTTTCGAAAAACACAGACCGAGCGAGTCATTATTTTAATGTTGGTGTCGGTTCGTTAAAAGATCCATTTCTTTTTTTAATTTTTTTTTTTTTCCTTGGTTCATTTTTTTTGCCTCTTTTTTATTCACTCAAGAAAAAAAAAAAAAATGAAAAATATTTTAGGAGTATTTCATTTAGTATATGAGGTAGGGTTGTCCCGGTGATAAGCTTTTAAGAAACATGCTGTGCGTAGAGCGCGAGAAAAGCTGATGAAGAAGATGGCACTTGGCAAGAAAGGGGTTGGCAAAAGAAGGTCTATCAATCTTAGACTGTTGGGAAAACGAGGCGAGAAATGTCAAGATCCATCACGCCTATACTTACAAAGACAATCAACATAGACATTATGTAGAAAAATCGTCAAGACTTTAAAAGTCTTTCTTTTTTTATTTATTTTTTTTGTAATTTTATTTTTTTACTTCATTATTCTTTCATTCTCAATCGATTCTTTAAAAGTGTTTTGGTATCTTTAGCTATATACATATATACAAGCTCAGGTAAAACTTTGAGACATGACAGAGAAATATATATTCACAAGAAAAAGGACACTCAAAATGACGGTATTCATTTGATAAATTTATATGTATTGATATCTACCGCATACATACCTAACAAACTCTATATAGTTATATTGATACAAAGCAATGCCGAGACTGCAAAATTGGCCCCCACGTGTCCCAAATCTTTCAGAACGCGATCTCACAAATATTTAATCGGAATTTCAACCGTAGCTTCTCACGAAATCACCGAATTACTGCTGTGACTTGGATAGTGGTTTTGGGCATACATACGCGAGTAGACCGAGTGGAATGCAGGCAGGATTCTCTTCTTATTTCATCGATCGATCATGGTATATACTGAAGAGACTTCTACCTCATTTCCTTGATTTATTTTATTTTTTTATATTTTTTTTGTTCTTTAAAAAAAAAAAAATTTAATTTTTTTTCCTTATTTCCCTTTCATGATTTTTTCTTTTCTTACAAGAAATTTTTTTTTTTTTTGCATATTCAAATAGTAAAATGATATTGATTTCCAAGCTTGATTAAAAATATTCAAAATACATTGATCATTTATATATACAGTTATTGAAAAATAGATAGTACGACAAATATATATTTGAATTATTTGAAAATGAAAGATTTGCAATGTGTTTGGTATGTTTTGAGATTTTTAGATTGAGATGAAAAAAAAAAATAAAAAAATCAGAGTGTTGTCACACTTGCTTGGCGTGTCAGACGAAATAAAAATTTGACATTTAAGCTACATAACGTAATGCATGAAACGATAGTATGACATGACAAGGTATATAAGAATATGACGACGTTGCATGAAACCACAAGCAAGATAGACATGTAGATTATAGATAAATAGAAAGATAAGAGGGACTGAGTGAGAGGTAAAGAAAGAAAGTGAGTTTAATAGGAAAAAAAAAGAAAAAAAAGAAATAAAATATAGACTATGTGAGAAACTGAAATCTCGTATGTATATTCTATCTCTACTTCCTTTTAGTTTCTGACTTTGTGCGCAGTGTCATTCCTTGTTTGTTCGTCTAGTGGGTGGAAACGCAAACCGTTACACAATAGAAACCTTTTTGCGCTCGGTCTAGCAGCTCAACCATATACAATACCAAATATATTTATATGTATATATGTTTACTTTTTGTATTGCATTTACTTCTACATATTGCATGTAAAAATATAATATCAAACGAAAAATAATAAAAGCGTAAGAAAAAAAATGAATAAATAAAATGAGATATAAAACTGGAAAAGCAAGTCAAAAGCTATATAGTTGTATGTCTCATGGGAACACTAGTCAATCTCACATGAGTAATAAATATAAAAAAAAAAAAAAAACGTCCAGTATGAAATTGTTGAGAAATCATGAAGTTCAAAAGCTCAAAACTTGTATAAAAATTCTTCTATTTAAATTTTCCAAGTTTTATATTGTCTCGTTTTCAAGTTTATTTATATCATCGTTTTTGAATTGATTTTTTTCAACGATAAATTTGAATAGGTGTGATAAAAAAATAAATGAATAAATAAACAAAAATAATTGACTATCAAAAAAAAAAAAAAAAATTTCAAATAAATATTTAAATGGATTTATTATTAATACACAATACCCAATATACATAAATTAAAATAAAAGTAAAAAATTAACTTGATAGCTTTAATAAAAAAGCATTTAACTTTCAAGAACAATAAAGAAATAAAAATAAAAATAAAAAATTACAAGCACAAAAGATTAAGACCCATGAGTACAAATGTATAGTAACGAGAAGAATTTTAAAAGTCTGTCTACTCAAGTTCTTTTTTACATTGCCATTGGTATCATATTGAGAACAAGCTTTCACACCCCCAGAGAAATAAATGAATAAAAAAAAAAAAAAAAAGAAACAAATTTAGTGTGTAAACGAAAGAAAAATGACTAAAAAGTGAGTAAAATAAAAAAAGACTTGATACTTTTTTTTTTTATTTTAAAGATCTTGATGGGACAGCACTATGTGCAGCTTTTTTTTTATGCTCATCAGTCTCTATTTCTATCTATGTCCTTTCAACTTGGAGGCTCGTTGTGAATTCCGTCCGGTTGGCGCGCGGGAGGGTCTGAATATAAGTACATGACGGCCGTAAGCTAGCTCTGGCAGCTGCTTTTCGTGCAACCAACAAGGCCGGCGGTCTGGTTCCAAACCGTTTCCACGATACTTCATGCGTGGAATCTCTAGAGATTCCCGGCAGCCTTGTGTCCCTCCCTGAGTACAGTGGCTGCTTGAAAATAAAAGAGGATGGTTGCTTCTTTTGCTGTGTTCATGTGCAAATATATATATAGCTATATAAATTTCTGTGTCCCACTCTCAATCTTCAACACTCCCACTCTTTACTACTACAACTACTGCAACTATTTTATTCTTTGTCTCATTTTATCATTTTGTGCTTCTGTACATTTAGTATTGCGCAACGCCCACTTTCTGTCCCACTTTATCATCACAAACTTCCATCCTTTATTTCTTCATGCTATCATCAATATACACAGTAAGCAGCACACAGAGTAACTCACATCGTTGTAGTTGACGTCGTTTTTATCCTCGTCGTTGGCGGTGTCTGAACACCACAGTTAAGCTCTTTTACTCAGTCACTCTTTTTACTTATAATCCTTTATCTCACTCAGCTTTTTTTTTTTTTATATGTTTTTGGACTTATTTTTATCTCTCAATATATATACCTTTTTTTTTTTTAAAATATATATGTTGCTTCCTTCCTTGGCTGATCTTTCCATATATATATATTTCGATGCCAAAGTCTTGTCCAGTGTGACGCCTTTTTCAAACGTCTTGTGCTTTTTTTTTTCTTTCTTTCCCGTACAAGTGAAAAACTATTGACATGGTATACCGTCCCGCTTGAGGCACATATTTAGAAATATATATATATTTTTTTGTCTATATATATATATTTATATAAATACATAAGGGTCCCGTTTGAAACACCAAAGACCCCAAAGAACTTTGAGACTGATATGAATCTTTGTACTCTTGTTGTTTGTCCTTTTATATTTTTTTTTATTTTATTTTTATTCCTTTATTTTAACTTATTTTCTTTATTTTGTTTTACTTTCCCTCGTTTTCTCAATGTATATTTTCTTGTATTTTCTTGAATCCATTCGAGTGAAATGAGAGGGATGGGCATTTGTTGAAGGAAAAAGGCTAAAAGTCACTGAGCCAAAGGTCTTTCGACAATCTCAAGATAAAGATCATTTATAATTTATTCGAGTTTTTCTCTTGGTTCATTCTATCGTATACTTTTAGTATGGCTCGTAGCTTATTGTTGGTTTAATGCCCAGTAAGGGTGTGCAAATTTTCAAAATATTCTTGTAATTACTGTTTCACTTGACTTTGATGTTATTTGAAATTCTGGATGAATTAATTAAATATTGGTGATTTAAAAAATATTGTTCAAATAACAAAAGTAAAATAATAAGTAAAATAATATTTATATACAAATTTTTACAGTATAAAAAAATAAAAATTTTAAAAGAAAACTTTAGTATATAGAAAAAAATAAATAAATAAAGTAAATCATGATAGTAAAAAAAATGCATGAGGCCTATATGCTTTTTCGGTAAAAGCATGTCAGCGTGAAAGCGAAGTGCGATAATGCGAACTGGCTATATGTTTGTGTATAAATAAATATGTACATACTACTTGAGTCTTAGTTTTGTTAGAGTATTGCATGTATATACATAATACATACAGTGTGGGGTTCGTTGAGGGCCTTGGCCAAAGTATAAAAGTACAGGATGGAAGTGAAGCCAGAGATTCTCCAACTTATATATATATGTATAAAGTTAGCTACATAATAAATGTATGTGGCGTTGAGCTAGCGTGGCAAATGTAGAGAATTGCGGGTAGAATGATAGTAGAGCGCAAAAAAAAAAATTGTCGGTGAATGTTCCGGTTTTTTCAGTAAATCTAAAAATTCCTGGATTTTTCACATACAAACACACATTATGCTGGACATGATTTTTATCTTATAGTATACACATGATCGGTTTTTTTATGAAAATGAAATACACAACTATTTAAAAACAAAAAGAAAAAATAGGAAATTGTGGATACATATTTGTAGATTGACGTTGCATTTATAGCTGTAAGAAAAGAAAAAAACATTTTGACAAAAATGTGAAAAGCTATCACAAAAGTATTGCATGTAGGGTGAGTAGCTCTTCATTGCTTTTTCTGATTTCAAAGTAGTCGTTGTATTGATTCGACTTCAGCAGATTCTTAACACGAAAAAAAAATAAAAAAAAAAAAAAAGAGACAGTATACAGTGTGAAGCAGAAGAGAATTTTTTTTGCACTCCCATTTTTATATCTTTTTTTATTTTTTTCATATAAAACACGCGGCACTTTGGCGGTCTCAGTAAGAGCTCTACGTGAATACTAAAATTTAACTTTTGTATAATTCTTTCAAGTTTTTCAACATTTTCAAAAACTTACATTCCATACTTTTTACATGCCATACATAGATATGTGTAACTTGTATATATATATTATAAAGATTTTGATCAATAGATTAGCAGGGGTGATAACAAAGTAAGTACCAAAAGTAAAACATTTTTAGTTAAAATATTAGTTCATATAGAGTAAGTATTTTCAAAAAATTACTTGATCAATACAACATGAAAATTTTGAACTCAATCAATTATTTCAAATTATAATAACATGATGTAAGAAAATGAAAAAGAAAATAAGAATTTAACATTCAAAATAGCAATAGATGATGTGAACTGACGAAAATAAAAATGTCAATGAATGACTGATCCGTTGAGAGCTCTTTGTTCTGTCATCAACGACCAAAGACTTTTTTTATCTTGACGGCCAAAAGATTTCTGTCTTTATATTCTCAGTCTCGTTTGCCTGGTTTAATAAAAGCACTGAGTATATATCTATATACATATAAACGACTGTCGTATCTAAAACCCTCTTTTAACGCTTTCCATTTCTCGATTCCTCTTTGCCTTCTTGGTTTGGTATTGGAAATATACCACACTAAGACTTTCAGATCTTTTCAAGCTAACCACTCTTACAAAATTTTATATATATATATCAGTATGTACTTATTTCCCTTTCTACTCAATCCACTCAACGGCGTCCCGGTCGTTTATCTAAATGGCTACTGGGTGGCCCGGGTCGCTTACTGTATATAAAATCTCGCCGCGTTTATGTCCACGCCAAAACCAAAACTAACCCAATCAACCTTTCTTCTTTTTATATTTTTTTTATCTCCCTCATTCTTACACATACTAGATTTTTTTTTCTTCTTTATTCCCTTTTTTTTTTCATACAATGTTATAGCTACTCTGAACTGTAACGGTTACGCTAATTTCACACTTTTCTAAATAAAACTACAGAGTATTTTTTTTTTATCGATTGAAAACATGATACTTTTTTTTTTTGTTTTATCTTACTTTTTAACTGTCAAAACTTTTTAGAAAGGTTATTTAACCTTTCCAGACTTGAAATTTGTCACTGCCTCTTTGTTATAATTTTTTTTATATTTTTTATTTTTTCCTTTTTCACCGATAAAATGAGATGCTTTGAAGTGGTTTGACTCATTACTTCATTACTAAAAGAATGAAAAAGTTCTTAATGTTGCGACACTCAATAAGAATTCTTTGAGTTTTTTTTTTTTTTTGTTCTCTATTTTATTTTTATGAAACGTTGATGGTTCTTGTATCCATTGCAAACATTTTTTTTTTCTTTTTATTTCACATAAACTAGCCTTGGATAAATTCCGGGAGGTCAAGAGATGTAGCAAAGGAAACCGAGGTATTTGTTTCCTAGAAGCATTCCAATAAAATGTGGTGACAGGTTATTTATTTATTTTTTATTTTGATTTCATCTTTATCTCTTGATTATTTCTAACTTATGATTATGACATATCCGATTATCTGAATGACAAGTATTTTGTTTATTTTTACAACTAAATATCATTGGTTAGGAAATGACTAATAAATTTCATCAATTTTATGATGATTATGATGTATTGACTAGCTCTAAGTGGTTCAAGTAGGTGTTTCTTTGTTGAAAAAAAAATATTTAGACAAAACTAAATCGGAAATCGTGGGAATTCATTGCCATTTGAAAAGAAAAAAAAACAGTAAAGGATGAGTCGATATATGGTAGAACATAAACATGCTTCGTATTGCATATATATATACCTAGCGGGAATCAGGGTGGTAAAAATAAACGAGCATACACCAGGCACGAAAGTAAAAGGGGGCTTAGGGTGAATAAAAAAAATAAAAAAAAATATCAGAGAGGGCTTTTGCGAATGAAATGAATTTATATCGTCAAGCGGGACAAGCCCTTTTCGGTTGAGCGACCGGGCAAACAGCGTAGGTTTGGCCAACTAGGATGGTTCGTATATGTATATACTGAAAGCAATAGAAGTGAGGGAGTAAAAAGAAGGTGGTGGGTCAACATGAGTCTCGTTCATGCTAACACCATGCACGGCTACACTACGTGCTTTTTCTGCGATTTTTATTTAAACCATTTCATGTGCCTGTGTATCCTAGGCCACATTGTACATTGCATAAACGCAAATGACAAAGAGCTGCTTCTCCACTCAAACCATTGTGTTTGCACATTTTTAAAAAAATTATTTATTTTTTGCGTATATTTTTTTTTTTAGTTTTCTATAAAACACACGGGTTTCGTATAAATTGCAAATTTCGTGCGAACCAGGGTAAATGTCAGGTGGAATTTTCCATTTTAAACGACTATGAGTTTTATGCATTTTTTTTTTCATATCGTTTTGTTTATATAAAAATTTTTTTTTATATTAAATTGATGGTTTTTAGTTGATCATTTTTTGTTTTGTTTAATAATCGTGAATTATTTAATTTTATAGTTCTATCAAAAACACCAAATATTCAATCAATATTGAATCAAAAGTTTTCTATTTTTTTTTTTTTTTTCTTTTTTGATTATCTTTTTATCAATGATATAGTCTTTAAAATTTTTATTTACTTAAAAAGATAAATAGAAAAAAAAAACTCTTTTCTCGTTTCCTTCATTCCATTTGATTTTGCTTTCCGTCTTTACTCGGATTTCCGGACAGTTCTCGAGGGGTTTCCGTCTGAAATCTCAAGAGCACACCGAATAACTAAACGGCTTCCGTGAAAATATTCGGCTCGTTGTGGGCTAGTTGTATGATTCCCACTGGACACAAGCAATAGATAAATGAGAGTATCGTGAGGTGAAAGGATGAGAAATAGAGTATATAAATATAGTGATGCCAGTAAAGCTGTTATATATATTTGTACAAAGTCCCTGAACCCTTGTGCACAGTCACGGCTTATCGAACATCGTTCATTTTGGTCACAGCACACGACTACTCTATACAGGGCTTGTCGTTTGATTATACAAACCCAAAACTATCTATTGACAACACAGCAATATCGTTTCAAACTACATACTGAGTGAGAAAAAAAATGAAAAAAAAAATAAAAGGATATAAATATATATATATCTATCAGACAGTAGTAGTTGTACATGTTTCATGTTATAAAGACAAACCAGACTACCATGAAACTACTAAGTGGAGGTCGATACTCGATTTGGCCTTTCTGTCGACACGAAATAACTGGATAATTTCCGTTTTTTCTTGATTAACCACTTCTACACTCATTCGTGATAATAAAAAAATAATTATTAAAAAAAAAAAAAACACTTAAATTATTGGACAACAGTTGTTATACTTTTTTATTTTGTTTAAAAATATTTTGTTAGTCAATAATATAATTTAAAATCAACATAAATATATCATTGAAATTAATGGCTTTATACGTTAATGATTCACTATGTGTATTACAATATTTTTTTTTTTCTCTTGCATCGGTTATCATCTTTTTCATTTGCCAAAAAAAAAAAAAAAAATAATAACAGTAGTATTCATAAAATACTCGTGTTTCTTTGTTTTCATATTGGTTATATTTTTATTCGCTTTGTTTGATAAAAACTGCATCATTTGAATTGGTACTAGTGGTTGGACAAAACTCATTTTATATCAGATATGACCACGAGTAATCCAGGCTCACATAGTTATTACAATAAAAAAAAAATAAAATAAAATAAAAACACATAATGGTATTGATATTTTTTTCTGATAAAACAACATAATTTTTTCATGTTCAAAATAAAAAAAAAAAAAGAAAACACATTATTATTATCAAAGCAATCGTAAGTGAAAACAAAAATAAATAAATTGTACAAGGTTAGATGAAGGCAAAGCAGTCTATTACGTATAGTTTGCGTAACACGCAAGAAAAATGGTAATAATAGGCGACAAAATTCCCAACACATAGGTGTATATATTTATATACAGTAGACCTTTATATGCATTCAGCTGTAAATACGTGATGTATACACATTCACCCTCATACCTATTATAACCTTTATAACGATCCCACTGTGTATCGGCATATGTACCAAGCTCATATTACCGTATATGGCTCCATATTCCCTGACTCGTGTGCATGTCGGTTTAGGTTATCATTCCCTTGGCTCGCTTCTCGATTGCCACGGTATATCCTGTTCACTATGCTTCAATTGTATGTGCATATATGTATACTATATAATGTACCACCAATGCACATACATATATATTTTGTGTCTGATAAATTTTCACTATGAATATCTATATCTATATGTTAACCACTGTACCTGGTTATGGTCCGATATGATTCTGTCTTTATTACCACTATATACTGACAGTTATAGATATGTTACTGTGCAGGTTTTGCTTTACTATATTGTAATCAGTTTGTATGGATATCATATAATTACGATTAGTTTGATTTTATGTATTTAAAATCATTGATATGGTTTCAAGTATATATACATAAAATTAGTTTATTTTCAAAAAAGTACAGTGTATTACTCATTATTGAAATTTTATTCTTATAATTACTATTATTATTCAAGCCAATTATTACAAATGGAAAAAAATAAATAAATCAAAATAAAAAGCTTTTATAATCTTTAAAAAGTAATAAAGTTTTTTTATTTTTTTTTACTTTACTGAGCTTTTAAATTTTATATTGTTTTATTGTTAAACACAAGAATAGACTGTATAATAAAATCATTTGAATAGAAAATCAAGATACAATAATAGCATTGAGCTGTTTCATTTGTTTAAAAGTTGATTCTAGTGTGTTGGATGTATATAAAGTTTGAAACGAAGCCTAACTATAGTCACCCTAAATATTG
This sequence comes from Lysiphlebus fabarum, assembly GCA_011426435.1. Classification (NCBI taxonomy): domain Eukaryota; kingdom Metazoa; phylum Arthropoda; class Insecta; order Hymenoptera; family Braconidae; genus Lysiphlebus; species Lysiphlebus fabarum. The sequence goes on from WSYQ01000013.1 coordinate 511,502, forward strand.
AAATTGTTACATGGTCAAACCACAACCCCTTAATCGTGATTTGTAAACTCACCCGTTCACCCACCCCTTATCAATTCCTTTATCCTTTTACGCGAGTTTTAACTTCAATCCTCAACAGGTGTTTAGAAAATACAATAATGTCACGCATGCGTATTTAATTTCTTGAATCAAAAAGCTTACAAGTAAATGATTATATTATAGACAGCCAGTCAATCAACATCAGAAACTGTATACATAATATACAGTTAAGTGACCAATACTTATACTGGTTCTTGTCAGCACATTCACTACACTGAATGGATTTTTTTTTAAATAAAATTTTTTGTTTAAATCCTCTTGGTGTGATTATTTGTCAGTAAAGTCGGTTTTTTATTTCTGAAACATTTTTCACAAGCATACAATTAGAATTTTTTTTGTTTCCGCTGACTAATAAATATTTCTCAGAATTATTATTTTATTCAAACAAAATTTATGAATAGTAGTCGAGAATATTTTATGCTTTCAACATATTCAAAAGAAAAATTCTCTCAAATAAATCTGTTGATTCATTTGTCAAATGAACTTCCATCTAGGTTTAATATCGCTTTTTAAGGATCATAGGTAATCTTCTGCTTTATCGGCACTGGATTACCGACGATCACAATTTTGTTATGAAAGGTAGGTAATAAAATTACACAGTGCCTTGTGTCGGTAATATCTCTTACATTTTTTCATGGTACATGAAACAACTCATATACCACCATTTTGATAAAAGTTTATCAACCCCACGTATGATGGCGCTATTGATCACAAAATAATCATAGAAATTTTCTAATATATTTTATAATTTTATAATTACAGGCTTTGAGTGCAATTGAAGGATCAGCTCAACCTGGTAGAGTTTATAAAAAAGTTGCTATTGTTGAAAACTTTTTTGATATTATTCATGCAGTACATGTTGATCTTGAAGGAAGACCTGGTAAACATGCTGGTCAAAAACGAACATACAGAACGGTAAGTTATCAAAGTTATTTTAAGCAATAATTTTTACAATTTAAAAATTTATATATGACTATGATGGGATATAATTGAAGGTCAAATACTTGTTAAATAAGACCCTTTGACATTTACTAAAGTTATAATGAATTCTATTTAATATAAATATACGAACAAACAAATGCTTTTGTATATATTCCTTTTCATTATCTTCCATTATCTTAATATTCTATGAAGACAAGACTTTACAATACAAAATATGTCGATTGTCATCATACATTTACCAATTTCAAACCTTATTTTTATTATTATTATATTTATTTTGTCTTTATTCATCCATCAAGTAGCCATTCATTGTCACTTTCAAGCATATTATCTACGAGCCTTCTATCGTTGCCTTTCTCCTACGCCAAGTATTGTATATATGTATAGCATTTACGATCTGCTTGTGATTCAAAACCTCAGAACACTTGTTGCATTGCCTGCTTATACACAACTTTCATATATATATATATATACTTAAATACATCTGTATAAATTATATACCGGAATAAATATCTCGTGTGTATATTATAAATCTTTATTGATATTATTTAATTTGTTTTTCTAAATACTCTCTTTTCTTCTTTTTTTTTTTTAGTATTTTATTTTTCTTTTAACGACTCATGGATATTTGATAATGATGAGTTAATTAAATTGTAATAACTATAAATTTTATGACTTGAAAGTTGTCAACATATTGTTAATTAAAAAAAAACATTCAAACCATAATGTATTTTCAGAAGAAACTTTTACCGCATAGGCTAAGGCTCAGTTATCATTTTCTGCTATTATAAATAAATTTTCTCATCTCTCAGATTCTCTTATTCTTGATTGAGTTATACCACTCTCTTCTTTCTTTCTCAGAGTATTAAACGATTCCTATTAAGAGCCAGAGAACATGCCCACTGGCAAAATACTTACCTTCTTGAGAAGACATCAAAGTTTCCAACTCGTTTCATTTAAGTTCTTTGTTGCTTTTATCTTACCACCCTTTTCTTTGTATATAACATACAAATATATACTTAGGTTTAGATTATATATGTATATAAAATTTTGCCTTTGTTCTAAATAATATAATGTTTTGATAAATTATCAGAAAAAAAAAAAAAAAATGAAATAAATTTCAAGAGATTTAAATATAATTTTATTTTGATTGATGTCAAATAATATAATTACAAACAAAATAGTAATCAATAGTTTTAATTGTTTTTCAGATAACAGAGACCTATGCATTCTTGCCTCGTGAAGCAGTTACTAGATTTTTGTTGGGTTGTACAGAATGTCAAAGACGACCAAGGACACCAAGTCCAACTCATCACAGTCAATCGCAATCAGTAACAAATGTATCTGTACCACCAATACCATCACCAAGTCAAGGATTAACACCACGTATTGCTGCTGCTGCTTCTTTGAGTCCAACTCCAGCAACCGCACTCTCAGCTGGACCAATATTAAGTAGTTTGAGGCCTCGTGAAGCTAGTAATCCACCAGAGAGCAAAAGTTTATTTAACTATCGACATCCAAGACATCAGAGAGCTACTGTACCAATTCCAGTTGTTAATAAAGTTGAAAAAGAAATTGAACGTAAAGATACAGAAAAGGATAAAGAAATTAAAAAAATTAATGAACCAAAATACAATCCATTGAGTATAACTAATTTATTAAAAAAAGAAACACCAACAACTTTTACATCAACAGTACAAGATAATAATAGTGATTCAAGAAAAACTCCAGAATCAGATCGTGCAAGTTCAAAAAGTTCAGCATCATCAAAAAGACGTAGAATGTTACCAGAGGGTAGAACTCCATCACCACCACCAACAACACCTTTACCACGTCCATGGAGTCCAGGAGTTAATCCAAAAGAAACACCAGTCGATTATAGTTTTTCTATAACCACAACGTACCTGAAACATCAGCAAAGAATTGCACGTGAAGAACAAGAAAAAGCTGCTGCCGCCGCTGCTGCTGCTGCTTCTGCTGCTGCCGCACTTGAAGAAGAATCAAGAAGATTTTCATTACCACCACTACCACCAACACAATCACAACCATTACCAATGCCAATCACTGACAATGAAATGGAAAGAGAACGATTCTCACCCGCTGCTGGTTTAATCGATACCAATCTCAATTTACTTGCTACTATTCAGCAATTGCATTGCCAAGTCATGCTTGCTCTTACTGAAAGACTCAGACCCTCTGTACTTCCGTTGCCTTTGATCCTACCAACTACTGCAGACGTTTTCCCAAGTTTATTTATTAGCTCAAATATGTCAATGCCCACGGCCATTGCACATCACCAATCGTGAAGTTAAATCAACAAAAAAAAAATTTTTTATTTATATTGTTTGAAATAATCTTTAACTTTTATTTCAAGAAGAAAAATATTACAAAGCTAGTCTCTTCAATGAAACATTGTTTCTAAGAATTCCTATCCTAGAAGACATTGATTCATTAATTGATGTTTTTTTTTTTTTTCTTTTTATTTTTGTCAAATAAATATTTCCAATTTAAAAAAAAATATATATATGATACAATTTTTCCATGTACCATAATGTTAATGATAGATTTTAAAAATTATTTATAAATGTATTATCTTTCAAAATATGTAAATCAATGTATTTATTTAATTTTTAAATGACTATAATTTTCTACTGGTATCAAATTTAAATTTAAAAAAATTTGGATAATAAATTTTCTTAAAAACAAAATAATTCATTATTTTTGTATAAAAATTAAAAATAAAAAAGTCGAAATTATAATTGACTATGACTGCAATTGAACATACAAAAAAAAAAAAAAAGACAAACTTATATATTTAAAACTCGAAACACCAGTAGAAACTAAGTGCAAATGATTAAATTCTTCTTTCATTTAATTAACGTATTTTTCATATTTACGTTATTCATTTATCTGGTATCTGATTATTAGTATAATGAACGTAGTTTTATGTATAATTATTCGAGGCAGCTTTCCGTATGAAAATTGACTGCAAACGTAGTTAAATTAAATTATATAAATATATATAGAAATAGAGATAGATATTGTATTATATAAAGCATATAAATTAGCATTTAAGCTGTGCTTGCACCGAAGTTCTTTTAAAACTAGAAGTTCGATATTTGATGTGAAATATAGACGTCTCGTAAATATAAATTTTTAATAAAATAAAAATGATAAAAATTATTTAAGGATTTTTTTTTTTTTCTTTGTAAATAATTGTTGTAATATAATATCTATTTAAAAAATTTGTCATATAATTATTGTTAATAGGACATTTACCTATAAATTATTCAGATAATAAATTTGAAAATTTGGTCGATGGGAAATTGAAAAGAAATGATAAATAAAGAATGAAATAAAACAAAGTTAATTAAATGTGTTAATTGTATCAACCTTACTTTGGAATATTAAGAAAAATGTTTTATATTACTTTGATAATTTTTCTTTTTTATTTTCTTTAAACAATTTTAACTAAATCATTTATTTCTTAATTAATCTGACTCGTAAATAACCAGGAAACTTTTCCAAACAAATAATACAATGTACGCTTCTCATTTAACTGTGTGGTACTTGTTGATGCGAATGAAGCATGTTTTTAAATAAAATTTATTTTAAACATGTATAATGAATAAAATTTTTCTCTCAAATGTCTATATTAAATATTGCTATAAAAAAATTTATGATATATATTGAATATATTAAAAAAAAAAAAAAATTATTCATGTCAATAAAAAATTATACAAATTTGTATGATAAAAAAATTTATTGAAAATTGAATAAATAATTAAAATTAATAGAATAAAATTACTTTGATATTGATGTTTGTTTTTTATTTTTTTTTTTCAAAATAATTTCTTATGAACCAATTTTGTATTATACCTTGAATTTTCATGTCTTTGGAGATTGATGAAGGAAAGAAACAGAGTGAATCAGCAAGGGAACCCTTCAGCAAACCCATCTGTCCGTTGTCAACGGGGTGTGTCATCCTCCTTCCATCAGCAAAATCCTCTACCCGCCGGGCTTCCTTAGTGCTTGTCTACTTTTTGTCTTCTATTTTACCCTCTTTTTCTCAACTACCGTCAACGTCTTTCACCATCCACAAAATCAAGCCAGTTCTCATTCCCCCCCACACAATCCACCTTCTTTGCTTGTCTTTTCTTTTTTTTTTTTTTTTTTATATTTGGAATTTTTTTCTTTTTACTTTTTTCTACTTTTCCCTTGGCCCTTAGGAAAACTCATTCTCATCCCCTTGGTTCCAATAAAGCCACCCCACATTTCAAGCTCTTGCTGTGCCCTCCCATTCCACCTTATAACCACCCACTAGTAATGCTTCTGTCCTTTTTTTTTTTTTTTTTTTTTATTGGGGTGGGAAATGAATCGTATTGCAAACCCCTCATTCACCACCCACCACCCCAATTCCATTTTAGGACCATGCCAGGGCTTGTGAAGGCCTTGCTTTTACCACGCTATTGTTGATATTGATTTGGCCTTGGTTACGTGTTTTTCTTAGATATTTTGTGGTTTTTTTATTTTTTTTTCTCTGGATTCCATACCAGACAATCCATAACTGAACAAAGAGATACCATGTCAAAATAACGAGACGAAGAAATTTGTTGATTTGGTGGCTTACTTTGGTGTTTCTTTATCACTTGAACATTTTCATCTGATGAAAGCTCCGAATGAATCATCCATACTATGTTTATATAAATTTTTTATTCGTTGATTTATTATCAAAAAATTATTGATTAATAAACTTTTATCACACAATTGACAGCTTTTAAAATTATCCAGTTACCTCTTGTCCCTTTTATTTTATTTTATTTCAATATTTAATTTTTCTTTTTTTTTTTTAATTTTCAACGAGTATCACGACATGGTTTTTATTGAGTACGTAACAATTTTCATTGTACTGCCCTTCTCTTAATTGGAAATGAAAATATCACGCAAAAATAAACAATAAACAGTAAATAAAAAAAAAATAAATATATTATCAAAATAATAATAAAAAAAAAAAAAAAGTGTTATGAAGGGTGTAGTAAAAATTCTGTACGCCAAGAATCCAATTAAATCACAAGCCAATTAATAACTGCGGTCGAGTACATGACCAAAAGCTATCAGACAAAAATCAATGATGTGTACTATGACTTTTTCCGGTAATCACTACATGTACAATGTTTTATTATTTTTTTTATTTTAGCAAACAAAAACTTTTTTTTTTTTTACATCAGTAACGATATGTAGATGTAATTCGATATTTGTTTGTTCATATGAATAATATGTTGTTTCAAAAAAACATAAGTGTTATTGTATCAGTAATTTTTAGTTCACTGATATCAGAAAAAAAAAAAAATTTGAATTGTTTAATAAAAGCATTAATCATGCATTCATTCGATAGAAAAGGAAGGAGAAACAAAATTTAAAAAATTAAATTGAAATTAAAATTGTAAAAATAAGTAATTTTTAATTCTCAGAAAAGATGTAGCTAAAAATTTATCGAGACTTATTAAATATTACAAAAATGTGTTCAATTTTTAAATCTATATTCTCATTTATTATTTGAGATATATTTTTGAAATGTTCCATTCCCGTTGGTGCAACCTATTAAAGTACTTTGCTGCACAATTCCCATCTATTTCTCTCTATAACAAATTCATGCGCCCATTTTAACTGACCACGCTAGAGTTTGAGTAGCGTAACATCATTGAATGGTGATTTCATATTTTCCCTCACTGGTTTCATTCCACTCAGCCTGAAATCTATTGTTCTTCAGGGAATTTCCCGTGAAATCTGTCACGCTTTTAGCCTCACATATTCAACTCTCTCACCCACGTACCTCATTGTCCTCTCGAAAGCTAATATCCTACATCGAAATTCAATAGATATGTCCTGATTTTATATTTTGAATTTATTTTTATTCTCAAAGTATAAACGCTACCGTGTATGACAGAGATTATGACTGTCATTGTCTATTACATAACATGTACCGAATAAAAAAAATTTTAAAAATACATCCAACTATCAATATAGGTATATATTTTATTATGAATATAATAATTTATTTATATTTGATAATTTAAATTTTTTACTGACGTTGATTAAAATATAAAAAAAAAAAACCTATGTAATTTTAAAGTAAAATGAAAATCATTATTAAAAAGTCTAAACAAAACATTTGAAATTGATGAAAATGACAAAAAAAAAAAAAAAAAAAAAAGAACGAAACGCTGCATATTATTTTTGATTTGACCTGTCAAGTTTGTTGTTTTCCAGCGAATAGTATATTCACATCAAATAAAATTCTGTGTTGATATTTCTTTTTATTTATATATATTTTTTTATCTCTGTTATCATCAGTATGGTTAGTGTATATGTATATATATATATTCTAGAATAAAAAGGATAAAGACCAGAGAGTACTTTCTTTTCTACCCTCGTCTAAAACGTCGGTCCAAAAAACCCATCCAAAAGAGGGAATAGTAAAAGCATAGTAGAGTAAAGTATAAGAGAGTATATACTGTAGAGAGAAACCCAAGCTCTAGCCCAAAGGCATATAGAGTGTGAGGGATGATTTTGGAGATAGCTTGAGGGTCTTGGTATGTAGGAGTTGTATGTTGGAAAGGGAGGTTTTTTGGGTGGTAAAGTAAAAGAGAAAGAGAAAGAGAGGTAGGATAGGTAAAAGCAGGATTGAGTGTACAAAATGAGGAAAGGGACAAAAAGGGGGTGATGTAGGATAAAGAGAGAAATGTGAAATGATGGTACAGAAACTGAAATAATATGGAATGAGTAACGTAGGGTGGTTGGGCTTATGAAACAGGAGCTTTAGAGTTGGGGTAGTTTACGGGAGAGTGACTAGGAGAAAAGAGAAATGAGAGTAAAAAGAGGACTTTGAAAACCAGCAATGGAGGTGAGTCTGTAGATTCTCAAGAGGGTGAGTTTGGCGCCTAGGTGTCGGTCTTTCTCCATAGCACAAGCTATATAACTTTATATTTTACCTCTTTCTCTCAATTTTCCCATTCCTTCAATTTCACCCTTTCCATTTTACATTTTCTCTCATTCCAACTATAAAGCTTCGTTTCATTCCCTCGTCTACTATAGTATACCTCACGAGTTTCTATACAAGCTTTTCTCTCCCTATCTGCCCATCCTCACGTTACCCACACGTCAACCTCTTTTTACTTTACATTTTACCCCTAACTTTTACTCACTCTAGTTATGCCTTTTTCCAACTTCACTCTGTAATATTTCTCATTTCAAAATTTTCTACTATCTCATTCCACTTTTCTATTCATCTACCATACAAACCAACTCACGCTTTTCATTCTAGATCTATACATATATATATATGTTGCTTTGCACCTTTTCTCTATCGCCCTTTGGCATAAAATCTCTAAATAAATTATTTATATAAAATGAAGATTGTACACACAGTGGGCGTTGAGTCAGCTTCTTTCGTCGTTTGTATTTAATTTTTTTTCATGTTTGTATTAGAGTTATGTACATTTTGACGGCTATTAGGAAGATTTTAAAATTTGCATTTTTTGTTTTTCATAAGATATACAGTTTAAAATAATAAGTAGATAAGAGAAACATTTATATACATGGATGAAAATTTTGGAAAATTAAAGTGAAGAAATACAAAACAATTATATATTTTAAAATATATTTATTTTGTCATAATAGATGTTTTTGAAAATCGTTATAGTATTATAAAATTATAAACAGTTATTTTCTCGAATAACAATAAATAATATATATGATAAACATATAATCTATATAATTGAATAATAATATATATATCATTCATCGACAATTCAACATTTTTTTTTTTACTTTATCGTCAATTTATTGTGTTGTATTTCTTCCCTTTAATTTTCTTTGATTTTTACAAAAGACAAGTGGTATTGGAATAAGACATAAAGACTATTCCATGAGGGGTGTAAGAGTTTCGTTGAATTTACGCAAGGGATGAAAGTTTGAGTACGAATGATGAGTAGAGGGTTGAACCGTAAGGGTGATAAAGAAAAGATTGGAACGGGATTACTAATTTCCAAATAATGAAAGAACGAATTGTCAGCCCTTTTTTTTCGGGCAGCTCAAATTACTATCCTTTATTTTATCTTTTTATTCTCAACTTTTCTTTTGTTCTAATTATGATTTGTGAAAAAATAAATATATTATATATTTTCATAATTTTTACTACTTTTCTATTCTCTTTAATTTTTCTTGGTACAAGTGTCACTTTTTTTAAAAAAAGTACCTCAACCAAATGATCCTTGAGTTTCATTTTTTTTTTTTTTTTAATAAGCTGTAGATATTTTAGCACTACAAATTCCATATTTATTACCCAGTAATATTTCCTAAAGAATTTTTCACATTTTCAACTCACATTTTTTATTTTTTTTAAAAAAAAGAAGAAAAAAAATTAATATCAAATTTTTGGTAATTTGGTTTTCATAATACCGAGATTTTTTATTTTTTTTTTTCAACTTTTTAATCTTTTCATTAATTAATGACTGTTTCTTGTTTAGTATTGTGTAGTTTATCTGAGTTTGCTTTTTATTATAAATTATAAATAATCTTCCCTCAAACTTTTTGTTTATTTTTTCTTTATTCATTTGCATACTTTATACTTTTACTAATTTTTTTATTACTCAAGTCATTTGAAAATGTCTTAGTAAATTGTCCGATAACTTTTTAACTGCGTTTGTTTTACGTTGTTTTTTTTTCAATTTTAAAAGTTTATAATATTATTGAAAACTGGGGACAGAAAAAAACAGGGTCATGGTTATATATTTAGAATAATGCGTAACTTATAAATGATGATTGATTGAAATGACGAATACTTCTGTTTTTCACCTAGCAATAAAAAAGAAACCGTATTTATTGGAAAATGAAGCCATTTATTTTCTGCTCTACTAATTATTTATTCTAAATTAAGGCAAAAAAAAGTACATTTGACAAAACCAGAAAGAAATAAATAAAATAAAACCCAAAAAAAAAATAATTTAACAAATTTAGTTTTAAAATTATATGACCGTATAATAATCGAGAAATTAAAAGGTCCCTAAAAGATTCGAATTTCAATCTGTCAAAATTGATTTTAAAATACGTCGAAACTTAAATGTAAAGATGTGCAACAAGGCGAACTACTTGTAGGGGGAATTTGTAATCGACAAAAGAAAATACAGTGCTTACGATGCTTCTAGGAAGCACTTATCCTTATATTACTAAGCTTTTGAGAAATGTTATTTTCATTGAAGCAAGACATGGTACTTTTGAAGACTTACTCTTCAAAATTAAATATATACATAATGTTCTTTGCTCACACGTCAAGTAGTTTGTTGCATTCTTACAGTTTGATAAATACTACTTGTTGTTTTGATGACTCCAAAAAAATAAAACTTGACTAATGAAATTCTACCAGATAATAACTTACAAAAAAAAATATTAATAAATAATTAGTGAGAATAAATTTCGTTGTATTTATAATTAATTATACAAACTCATTTTTAACTTACTTTTTTTTTTTTCTTGTTAAAATAAACATTGAACAAAGATAAAAAAATATAAAACTTTCTATTCAATTTTTTTTTTTTTATCGTACTTTTGAATGATTGAATGACTATCAAATATTGGTCAGTCTACAATATGTGTTATATTGTAGTGATATATTTGTAAATTATAAAAAAGCATACAGAAAGAAGTAACCCTTGTTACTTTGGCTATCAGTCTTCTCACTCACTCACCCCCTCATTTTGGCTCCCTCTGTGAATACATAGCCCTCTTCCGTTGAATATCACTCTTCCACCTCTTTCAACCACCCAATATACTCTGTTTCTCCCAATTCTATTTATCTTCTCTTTTTAGGGCGCTGTTCTACGTTCCAACTATAACCCCCTCGACCCCATAAACCCCAACCCTCTTGATGAAGGTGGGTGCGCCCTACTGGCGCCTGAATCATCCCAACCAAAGAACTGCGTTTTCAGTGTGCGTATAAGTGCAAGTGAGATAGATAAAAAAAGATGAAGAACTAAATAAATGAGAAAGCAAGTGAAATAGAAAATAAAAATAAAAAAAAATAAAAATAAAAGAGATAAAAATTGTGAGAGGGTTTGGTCGGCTGACAGAGTTGCTAGAGAGTTTTGGCCCTGGAATGAGTACAAGGCTATATAGACCATTGAGGGGTGCGATAGTACAGTTCTTTTGCCAAGTGAGATAGAATGAGGCGGCTAGATGGCGTCGAGCTAAGAGGGAATGACGACGTAGGAGGGTGAAAACTACAGGGCGGTTGGCAGGGTTACGGGGTATATACGTACCATAAAGGAAGAATGAGAACAAGAGGACCAACAACGCTAGTGATATACCAGGGTGACAAAGAGGACAAATATAAATGGGAGTTGGTGAAAAGTGGGTGGTAAAAAAGTAGAGAAGAGAAGAGAGAAAGATTGGGTTGTGGGTGGTAAAATGTGGAATGAGTAAAAGACAGGGTATTCGAGCACAAGGTATAAACGTAGAGTTGAGCTTGAAAGGGGATGGAGTTAGACTCACTCGAAGTGTCACGAGGAATGAAAAGGGAGAGCAGGGGGTTTATGACAGAACTTTGTAAAAAAAAAAAAATAAAAAAATATAAAAGGAGAATAGACAGAGAAAATAAAAAGAGATATTAAAAAAAAAAATAAAAATTCATAGCTTGCCTAGAGGGGTATAAGGCTTCACTAATTATTTTTTGTCGGCCGCACGACAGGGGGTGCCTACGCCTGCCGAGAATGACTGAAAATTAAATGAATGAGTGGCCAGTATGAGCGAGAGAATTCAAACTGCTCGTGCAAAAGAGGGTGGTGATTATACCAACGAGTCGTGAAATGTACCAATGCTATATAATCCCTTCTATATAAAAAGAAAAAAAAAAGAGTAAGAGAACTACAGAAAAAGGGGAAATAGCATAAAGATACTAAATAAGCTGTTCATTTTTTTTTTTTTTTTTAAATTTTCTTAATTCTTGATGCAGAAAATACTGCCCTATACGTAAGAGAATAATTTATTACTTTTTTTTTTTTTTTAATTATCATTCGCTCATTTAAAATGTTGAGTCAAATCGATTTATACATGACATTTTATTTAGTTGTAATTATTCCACAAGATAAATCAAATTTGAGATAAAAATTCAATTTGTATTAAATATTTTTAAACTATAAATTCAAATATACAACAAACTAAATATATAAATAAATTTTTTAATTTATAAATTATACTAATTTTATTAATTATTCAATTATCAATATAAAATAATATTATTTTGAGAAAAGTTAAAAAAATTCATATCATGAATAGAATAACAGAAGATTAGCTGCTGTCTTCTTGAATAACAAGTATTGAACAATTGTAGATTATATTATCTTAAATATATGCAGTAAGGGTTGCTAGTGACACGTCTGCTATTGTAAATTTCACTAGTGTTTCAAACTATAACGATATGTTCATATGAGTTTTTATTTGTCTTATAGCAAGGGCTTTTAAACAAGAAAATTATATGATACCCCAGAGACATATTTTCAACTCTTATCAAACAAATAACACTTGTACATAATGTTGCTATTTTCATATTAAATAGTTTTTACAATTATTATTATAAAAATTTATACACAACAATTTTCAAGGACGTAATATAAGATAAATATAATTTTGATGTTTTTTAACATGTTTAACGACTCAACTGCATGGTGTATTATAATAACATGCGCAGTAATCAGTTATTACCATGCTGGACTTTTTAGTAGGTCAAATTGTATTGTTGTCTGATGTCATGAGGGAGAAAACTTTTATTCAGCAGAGTTGTTACATCCTGGCAAAACCTGTCTTGCAACAACCATGTAACGGATATAACTATCTTTTTCATTTTGGTATATATACATATATACAAAACTTTCAAATTTATATGTTTATACATAGATATAATTCTATGTATATATATATACATAAATAATTTATATATAGATTTATATATAGGTATATATAGATATAGAGAGACCGGAAGGTTTTGTGTACGTCCCTTTTGAACGTCTTCCGCGAAATAGCTTGCGTTTTCCCAACTTCAAGCTTTTCTTGCTTTTCTCACAGACATATTCATTTTGTAAGGTAGATGGATGTCTGTATGTATATGCATCATTTTACCATCACGACTACATTGTGAAGAGAAATAGAACAAAAAAAGAAAAAAAAGATAGATAGATAGTTGTAAAGAAGCTGTTTGTTCGTGACGATAGCGTAAGACGACGATGACGTGAAACTCTACCAGTCAGTCAGTCTGCTTGTTTGCCTAGTTGCTTACTTGGTTGACTGACTGCCTACTATTCTCTATTCTGTCGTAACTCTTGAAGGGTGGTGGTGTTACCCCAGCTCTTTATAAAGCTCTATGCCCTTATACTGTATTCATCATTGCTTCATTTATGCGTGCACTCGTAGGTTATGAGTATACAAAAGCAAAATCATTACCAAATGTACCAACCAATCTCAGACTATTGTTTCTTCTTGATTATGAAATGTTAAATGTAAATTCAAAAATATTATATGATGCACATTCCAGTATCAAGTCAAAAAAAAAAAAAATGGCTTATATAAAACTATGATGAATGAGGATCTGGACACGAAATAGCTTCAAGCAATAGGAAAAAAATATATAGAAAAAAATAAAATAAAATAAAAAACAGACAAAGCTTGCAGAAAAAGTTTGTTATATATAGATATGTATGTATATATTGAGTGAAAAGCAAAAGAATCAGCACTGGTAATGCAGTGTAAAATTCAGGAAAAAATGGTGAGAGTTGACTGAAGACTTGAGGGCTTCAACCTTCTTTTCTCTACTTTCACACTCTTGTATTTCGATTTTCAAACAATCTTCAACCTTCCCACTCTTGATACTAGCTATGTCCATTCAACTACGTATATTTTTTTCTGTACCTTCATTTTCTTGAACACGGTACATTGCATGAAATGTTATTTTGCCTTCAAGCAACCCTAGCTCTAGTTTTTTATTATTATTTTTTTATGAAAAAAAGAAAAAAATGTTATTAAAAAAAATGAAAACATTTTATTTGATATTTTTTTAAAATAAACTATACTATTATTCAAAAATAATGAATATTTAATCAATTTTACTTGTAATTTTTCATTAAAAATAAAAATCTATTTACTCTATAGTGTCATACAGGAGAAAACATGTTTGTTGGAACATTATAGTTTACTTATTGCCAAGCCCAATGCTCATTCCAACTACCTAGAGACTTTTATTTTTTTTTTTTTTCTCTATTGCTTCGTTGCAGCAAATTTAGTTGATGGTTTATAGCTATAACTAACAAACAACAGCTTCAAACCAACACTACTAAAATTCACATCACCTCACGGATATGAGTGGATCAAAATGCACCAACTAACTTTCACCTTCTCTTTCCTCCATCAACCCTTTTTGTCAACATTTTTGGATATACCGTCCCTGCAATAAAACAAGCGCCTACTATTCATATAGGTATTATATAAATGTATATGTGTATATATACAATGCTAGAGGGTCTCCTGACAGTAAATCGATCGAACAGTATAATTTATACCACCCCCTGTTGCCTGCCAGCAGCCTCGTAGGTTCTCCCCAAATGTATTTCTGTTCGCCACTACCACCCAACTCCCACAGTCATTCCCCTCAGTAGTCATTGCTGGAAGCGAATGGTACCAAACTTGGGGGAATTGCAAAATGACAGTGTGGCTATGCAAGCATACCAGATAACCTGGACCATATATATATATATATATATATACCCACATTGATGCTACAGCTAAAATTCAAATGATGATGATAAAAAAAAAAAAAACAAGCAATATGCTTGTCGCTATTCATTGGTATTTTTTAGGGATGCTCAATCAGTAAAATACAAAAAAAATTCTTTTATTTATGTTTTCCGAAAATCAATACTTTTATTCGTTTATTATTTCTTTTATTAATCCTCAATTTTTTTTTTACGACATCAATATGTGATGATGGTTTGTTATAATCTATTTACTAAAAATAAATATTTTTTTTTTTTCAAATTTCATTCGATAAATTTAAAAATATATTGCAATGATAATTATTAATAACTGTTAATTTTATTACTCTACAATAAAGTTAGTTGTTTTAATATAGTTCATTGAAATCAACTACATTTCCGCTTGTTACAGTTGTAATTAACATTATGATATTAGCTAAATTTGTATCATCGATATGATTACACCCCTTCTAACCAACATGTAAAGTTTAATATACATTTTGACCCTAGATAAATATATATATATATAAATATAAATATAAATATATATATATGTGTTGTTGGTGAATTAGATTATAGGTATACTGTAACACATTTAGCTAACGTGCTTTTGGAATCAACAAGCCTTCTGAATTCAAAATCAAATGGTCTGCTTCATTTACATTAACTCGTTTATATATGTGTGTATATTATATTATCTGATTTTAATTCTAACCCGGACAACTCTCAATGCTTTCTCACTAACAATATCAGTTGATAGGAGATTTCAATTTGTATACTTGTTGGTCAAGTCAATTATGATAATCAAATGATAACCAATCTGTACTAAGTATTATTGTTTTGAGGTATAATTTTTTTTTAAATATATTCTATTTAAATATCATTAACAAGCAAGTGGTGTCGTTAAAAATTTTAGGTTTAGTTTTTCAGTATTAAATTGACTTGTTTAAATTTTAAAAACTAGTAATTTAGATCATCTTTGTTGTGGACATCCCAATGGTCACCCAAAAACATATAGAACTATATTTAACTTATTCTAAACATATATCACACACAAGGGATTTGTGGTGAATTGTGCGAATATAAAACCAACTAAGGGTAGATACTGGATAATGAATAAAAGGGCGAATAAGTTTGGATTTACATTTTTTATTTTATATTTTTTAGTATTTTAAAAAAGAAGGGGTTCTTATAACCATAATTTTATTTTTTTCATCGTAATTTTGCAAGTGTATATATGAAATAAAAGACAAAGTCAAAAGTTTACACCCTTGATACCAGGTGAACTGGTAGGCAAGGCTTCTACTTTGTAATAATTATGAATATAAATTAGGTTGGAATAAAAAAAAAAAAAGGGTGAAGCAGCTGAGCAAGATGGAAATAACTACTAGGCAAACATAATAATAATTAAAATTATACTAAAGCTTTTTTTTTTTTTTTTTCATTCTTTTGTTCTTAACCTTCTTGATGCATCTTTGAATTTCAATTAAAATTAAGTTTTGGCTTTAAAATATATACTTTTCTTTACTTAATTCTGTAACGTACTTTATTTATTTATTTTTTTTTCGCTGCCCACAGGGCACAGGCTAACTTGATGCCTGACATAACAGTTTTTATTTTATTTTGTTTTTACATCCTTCCTCATGAGTCATAACATATATCGAAATTAGTTTTCATATTTTTCAAATATTTATTTATATTTTTCATTTCCTTCAGTTGAAATAAAATGTCTGACTTGCTGCATTTACGATGCAACCAGTTAGACAACTTATAAAAACTTTTAAATAAAATTTAATAATATAATAAACAAAAAAAAGTTTCTTTTTTTTAACAAAAAAAATTTAATATCTATTTATAATTTTTACTAGAATTGTATATCGAATTATAATTTTAAATTTTTAATCCATATTGAATAATTATTAGTTCAAACTATGAATATGTCAATAGTATTTAAAATAAATTCAAAAACATGAATTACAATGAATGATTTTTTTTTTAATGCATTACAATATTGATGTTTAAAATTAAAAATAACATTATAACTAGCCACAACACTTTGTGGGTCGATTTCAATGATGACGCATGCATATACTGCTGTTGAAGCATGAGGACCATGCCACACACACCACAGCACTCGGTACTCGACGATATTTGGAATTTAATGCGTTTCTGGGCAAATGACGATAGGGCGCGGAATAGAAAAGGGGGTTTTTGAGGTAGCTAGAACATTCATAGTTCCCCTCTTTCATCACTCAACCTCTCCCCTGAAATCATCTACTATACTCACCCCTATTAAATTCGCCTGCGGATGTAGTGAGTTGATGGCTGACTGAGGGGAGTATTCAGAATAAAATAAAGAAAAAAAAAGAGACAAGGGGGTGGTAGAAAAAAAATAAAAATAAAAATAAAATAAAAAGAGAAGCACATTTACGCACCCTACACGTGGCCAGGTCGATATGTGCTCATGGAAAACCAAGTCCTCCATTACAGTCCAAGCAATATCAACTGCATTTCAATGTTTTTAACATTCAATTTCAAGAGCTGTACTTTACAACCTGCAATCTGACTCTAGCTCTTTGTTTCTATTATTATTATTTTTATTTTTTTTTTTTAACACTTCAATAATCATTATAACAAAACCCTACCACTTGCAATAATTTTATAAAACTCAACTCAACAACAGTTGTAACTTATCTCTGATGTATAAAAAATAAACACTCGATACTCGTCATTTTTTCTTTTTTTTTTTTTTTTTTTTTAATATATAAATAGAAAGGATAAAAAAAATTTCCAAGTAGTGAGATAAACAAATAAATATATATATATAATAAAAATATAAAAAAATAAAATAAAATATAACAAATTGTAATCAATAAAAACACCACGAACTTTCTCTATTGAAACTAATAGGATGATTTTATCGGCTCGTTGGCTATGTTGAGGATCGATTGCCCCACGTTAACGCCATTCGTTATCGCCGAATCGACTGGTCAAATAGAAAAAAAAAAAAAAAGACACAAGAGCAAACGAAAAAAATAATAAAAAAAAAAAAAGAAAAACAAAAAATCATAATAAAAAACAAAAATAATCAAGAAAGCTGACGTAGGCGCAAGTAGATGTAGATAGTGGCAAGTGAAGAGAATAGCAGAATATAGTTTGTATTTCAACCCTCTGCAGTATTTAATCCGTAACTTTGGCATTTTCATTCCCTAGGGGAACTTGGTAGCAAAAGCGAAGGAAGTTGAGAGGATAGCATGAGAACAAGTATTTTTTTTATATTTGTTTATTTTTTTTTTTCTTTTTATTTTCGATTTTCCGACAATAAGTTTTCTCCAATGCAGAACTGACATGAAGACACATACATGAGAATTTGTAAGGGTCCACTAGCATCCCTTTCTTCAACGTGACTATCAACTTCTCTCATCCACAATTTCTCTTTCTCCAATATATAAAGAACACCTATATATAAAGCTATAGCTGCAATACAACCATCACCCAATATCTAACCAGTACTACGGGCTCATCCCATTTCCTGTATGCCGTGATTGCACAGCCTGAGGGTGATATTGGGGTGCGTATATAGATCCGAGTGTATTCTATGGTGGAAATGGGTGATGTAGGGAGTCTCTAGTGGGCGGTAAGAAATAGTATAGAAGGTTGTTCACTCCAACCTAACCTCATTCGCTTTTCTATATCCTCTAGAAAATTTGTGTATATATATATATATATTTCAGTATTACTGTTGAACTATAAGACAAGAATTAGTGAGGCGTCGTTGAATGTCAACGTATACATACACCAAACGTCAAGTTTATTAGTAAGGAACAAAATTAATCGAGCCAAGTGCTTTTACCTGAAGATTATAAAGAACTTTAACAATTTGTCATCACTTGATCGGAATGATGTTTTCATGCTGTGACATCGAGCACCTCTATACACTTTTTAGCATAATGATAATAATAAAAGCTCAATAATTGATATTTTCAAAAATAATATGACTTTAATTGATTTTAGATTTTTTTGTTGAAATATAATTTGATCTGAGTGATTATTTTGCTTAAAGTAATCTACAAAAAAATAAAACTTTTCTTGATTTTGAAATAAACATAGCAACGAGTATTTTTTTTCGATTTTTTTTTATTCTATTTTTTAAATATTTTAAACATAAAATATGACTTAAATAAAAGCTAAGGGGATACGAAAGGTTTCACCCCTAAAATTTTCGTTCGCTTATATCGTTTGAGGTAATACTTTTTTTTTTTTTTATTTTTTTGTTGATAAAAGTTTCTATAGAATGGACAGGAGTGGACGCTCCCATAAGCTCAAACCACCCTTGTATCACGTCTATCCCTCGGTATATATATATACACAGAGGGATGATCTAACAGTAGTATAGGTTTTTGTTATGCCAGTCAAGACCCTTCTTATACTGTGGCATCGTGGGGGACAAAGGGTGCTTTTGAACTTATTGGGGGTGGCAAGACAGAAAGATATTACAAACAGGATGCCAAGATATTCAGACACCCCCTTTTTGGTTAGATGAGAAAACGTGAGGGTAAAACGTAAATTGTAAAGAGAATGAGAAATACAACGAATACAAACTAGTGACAATAACACAAATATTACACACATATATATAAGTTTGAGAATTAAGTTGAATCGTTTGCGTAATAAAAAAAAAAAAAGCTACCCACAATCTTCAGAGAAAAGGGTGACATATTAATTGTCAGATGACAGCATGATTTTTATTTGTAAAAAAAAAAAATAAAATAAAACGAAATGACTTGTTCATCAGCTGATTTCTTTATTACTTTATCGATCCAAGCAATAAAATTAAACAGTGTTTCATTGAACCCAAGAATTTCATTGAAACACAATAATTTCTAATAAATAAATTAATTTAATTGTGAAAAAAATAATTTTTTAAATATAATTGATTATAATTTATTATTTTTCATATCAAAGTTGTCATTGTTCTATACAAATTGAAGACATTAGATTAAAAAGAAAAAATTTGTAACGCATGATGAAATTGTGTTTTGTATCCTTAATGTCTTTTATTTTAAAGAAAATAAAAGTTTTTCCTTTTATCCTTACAAAAATTATTTTCAAGTATATTGCACAGTAATTCCTTTCTTCTTGGACTATAAAATCTTCCCTAGTGTATATACAATATATACAATATATATAAACTTGAGTAAAACTTTGCCTAATCATTCTATAAAAGTTTTAGTTACTCGACTAATTGCCATAGTTTTTAAAAAAATAAAAAACCAAAGATGCCAACTTGATTGTAACACAGTAGATACAAATAAAAAATTACATTTATTTTTAAGTACATTAAATAAAGATGTTTGTATAACAATGATTGATCAATGATCTTCAAGTATTCTATTGTACATGTATTCACATGTATATATATTTTTTGTTTGAAATTTTTTTTTTCAAAAAAACCATCAGAAGCATGACTTGAAGATGAATCAGTGCTTTTTGGACCAAACTGGACTTTAGTGAGTTTTACCAACCCCTGCACATATCTCAACTTTAGTTTTGCCCACAGAGCTATGGCCCCTCTTTACCTTCCTCCCCCAAAGTCATCAGTGTATAAGAGCAGCAAAGTAACCCTCTAACTTGAACCTTCATCAACGGGTCTATACCGACCCCACCTTTATCAAGAACTTCCAGCACTGAGCTTCTTTTTACCCCACCAAGAATTTTCTCCCTATTCAGACCGTCTCTTTTACCCACAACCCTCCAGGGTTGCTTTGGCTTAAGCTTCACTCTACTACTGATGCTATATTGCTGTTTCATCCACTACTACTACAACAACTACTACTTTTACTATTATATAACTACTACTTATTCTGCTTGCCAACTTCTATATATATATAGCCTTGCTTCTGCTGGCTTTTCTTCGAATTCTCTTTCTCGTCTCGCCTCACGGAACCCTAGATTAACAGAACCCTTTTTGGCGTAGAAAAGCAAACTATTTCTACTCACATAGGTACTTTAGCACTAGAAAATAGCTAAAGAATTTTGTTGAAAGGAAGTAAGGATCAAATATATATATATATATACAATATGATAAAAGAAGATGTAAGAAAACTTTTTTGTATTTCAAAAACTTTTATTTTGTATTTCAAAAAAAAATCTTTACAGAATATTTTTTTTTTATATATATTTTAATATCTATTGTTAATTTTACTTTTAGAAAATAGTATTATTTATTTATTTTAAAAATGATTTATCAAATAAATTACATGATGATCAGTGATAACTGTTCTGAGTTCATCACTATTAGAGTCTAAACTGGACGACAGTCAGTCTAAATTCATGGTGATTTGTCCCTCCACCAATATATATACACCACATGTAAACATTTCATAGACCAAACTACCTCTATGTCGTATGGATTTCTACTAGTCGTATTTCAATTTTATTTAGAAGAAGGATAGATAGTATAGGTACTACTAAAACTATATATACGATGCATCGTCACGTGTGATTATCATAGTTTGTATGACGTTAGTATAGATACAAATTTCTACAGTAAAGTCAAATCTGTGAAACCATAGCAATTTCAATTTTACCAACAATCGTCAGAATATGTATCTTGCTATATTCTATACATATATTCACATGTATCCATATGAAAGTTCAGGCAGTCTGTCAATCGTACTGTCTGTATCTCGGATTCATATTCACGAGACTAGAATATTTATATCAAAATTTACAGATACATATAGCAATGAGGTCATATTTAGCTGTAGATTATGTCCAATTTGATAGGAAACTAGTTGTAGAATATACACACTGTGTTTTAGCATTGTACATTTCATATGTACATGTATAATGTAACTTACACCAACTGATGTACACATATAATATATTAAATATACACACATGAACCTTCTTTTTTTTTAATATTTCTTTCTTTGTACTTTGTATATATTGGTAGATATCTACATGTACATATATAAATCGTATATGCTATAGGGTAAAAAAGTGAATAGGGTTGTTGATGGAGTATTTAAAGGGGAAGTTGAAGGTAAAATGAAAACGCTGGAGGAAAGCAAAGGGTAAATACAGAGGTGTAGTTGCTTTGGAAGTACATTGAACCCAACATACAGGTACGTATAGGTTGACAACCATTACGCACGTAACTTGTACCATTGAAACATATAAAATCCATGCGTAATCCACATAATCTATCCCCCATAGATTAATCTATCTCCCTTGGTACCAATTGCAGCTTGAAATATACATATATGAAAAAAAAAAAAAAATGTGTACTGATACTTGTATAAATACTTGTATAAATACACGTTTAAATAGCTATATCAATTTAAAAAAAAAATAAAAATAAAATGTTTACAAATGTTTTAAAAAATATTTAGATATTTATATAATTTAGTTATTTTTCTAAAATTTAAATTAAAAATTATTTTTTTATTTAATCAGGTTAATACACATAGTATATCAATATGTTATACCTATATTTACAAATAACATACATGTCGCATTAACGCATAATGACAAACATCAAAGTACGGAAACATGTTAATAGGATTTCGAAAAGGCAACCAGCAAATAGAACTCATGACGTGGCAAGCATCCAACTTCCATGGCTACATTCACATTTGAGTGCGTAATTTAGCGTTGGGTTATACTTCCACCCCTTTTTTGGTCTTCTGTATGAACGAATGAATATTTCGGTGAAGAGGGGCTTGGCCTCGGCTACGTTATACATACAGAGATTGCAAAGGGAGAAATAACTGGGTGGCTGGGTGGTTGGGGTGTTGGGTGGTCGGTACTTCAGTAAAATGGTGAGGCCACAGATGAGGTGAGGGTTGGGTTGATACTCGTGGACGAACAAATGGTAGAAAGGGTGACGAAGGTAATAGTGAGGAGGATGAGGTAGAGCAACACAGTTGTTTGTGTGTCAGCCACGTTGGGACTTTCCATATATATATAGGTATATTTTCTATCCTCTATAAACCCTCTACAGTTATACATTATTTATCTCACTTTTTTATCTATATCTAGTATTTCTATCTCCCTCAGCTACTCTCTATATACAACATTGTTATATACCAAGCATTTGGGGTAGATATAGTCAAAACAATATACATATATATCTATGTGTGTGCACGCTATGTGCGGGAAAATGTGGGTGGCTTAAAATTTACGTGTACATTGTACTGCACCTTTTACTCATTTCAGCCTGTACCCTTTCCTATATGTGTATTTTTTTTCATTTATTTATTTTTTATTTTTTTTTAGAAATGTGCTCTATATGCCTGTGAGCTATATACTTCAGAATCTATTCACATATATAGCAAAACATTGTGCTTTCACGCACAGAGAATAGAGTAGTACACTAAAGGGGGTGGAAAAAAAATGAGAGTTTTAGCTCAACTTATCACGTGTGCGTGTATTACTCGTTGTTGTTAAACTACTTCTCTATATCTATATGTTTCATTGGGGTTTGGGTAAAAGAGCTAGTAGGTATATGAGTTGAATTGTACACACGACTTAGGATTTATAGACAGACAGGTATCCTGTGAGACTCATGTTGATACAACAATGTACATTGGTGGTTTATACATTAGTATTATATGTCCTGGATTATAACGAATGAAAGATCATGTTTATAACGCAATGTATATATACAAGTAACCATTAAAATACAATCTATATATTTTCACCAAGATGTATATGCGTGTAAACATGTATGTTTAATATGCAGAAGAGAATTGAAAATCATATAAAATTGAAGCGTATGGGGGGTGGGTTTGATAGGTGTGGCTTTTGAACTATCAATGTAATTTGTCTGAAATTTTCAATCTCTGTGTTATCTTAAACCGTACCTTAAATATATTTTGATGAATATTATTTTCTTGTAAATTTAAAAAACTTTATAGTTATGATTTAAAATATACGTCAGAGTGTGTTGCACAGAAAAGTTATGAAAATATATGTATTCATATGTAACATACATATAAAAATAAAAGCCAGTGAAGCCAGTCAAAAGAATACCGTAAAAGACGTAGGTAAAAAGGGTGACAGTATGAGAACGAAAGGCACCCTATCTAGTGTTTTTTTTTTCTTTTTTTTTTTGCTTACAGAGATGGAAAGCTGCCGGGAGCACTACGTTGGCTCAGCTGTATTTTCTGTTCGTGGGGTGGTTGTGGTATGATGGTGCAGGTCGTTCTCTATACAAAGTTGGTATGAGTTGTAAAATAAAGGGATGAGGTTGGCTAGGTGGGTGTATATGGGTGGTTGGAATATATACATTGGATAGCTGGCAGGCAAGCAAGCAAGCATGCACGCAAGGGTACATTGCAAAAATAGGGTGAGGTTTGTTAGGGTAGGAGAATGGGCTGCTTTGAACTAAGCTGGGGTTAGAGAGAGAGTATATAGTACGCTTGGCGAGTTTAAAAGAAGAGGGTTGATGAAGGGCAGAGGGATGAACTATAGCTGTGTGCTAGTGGTTACATATATAAGGTATATATAGAACCTCACTGAGCCTCATGCGAAGATGCGATGTGGTAGGTGAGGCATATAGTAAAATGAGGTAGCTATATGAACAAAACTAGTGTTAAACAAGTAAGAGATAAAAAGAGATATAAACAAAGAAAAATAAAGATAGAATAAATTGTTGGATAGAGAAAAGGTAAAACTGGACACCACAACTCACCTATAACTGCTACTGAAATTACGATTCACTGCTCTAAATAATTCTCCTAACAATATAAGATTGCTTCGTTGGATTTTCAATGCATTTTTATTTTTATTTTATTAATTAACAATATTATCTAGTATTCATTTATAAATTTTTTAAATTATAATATATATTTTTACAATTATTGTGTGTGATAAAAAAAATAAATAAATATTTTAAAACATCAAAAATATTTGGTTCAACACTTTTTCAATGTAACAGTAACACGCGTTAATAACATTAATTCTATATTCATAACTTTTTGAATAATAAAAACCAAAAGATAAAAGAAAAATTTAATTATGTAAAAACAAAAAATAAATAAAAAAGTAAAAGCCTCAACTTATTACGCAATGAGGTCACTGTAACAGTTAAAAAATTTTCATGGTTAGTAGGGTGTGAATACAAAAGCTAATTAATAAAAGCGAAAATAAAAAAAAATAAAATAATGAAAAAGTATATGAATGAAAAAAAATAAGTGGGATAAAAAAAAAAAAAGATAAATAGCTATTTCATGACTGGGATAACCAAACTCCACCCCTATGTTTTCGATTCCACAACTCCCTAACGAATTTTGTCTCTTTTTCACATTTTTTTTTTTCTCCTCTCTTCAATCTACAGTTTACGCGCATAATAACAGCAGCTTAGAGAGAGACTAGGCTTTTTGCAGATTGAATAAATATATATATATGTGTGATGCTTAGAAAAATATAATGAATTATATTTTTTATTTTACTTTTGAATATAAAAAAGGGTAACATTTTTCTCCCTGATGACTTCATGACTATTGCTATATATTTATGATTACGTAAAATATTTTTAATTTAATCATCAATCATATATATATATATATATATATATATATATAAGTAAATTAAAAATAATAAAAATACTAAAAAATATATATTGTACTTAATTTAATTGTAATACATTTAGATATAGTAATTTGGAAGATACGCTAGAATACCCTTTAAATAAGCTCCAGTGAATGTCAGTCCCGTTGAGATTACTAATCGACCTAATGCATGAGTTGGTTGGGTTTGAAATCGAATGAGGTTTACGGCAATGCTCATAAGGGAACGTGCAATCTTACATATATAAGTAAATGTATATATAAGTTTTATTATTGTATATATGTATATATCACTGTCTACCTAAAGTGTGATCACGTACAAAGAAGAGTGCCGACGTAAAGATCTTCATGTTGAAGAGACCAAGCCTTGGTCCAGAAAATATATCTACTTTACTGAGGGATCTGGCCAGGTCGAATACCCAAGAGTCCCAGCCAGTCTCATCGTCCTCCCAAATGTATATATTCGTGAGCTTTTCTCTTGTAGGTCGAGGGGCAAAAGCCTACTTTACTTTTGCCTTAAGCCCCTAACTAGCATCCCTCATGCAGCGAGAGATTTTGTACAAGGTATTTTTTTTATATATATTTTTTTTTTTTTTAGATTTTTCCTCATCATGTTGAACGATTGCCATGCTATATATATTTTTTTTTATTTTACCTTTTTCAACTCTTTATTTTGTGTGCTTGAGTACATGTATATATATATATATTTAGTTTTTGATTATAAATTAATCATGATAATGACCAAATTTATGCATAAAATGATTCATCATTTTTCATTGTATACATATGACACAGCAATCAATCTCTTACTTTTACATAATGTAATAGTCAAGTGCATCAAAAGCTATTACAAGTGTACAGATAGCCTTTACGCATGTAATTTTTATTTTTTGCTGCATATATTTATAACTTACGCATATATATTATTAAATTTTTACTAAAGTCTTTTCAAAGTGTTAAATGATGCATTTGTGAATCATCAATTATACAATATGCTCGATGTAAGAGTATTACAATGTGCGAGCAAGAAGAAGAATTGCATGATATAAAAATCTTAAATTCAAGATGAAAAGCAAAATGAATATGTTGATAATAATTTATTATGAATAAAAATTGTTTTACGAATATTAAATATCATCATAATTATCATCTCATTATCATCAATATTAATAAATGACAAAATTTATTATTGAGCTGTGTAATTTTAATTATATATATCATCAATAATACAAATATATTTTGATTTTTTTTTTTTTTTGTTTTATAATGACATTAAATCAATGTATTTTGGAAAATTCATACAAGGTATAGATGTATACGAATTATGTCAATGAAAGCTAACTGACGAAGGGATACGTATTCAGACAAACCCAGTATACAAATATATTTGAAATATACGTTTGATGCAATAGTAATCAGGTAATTGCAGTCATATCATTCATTATGCATGCACAGGTCACTGTCAATGAATGATCTAGCACTTGATTAAATTCACAGTATAATATCAATACATAAATACAAATATATTCTCCTAGAAAATTTCTCTTATCACTAAAAAAAAAAAAAAAAAACAATTAAATTAAAAAGCTTTAATCAAAAAAATATCACTTCAATTATAATGACACAACTGTGAGAAAAATTTTCATTTTAATTTTCAAATGAAATATCATCATTTCCATGGGGAATTAAAAAAAATTTTCAAAGGGATAATTTTATTATAATAACGCACCCATATTTTGCATGCATCATAATAACAAATAATAATTTTTGATAGACTTATTAATAATACAAAAAATATAATGAAAAATTTTATTTTGCAAACTGAGTATGTGTTCAACATAAAAAAAAATAAATAATCAATTTTTATGACAATTTTTAAGATAGAAATTTCATTTGATTTTGAAAAACCGGATAACCAAACAGGTATGAGATTTTGAATCATGTTAACAATTTTCGGACAATGCAAAGCTCTGTTTAATATACATATATACATGTATACTTGCACTAACTTGTATGTATATATATTTTGAATGTATATATGGTCCACTGGAGGTTCAAATTTCCGGTCGAAACGAAGTCATTGTTGGTTCAGGGTTGGTTGAATTTTGTTAACTATGAGAACCACTGGTATTTTGTAGAGGGTACAGAGGAATGAAGAGTAAAGAACGGTATATATACTTCGAAGTATGGGTTGGTTGAGCTTTCGCTCGGGAATAGGGCTGTTTCCGGTACTGGTGCGAGAGGTATAGTGAGTAAAGAGAAGAGTAAAAAGCTCTACAGAAGGGCTAAAATGAGATAGAAGATGAGATATATATATATAGATATTGTGCTTGAAAGCCCTTACCCTCATTCATCCCATCCCCAAGTGAGGTTTACAGAGGAAGCTTTGCGAAAAGCAGGCTGTCATGGGGAAGGTAAAATAGAATGAGAAAGTTGAATATAGCTATGATGTTAAAGAGAAAGATATATACTATTGGGGTTACACAGTAAAGAGGAGTAACTGGGGTGCGGGCAAAATGGCCGCCATCCACAACCTGAAGGTGATCCTGGTATCACAAGTAAAACCTTTTGGTATTTTATCAAAACAAAACCAAACTGGTATTTGCTTCTATTACTGAATATAATATTTAGAAAAAAAACTCTCATATAATTCAATGATACTCTATATTTTTTTAACACATTTATTTTTATTTTGTAAAATATTTATAAGTAGTTTAGTATTTATAATCAAATTAAACAGTTAAATAATTTTATCTAAGGAAATATAATTTTTTTTTTTGATAAATTTAGTAGTAAAAATTTTAATCCAAAATTCAATATATATATATATTTTTTTTTTAATGATACTTCAAATTTATATACCTATTTTTTTTTTTTTTCATTACATGTTATAATTCACCCCCTTGAAAATATTTAATAAACCGATAACTCTGAATCAACACTCATAAAATCTTCATTCATTACATACGATCGTTATAATAAAATTTTCCATACACTAATTTTTATCCATCCCTCATAACAAGATTTACCCTATTTTTTATTTTTTTATTTTTTAAATACATTGAGGGAGAGATTATTTTGTATATGGTTACTCTGTCTGTTTTACAACTGACAACTACAGACAAAATGAGATAAAACATTATAATAATAATAAGAAAAAAAAAAATAAAGTGGTTAAAAGATAGGGAAATTACAAGAGGGAAAAAGTACTTGATAAAACAATTTTGTTAAAAGACAAGATATTATTTACTCATCACATTATTTATATCAACAGAATACTTGAGAATATCACTATGAAAATCAGAATAATTTTCACTTGTTATTATAATAATAACATAAAAATGACAATATAAAAAACAAAATAAAATTATTCATTAATTAATTAACAAGATACAATTTATCTTGATAATTATCACATTATAAAAATAATAAATTAAATATAAAAAATTATAATTTAAATAGTTTTATAATTAAAAAACATCTGTTGATGGGTTAAATAAAATTCAGTGTTAACAAGCACAAAAGATAGATATAGAATGAGAAAGTAAAGTAAGCCATACTATTATCATATTATATGCATTATAAATGTATTTGTGTATGGGGTATTCTTGCTTTTGTTATACAATTTACGAGTGACCCATACTCGAAGGGTCGTTTACTCCAATATTTATTGGTCTTGTTATTCATATTTGATTACCCAAAAATCATTCATAAATTTTATTGCTATTATTTTTTACCAATTACAAAAATCTTATATATAAAATTGTATAATTATATAAATTAATAAATAAAATATATCAAAATTAACTTTTATTATTACGAAGCACTTCATGATATAAAGCATCAATCTGATATTCAATTGATACCTGTTAACTTTTTATATATTTTAACCTGGTTTTACTTTATTTTAATTTTTTTTTTTTATTATTGTTATTTATAAATTATAATTAAGATGATATAAATATAACAATTGTATATATTTAATTTCTCAACAGTTTATTTTACAAAATAAACTATACTATCACTGTGATTTGATAATTAACATTTTGGGTAAAACTTAGTTTAGCTAACGAAATTTAGTTGATTCGTGTGTATAAATCTTGGTTTATATCGCAATTCAAGTAGTTCAACGTTGTACAAGCTTGCTGTCCTCTGGGTGCTAAACCAACTCAAGCCTCACAATACTACCCTCTACCCTTTCTGACCTTTATCACTGGATCTATATCTATTTTGTATATATAGTTATACATATATGTTGAGAAAAGGTTTTCTATAGAGTTCTGTATCACATCAAGTTACCAACACATTAACCAATGCATATTGCACCTTATATATATATATATATTTAGGGATGTGTGTGTAGTTGTACAACAAGGGTTCAACCCTTAAATGTATATATACTCACTATTCGAATATTCTCTCTGTACAAATCTGCTATATTTCAATGCAAATAAATGGAAACTCTCCATGTCAAACTACGAGTGGTCTTCTATTTTAAAAATATCATTTCTATCAATAAAAACTTTTATTATTTACTATTTTCAATGAAATTCAATAAAATAATAATAAAAACATTTAAGTAAATTTAAAATAAATGGAATATAAAATTTATAAAAATAAATAAAAATATTTAGATATATATGATTCAAAAAATAAACTATAAAATAATGCTTACTTGCTAAGAAAAAAAAAAAAATGTGAGAAAAAAACAGTTTGCATAGATTGTAAAAATAAAACAAAAGATTTTTCGTAAAAGTTCGTGACTTTTCTTGAATTTTTTTTTACTTTTTTGTTAATTTTTTCGACACATGAATATAAAAAAAAAAAAAAAAAAAAAAATAACAACTATTATTTTTAAAAATTATTTTTAGTATAGTTTATCTGTTTTTTTTTTTTTGTAAAAAAAATATTCAAAGTAAAAAATAAGAATTGATTTTTTTTATAAATGATAAGTCATTAAATTGACTGACTCAGAGAATACTTGAAAAAAAAAATAAAATACAGTGGTGAAGGATAAAAAAGAGAGTGGTAGTTGGAAAAAAATATATATGTCTATGTAACCTGGATATTTTCTATATATAAATGTACATTTTCTACCCTTGGTTTGTACAATCATGGCCAGAGCTCTGAAGAATATCTTTTTATATATCAGGCCTCATCCTCTCACGCTATCTATTTTTTTTTTTATTTTTTATATATTTTTTTTTTCTTGCTACTCTCAAAGCTCCCTCACAGAAAAGCCCTCTCTTTTACTCAGCTCAAATTCGTTTGCCTCTCTACCAACTCCAAACTTTTTTATTTTTTTTTAAATTTTTTTTTGTATTTTTTTTTTTGTTCATCTACTCTATCTCATCCCTCAACTCAACTCACTCCATCAACTCTTCTAATTCCACATTTTCTCAAATGTTGCAAGAAGAAAAAACTAAAACACATCATACATGTCAAAAATGCAATAAAAAAAATATAAAAATATAATACCACGAATATTTTATACCCTTCAAAATATCATAAATATACTTTACCATTTTATTTACTTATTTGTTTATTTAAAATTGATTTTTTTTATTATTATTTTATGTCAATAAAAATATATTGATAATATTTCATTTATTTATCAAGTTTATCACTTGAGAATCAAAGTATACTCATTAAAATAAATCAATCGAAATAATAGACTAAAATTTAAGTGAGAAAATTCCTTAGTACTTTGAATAGATAATTAAAAATTAATTAATCTTCTTAGAGTTATCATTACATTGACTTCTTTGAAAACTTTTAAACGTTTCATTTATCTTAAAGTTTAAAATAAAAAGTATATTTTTACAGTGTTTACTTTGCTATTTTATTTATTATTATTTATTTATTTATTTTTTTTTTTCGAGGAAATAAAAGAAAAATGTTGATAAAACTGGCAGCATGTTTCGAATATATGTATTTATATATACAAAAAAAAATAAAAAAAACAATCGATTTTAGAGTGACGTCAACGTTGAGAGTAAAATATACCAGGATAAGAAAGCAAAAAATAATAAAAAAAAAAAATTATATATAGACTATATATAATATTACGAAAGTGTAGGAGAATCATGGAACTAAACCTTGAAAAATAACCCTTCGTCTACGTTTATCGATAGTCTCAAGCTGCCTACGCCTTCTTTTTCTGTGATCTGACAGCTACCCGAACGCTTTTACTCCCAACTCCCATCAAAACTTTCTATCTGGTTTTTTTTATTTTAACTCTACTTATATATATACTTTTTTTTTTCTTCTATATATTGTTGAGTTAGCCTGCCAGGTTTTTTGCTTGAAGGCGATTCAAGTAAAAAGGGCAGAAAAAATATGAGACGCAAAAAAAATAGTAGTATATATTTGTGTTGATAAGGGGGTGAAAATAAAAAGAAAAAAAAAAGAGAGGGTAGTAAAACGAAACTAAGCACCCATTTCAAGGAGCAAAGAATCACGAAGAATCAGCGAAGCTGAGTAAAGAAGATTTCACAGAAAAAAAATAGGGTGAATAGCGTTTGAGAATACGAAAAAATGGGTGGTTGTTGGGTTGGAAGATTGCTAAAGAAGATGAGTTGGGATAAAGGTTGCTATAACGTATATAAATATACAAAAAAAAAAAAAGAAAAAACTGGTCAAACTATACAAAAAAAGCACTATTGATATAAAAGCTAGGGTGGTATACTAGTATTTTCACCCTCTTTGTACCACATCCTGAGCTTTCATATCACTCTCTATACATACAGCTGGATACATACATTGTTGTTATCATTATTGTTGCTATTATTATTAGAACTATTTTTGTTAATATTTTTTTACAAAGTAAAATATCCCTTTAATGAAGGGTGTCTTACAAAATCATACCTTGAATTTTTAATTTAATCAAGTAATTAATTTCCTTTTTAAAACTTTTTCTTTAACAAAAAAAAAAATATAATAAATCTAAAAAATTTCATAGTTTAATCTTTGAAAAAAGAAAAATAATTAGTTCAAGTATACCGAGTTTATTCTTAACATTATCAAACTTAAATATTTTTTAAATTTTTTTATATTTTTATTTTTCTTTATTCAAGGATTTAGCTGATGTCTAAAGTGGTTATTGGAAGAGCTCGTTCAAAAAGCTGGACGTGAATTTGAAAAGAAAGAAAAGAAATAAAAAACATGAGGGAGAATAAAAAAATAAAAATAGCAAAAAAAAAAAAAAAAAGTGAGGAAACGAGAACAAGCTGAATAAAAAAAAAAAAAAAATAAATAATAATAAAAAAGGGGGATAGTGAGAAGGGTGGACAAGCGAGTTGGTTGACGTCGTAGAAAAGCATTGGGGATATTAAGGGAAAAAAAGAGGGTAGTGGGTGGTTGGGTGAATTGGCAAAGAGGGGTAAAAATGGGGTGGGATGACAACTGGCCCTTCTTGCCGGTTGAGAACTTCTCCACACCACTTTCCGCTTCTATTGTGATTTATGCCCGCGATGAGGGTGGCTACGTTGAGGCTCTATATATGGGTTTAGACATCGAGGGATCTTTCCCTTTATTTTTTATTTTTTTGCTCATGTTATTTTATTTTTTTATTTTTTTTTCTTATTTCTTATAGGTACTTTTATGGTACTTTCTTCAATCCTTCAGTATGCTTCTTTTTTCTATCTATCCTTATTTCTAACATTTTTTTTTTTATTTTTCAAATACCTATGCGATCTTTCTCAACGAGATTACAAAGAATCGTGGGCACCATATATAGAGCTTGAGACGTGAAGCGTTTCGAAACGTTCTACTTTGCTGCTACTCTTAGATATATATTTTTTATATTTTTTCTCTTTTTATTTTTTTTTTTAAACTCAGTTTTTTCATTTTCACCCTTATTTCACCGTCTGACCCCCTTTTTTTTCCTTACTTTATCCACGAAAAACGAATATCGTATGGGTATATGTGCGGGCAGATAAATAGCTAACCATATAGTCGGTTACCCTGTTGAGGGGAATTTGAAATTTAATTTGTCGATAGTGCGCTGTATTCGTTATGCCTTTAACAATTTACTTTATTTTTATTCTATTTTACATTTTCTGGTTTATATACAATACAAATGTGTTGAAAAAAAAATACTTAGTGAATTACTAAAATGCAGGTAAGTTTTATGTATATAGCTTTATGTAATTTCAAAAAAAATAATAGAATAAAAATAACTTCAAGTGTCAATTGATAGAGTGGTGATGGTGATGGTGATGATGATGATATTATTCTGTATTTATCATACATTTAGATGTCTGTCATGAACATTCGTTCTTAAGAAATAACAGGACAGATATATTCATTTTTCTGTTTCTATTTTATATATGAAAAATGATTCTGACCCCGGTTCATCTCAGTTTATAGTTATCCCCTAGAGATATATATACACCTATATACGAATAACTCTTCAAGTTTTTTTTTTTTTATTTTTACTTTATCTTTTTCTATTTCTCTCAATCTTACTACAGAACCCTCATATTCACCAGGATTACAATGAAAAATAAGCTAAAGAGTGAAAAAGAAAAATAAAAAAAAAAAATAATAGCAGAAAAAAAAAAAAAAAAAGAAGACAAACCACCCTTAGAAAGACTACAGTGATAAGATCGCTTGTTTAAAGTTTGAAATTTAAAATGAAAAGCCAGAGAAAATGTGGTTCATGGTTTGTTGTACATGGAAGCAATGAAAAGTTGAAGGGGAAATAAAACCATTAAATTAGAAACGATTAAGCTTCTGAAATCTCAAAAACTATTTATCACTGTTTACATATACTAAAATTGTTTAAATTGTTTTATATTTATTTATTTTTATTTATTTTACTCTTTTCTATTTTTTTTTCATCAAATACAAATATATATTGAATCACACCTCTATTATTTTATTATATATTATATAAATACATGTCAGTAAATATTTTTCTTTATAAATAAAAATATAAAACAAAATCATGACTGTATAAATAAAATTTAGTACAAAAAACTGTTTGTATTATTGCATTGGTTTTACATACTGTCAAAGAAGTTTTTATTCACCTCTAGGCGATGAAAGTGTATAAAAAAAAAAAATAACAAAAAAAAAATTGCAAAAGCTGGTAAATTCAAAATCGTTTTTCAAGGCATGATATCATTTTTCGTTATATATATACAATGAAATTGGGTATAGCCCATATATAATAAAACGATTTTACATATTTTTAAACTTTAAAAAAAAATATTTTTAAAATAAAAAAAAAAAAAAAAAATGCATATTTTTATTCAATTGAACTAATAAAATATGTTATCA
The DNA here is from genome assembly GCA_011426435.1 of Lysiphlebus fabarum. Lineage (NCBI taxonomy): Eukaryota > Metazoa > Arthropoda > Insecta > Hymenoptera > Braconidae > Lysiphlebus > Lysiphlebus fabarum. The sequence goes on from WSYQ01000013.1 coordinate 546,180, forward strand.
AAATAAAAAAAAGGGTAAAACATTATTTTATAAAAATTAAATTATTTCTAAAAATTATATTCAAAGTTATATTCAAAATTAATTTTATTTTACATTAAAACTTGTCTATGTATAAAGTGACTATTTTTTCTTAACGAGAATTCGATCACAAGTTATATATTCCCAGATGATTTTAAAAAAATTTCATGAAAATAATATTTAAAAAAAAAAATAAAATAATATCCCGAAGGTTCATGTGAAGATGGGTGTGTAAATGTATTTATCTGTATATAGCTATATGAGTCTGGATAAACGGATAGAGGGATAAAAGAAATGTCTCTGACACGGCAGCTGGGTAGTATCTTTTGGTGGAAAAGGGCTCGCCAGGGTATTGGATGCCAAGAGCAAAAACGTGCGTGTGTGAAAAACTGGTCTAGTGGAAAGAGACCGGTGGGAAGAATAAGAAAAGGTGATGGGTGTTTTGGGGGTTGGGTGGTTGGTTGGTTAGAAAAAATGGGTGAGATAGAAAATTGAGCATGAGGGTGGATATTTATATGTGTAGATCCATATATACATTTGATAGTAGAACATTTTTGTATATATATAGAGAGAAAAACGTAGAAGGTCGAGTTAGGTTGGATAGAGAACAATTTTACCGCACACAAGCCATTTCATATTACTGTTCTGTACTCTCCTTTTTACTCACCCTTAACGTGAAAAACCCTCGTCGTTCTCTCAGTTTACTTTTATTCCTTTTCAACCAACCCAAGACCCCACCCTATCGCGAAATGAAAACCAACTTCTCTGGCGCTGAATTTCTCTTCTACTTTTATTTCTATCTCACTCTTATATATATATATCGTCATTCCACTTTTTTTTTTTTTTAGTTTCAACGTCGCCGAGTCCTAGAGTCTCACTGAGTCCTTTGGGAGATGCTGAATCGCAGCAAGTTGGGCAAAGAGGATAAAAGGATGCTCTATATATAAAAAAAAAAAGATAGAAAACCAAGGATTTGATAACCACAGGGTGAAAAAGAAAAATGAAAATAAAAAAAAAAAAATATATATATATATATATACTGAATTGAATGGTTTTTGCAAGGGTGGGTATTTGTCCAGCGAAAAAATAAAAATAAATAAATGTGGGTGTTATTTTTGATATAGATTTTTTTATTTTTCTAAAAACATTATTAATTACATTTTCTAAAAATATTTCTCAAGACAAAAAAGCAATATTCTGTAATTTTTTTCAAAATTTTCCAACAATGTTCATCAAAGTATATTTCTATGATAAATCAATTTTTTAAAGTAAAAATTGTAATTTGAACAAAAAAAAAAATTACTAAAATTTTATTCATTGAGTTTATGATAGTATAATATTATTTATTTATTCAACAAGTGAACGATTAAAGATAAGTAAAAACAAAAAAAAAACACTACAAATACATAACTTTTTAATTTTTTTTTTTAAATTTAAAGATATAAACGTATAAATAGATAATTTTCATGGGAATATAAAGTTTTAGTAATATAGAAGCAAAACCTAGAAGGCGTTCAATATCAAGGGTCTTTCCTCTGGCTTCTATACCTCTTTCATGTCCTGGACTTTCCGGGACTTTGTCTAGTCTCTTTGTCGTCTCCTTTATCTTTCTCTCTCCCAATGTCTCCTGACAGTGGCCAAGAGCCATCTTCAACGTTAGCCCAGTGGTATAATACAGTATAATATAATAGCGATGGTGGTAGTAAAAGTAGAAGTAGTAGTAGTAGTCCTTTGGGGTAGAGAAACACCAACGTTATAGTGGGTTGGACTGGTTTGAAGGTAGAAGTACTATATATATATGAGAGTTGGGTAGAACTTGAAATGGAATGAGTTTTAGGGAATGAGTGAGTTTGCCAGAGAGGTCTGCAAGGTAGTAGCCCGAAGTGATGGAAGTGGTGATGGTGGTAGTGGATATAGATAGATAAATAGATAGGTAGATAGATACTAGGGTGTTTGGCTTGGTATTCGTTATGTGAAAGCGAATAACTGTAGAAGGAATACGACTAGGTAAAAGGATGGTGAACGAAAGAGCCATGGATGTGGCCAAGAGCCTTATACTACTCGTTCTAGAAATGATATTAATTTCGGGTAAAGCTCCCTTCATCTTTCACTATATATATATCTATATATACCAACTTCAATTCTATACGGATTTTCATGCGGGATTCAAAAAGGGTCGAAATCCCAAGTATACCTATATATAACTCTAAAAAATAAAAAAAAAAAAAAACTGAATAAAGCTTTTTTAAAAAATAATAAAATATACTATTTTATACAGTTGCAGTCATCAATGTATATTTTAATTTAATTTTTAAAAATTCCAGCAATTAATTTAATATTAATATGAAAACAAAATATTTGACAAAATTATTTTGCTTTTTTTATACAATTTTGATGTATAATAGAGTATAGCTTTGACGATCCTTTGTTTCAGTGGTCAACCCTTTTCTACAGAGGCAGCAGCAGCAGCAGCAGCACATATAGCCCAAAATTCCCCAGGGGCATAAAGCATTTGTACGTGGGAGTGTAGCTGGGCTCATGCCTAGAGTCTGTACTCGACAATTACCAATTTGTTCATCGTTATACGAGTGCAAGAGATGACTGTATATATGCATATAAATGCATGTTGCATAGACATATATATACACACCATGTTGTATAATATGTGTATCTATTTGAAACATACGAGTTGTGATTTTGATGATTATTATGTGACAAGTTTTAACTGATTAATTGTTACAAAATTTTCATATACTAATGTGTTGACATGATTGAATATTATATATATATATATATGAAATTATCATACAATATTAATTGTATAATCCTTTTATAGATATTATTATTAATTTTTTTTTTTATCTCATATTTATATTTGTTTGTTTTTGAATTTTTAAATTTCGTTTTTAATATTCGACAAGCAGAGAAAATCTTTTAGTCAATCTGTCGTTGTAATCTGACCCGAGGCAGCACTAAATGACAACTCTGCAGTAAAAAAAAAAAAATATATCTAAAAAAATATATAAAAATAAAAAATCGAGGACAGAGGGAGAAAAAAAAAAAAAAAAATATACCAGAACCCTTAAAATTTCAACGAAGAAATTATTTTACGAGCTGCGAGATATATACTATGCACTGAAAAAAGAAGCCTCGTTTTAGGAAAAAAAGAGAGAAATATAAATAAAATAAAATAAGGTTTACAGCCGAGTAGGTAGAATAGGGGCTTCGTGACTGGATTATCAGCATGTTGACGTAGTTGCCAAGGGGAATGACGATGAAACGGTAAAACTTTCAAATAGACGACTAGAATTTTTTTTTATTTTTTAAATGAAATTTTACTTTCATTTTGTTGAAAAAAAAATAATAAAATTACGTTAATATTTTTTTTTTAGTACGTGATTTTATCTTGAAAATGTTATTTATAAAAAATTAAGAAAAATTTTATTGATATTATTTAAAATCTTTATTGCAATTACTTTGTGTTGACTGTTTTCTCTTTCATAATTATCATTGAATTGTAAAAGAGCTTTTTAAATGAGAATCCTAATATTTAAGTTGAGTAAATTTTACGTTTAGATAAACTTACAAAGTATACTGTAAATAGCTTAAGTATATTATATATACATTTAAAATCTTTTAAATGTATATTTTTTTATTATCAAAACAACATTTCCGGTAGCAGGGTTATTTTATTTTTTTTGTTTTCCCAAATACCTGAACGCATTCTCACGATAAGCTATACAAATAAATTTTATTTTTTTTTCAATAGTTTTATGCATTAGTATATATAATCATGTCCTTCATTATATTGGATATTGATAATGTCATTGTTATCATATAAACACGTCATAATTTCAAATATGTATTTTCCTTATTCACCAAAAATAAATACAAAAAAAAAAAAAAATAATAATTTAGTCAAAACGGGGCGTGTGAGCGTATAAATGCTTATCAGTTTTAGTCAATACAGTTTGTTTTTCCCTTTTCTAATCTCAAAAAACAAATATAATTTTGTAAAAATATAAATATATTAATTTAATCTTTTTAAAATTTTTAAAAAACTGTCAAATTTTAGATAAAATTATAAAAAGTTTAAACAATATTTATTAAAACTACATTTGGATGTTGCATTTTTTTTTTGTTGGTCTTTTCAAGTCTGGATTGAAATCCTGTATGAGAAAATCCGTATGAAAGGTGTGATTGTGAAAAGTAAAGGTGCAACACAACAGGATGTATAAATTTTATAAAATTATTTCAGGATATTAGGACTAGTTTATGCAAGTCATTTAACTGTTAATACACACAACCAGTTAAAAAGTTTTTTATATTATTATTTGTTTTTTTTTTTTTTATTTTTATTTTTATAGTAGACTCAACTTCCTGTTCAATCTTTACCAGCCAAAACTCATGAATTTTTGCAAATGTCATGACCTTTAAAAAATTTATAATATTTAATTATTATTCAACTTATTTTTATGACAAAACAAAAAAAAAAATGAAAGAACAACTTATTATTTTTATTTTTTTTTGTAACGTTTGGTCACTTTTGAATTGTCTTAAATTAAAAGTTAAATTTTATACTCATAACTTTGAACATACATCTGCAGTTATATATACAATAATCAAAATTCAAAACATCTGTGTCTGTATTATACAACTTAATTGCATCATATATATAAATATCTATCAACCGAAAACAACGACCTTTGACCTTAATTCTCATCGTCCATTATCGGAGGATATGTCCGGACATGGGAATATCTCGATAGTCTGTTATACAGTTACCTCTAATTACCATTGAACCGACAGTACTGTTACAGCTTGTAACCTTATCACAAGATAATTTGATATTCAGTTAATTCAATTTACAAAATATAAACATTTATCATATAAATATTAAATCTTAAACAATAACATCATTATATATATTTGATTTAAGCAATTTAAGTAATTATTAAATTTATATAATAACTCAATATATTAAAATCAAATAATAATAGACAATATACACATATTACACCAAAATCATAACTATATATATATGAATAGTTGTCATACAGATATATATGAGTTTGTATAAAAACAGTTTAATATAATTCACATAAATTTCTACTGGGAATATTACAAGATTATTGCCAAGGTGTATATTCACTGTTAAATTGTTACGTGACAATATTATATCGTGTCATTTGATTTGAGGGTTGTATGCATAAGATTATATATATCTAGACTATCAACAACTATATATGGAGAAAGTTAGTTAGAGTATATATCCAAGTATATCTCAAGGGAAATGGTCGCGCACGATTGACTTGGTCTTGTCTATGTCATTCATCTTTGTTGAAGAACGATATAGAGAGCTTCATCATCATTATACATTTTACCAATATGTTATACACCTGAAGCAATATAATACAATACAATGACAACATTTCCTTCAATCAGAGTCTATAGCTGTTAATTAAATGCCATGCAAGAATCATACAGTAAGATCCAACACATGTGTTAACGTATATAATCGACAATCTACTTGTCTGTCAGGTGTAATGATCATGATGATGATGATGATGATGATTATAATGGTGATAATAATTACTTTGATGAATGATTTGTTAATAAATATAAATATTTGAATAATTTATATTTAAAATTTATAAAATAGTTTATTTATTTCTCTTTTTTTTTTTATTATGCAATTTCTTGGTTATGTCCATAGCAAATGGAAAATTTATTTTTTACATTATTCATTTTATTTTTTTATTTTTTTATTTTTTATCATGTGTTTCTTTTTCGTTATGGATACAATGTACCTATGCCTCTCATCTTTCTATTTTTTTTTTATTTTTTTTATTTTCGTTGAACTCAAAGACCAGCATTGAACATCTTGGGAATGCATCAACGAGAAATAGAGGTACTCTTAGGAGGTGGCAACGTGGCCACCATGTGTGTACCAGCCTCGCTGAAGGGCAAACTCAAGAAGACTATACACACATTTTTATTTTTTTTTTTTATATTTTTTTACCTTATTTTATTTTAAATATATGTGTGTGTATATATGTTATTTTTTTCTTTTTCTTTATCTCAGTTTATTCCTTTTCCCTTGACACTCTCTCAATGTATATACCTTTATGTCTGTTACCAGCACCGTTGACTTTACCACCGCTATCCTGACACGTCCTGCAAGAATAACGACTTGCTATTTCTTTTTCTATTTTTTTTAAATTTTTTTTTATCGTTTTTTTCTGTTGGTCTGATCCCACACTACCTGATGAATAAAAACATAGAGAGGTGGCGTGTGAAGATGAAGTTGGTGAGAGTATTTGACATAGAAAAAAAAAGGAAGTCATGTTAAAGAATTTGTTTGACAGTTTTTTTTAATGTATTTGAATGATTTTACTTGTTGCAGGAATAATTTAAAACCCTCATAATAAAATTTCATACATCTTCATCTGTTTTTTTTTTTGATTGATAATAAATTTATCAAAAAACTTTAGTAACTGAATAATTTTAAAAGATACCTGATGGCAACATTAAGAGAAATAAAGTCAATCGATATTGATTAAAATATTCTAAGTCTACCCTTACTTAAGTTGACGTTTATTAATTCTATAATTCTTTTCTAGATCAACTTGTTTGTATATAAAATTCATATGTTAAATATAAAAATTATAAAATTCAGTTTCACTATGTATATATGAACAATTTGGCAAAAGTATACAGTCTAAGGGATGAAAGAAAATAAAGGGATAAAACCCTTGAAGCAAGACGAGAATTTTATCAAATTTTTTTTTGTATATTTTTCGTTAACCCATTTTTATTTTTATTTTTTTATTTTATGTGGATGTATGTATGTTTTATTTTATATTTTTTTTTTAACCTAAACTGGAAAGAGGCGTCGAGGGGTTGTGTAGTGGAAATGACGGGGATGAAAAAAGTAAAAATAAAAATAAGAAAATAAAAAGAAAAATTATATGAAAAAAGAAGGTGGTTCAGGGAGAATGAGAAAAACAGAAAAAGGTTGGTATATGAACGTTAGGGACGAGGTGCTGGCACACAGTAGCAATGTTGCGATAGTTTAGGGGTGGAAAAGAGGTGAGCGGTAAAGAGAAATGAGGGAGAAATGTTGAGAAGAAATAGAGGGTGAGCATCAGGCTTGGTTGGAGATCCATAGGGGCGCCCAATGAAAAAAAGTAAAAATAAACTAAAAAAATGTAAAAATAAAAAAGGGTAGGAGTTAAGGGACCACCGCCCAAGGCTCCAAGAACTCCCAGGGCTTGTCCAATGCCCAAGTGGACTTTGTGTTCACGCACGAAATCGATGAGACAAAGTGTCACAGGCTTCTTCATATATATATATGTACAGTTACACATATTACATACAAAGCAATAAAAAAATATAAAAAACTGATATGTCTGTGGTTATTTGAAGGAAAACATATTGGTTATTGGCATAAATAGTACATGAAAATATGAAATGAAAAAAAATAAACACAGTGAATAAAAAAACTGTAAATCTTGAATTATTTATTTGGGATTTTATTTTTTTTTTGTTATTTTCACAATTTCTACTATCATTGTGGCAAAAATTATCTATTGTCTTTCATTCTCTTATTTTCATTGTAAAAGTACAAGTTTTTGAAAAAAAAAATTTAACCAAAATATTTCGATGGTTTTGTACATCTTGTTCAATTTAATATATAAACATGTACAATTAAATTAATTTGTTTATTTGAATTAATTGTTATACGATTATGATTGAAAAATAAAACAAATTTTCAACACCCCATAATACAGTATATAAATCAAACCCCTCTAAACAAAATTTAAAATCGAATTTTCAATTCCCTTCTGATGGTCTTATTTCCTCAGTAAAAAATTTCATCCATAACTGTCAAACTCAGTAAATTAAATTGATGTATATTAAATATACAATCAATTGTTTTGCTAACAATTATTATAAATTATTTTTAAAAAAATTATTTGACATAGTTAAATTGTTGACGAAATAATATAGGTATATATTGTCCAACAAAACATTGACTTGCCAATAACATATATACATACACAAAAGTATCTATACTTTCCGCTTGCTTGACGTTATTATGTTCAATTTTACGCTTACGTAAATCGTCTTAAAGTCTTTTTCAAGTTATTCACAAACCTCGTCAAGTATAAAGCCAACTTTTGTCCTATATATTACACTCTTTATACAATCTCATCAACAATATATATACACAAACACACCAAAATCAATGTATACAACCAAAATTTCTATATAAATCTTTATATATACATGTAAAATCAATGTGTGTATTTGTGTATATATATATACATGAACAAAGTAAAGATACTTCATCCAATGTCCAACATTAACCACCTTTCGTGAAAACCTTCTATGTGGACTTCACGTAATTTACAGTACAAGCAAACATGTTACATTTTGTGAAAAGTACATATGTATTGGTGTTTGTAACTAAACACGAAAACTAAAGTCTTCTATATATTTATTTTCAAGAGGGTAGTAAAAATAAGGGGTGGTAGTTTGATGTTGGAAGAAGAGACTTTGAGAGCATCAGGGACTAAAGAAGGGTAAAGTAAGTTTTGAAGTACATACTGAAGATAGGTTTATATATATATATATGAAAACCAAATAGATAGAAATAAACGAGAAAGAGAAAGAAAAATAGGTGTGAGGTGTAAAAGAAAGACCAGTAAAGAAAGTTTTCCTCAATTCACGTTTCAATGTTCTATGTGTCTAACATTGGACATTTAAACATATACATATATACTATTCCAATGTTAAAATTCTATCTCTGTTATTTCTCAATAAACTTATACAGGGTATAGAATTGAGAAAGAAGAGAAGCCCCTTTTCGGACAGATGAGTGTTTTTCCCCTTTTCTATAGTACATCACCCCCATTTTCATAAAAGTACCACGTGTCTTCTTTGGTTAGTTTGCTCCCTTCGTTATACTTAATCATCCCCGCTTCACCTCTTTATCTATCCTCTCAATTTTGTTACTAACCCTCTTTGACCCTTTCCATTCCCTTTAAAATACTGTCTTTCTTTCTCACCCAATTTTGACGGTGACAGACCCTACCCAATAGGGTATACCATCATGATGTTACTACTACTGATGCTTCTGCTTTTGCTGCTGCTGCTGCTGCTACTGCTATTTCTACTGCTACTGCTGCCTGGTTGTTTGGTTCTGATACTACTACTACGACTATGACTACTATTACCAACACTATTCTCCCGCTGCTATCAACGCCCCATAGACAAGGGGGTTAGTAGAGAAGACAGGGGCAAACTCACGGCAACACACTGTGAAGAGGCACATACTCTATACCCACCGTCACCCACACTATATGCGAAACACGGGGAATACACCAAGAGGTATGAAGGGGGAGAAAATGCGCACGAAGTGAAAAGGGGTGCGGGGAAATATACATATACATTCTCAATATATACACTCATAGGAAGGGCATATTGGTGGGGATTGGACAAGTCGCCGTTGCGTCGCCAGTTGTTAGTTCGCTTTGAGCGCTCATCTTACGAGGGTTCAATTCAAATGTTGATCCTCGATATATATTGTGATTAAATATTATTCACTGAAAAAAAAAAATAATAAAAAATACACAACGTGAAAAACGTAGTTTTAAAACGTTTAAAATTTTCATCAAATCATACATAACGATTTAATTAATTGAACAGAAAAAAATACAATAAATTTAATAATTTATTTAATATTTTACTTTCAATTTCTAATAATCAGTTAATTTAATTTTTTTTTTAAAGTAAAAGTACGAATTTATTCAAAATTTTAAAAATATATTACAAGGACAATTCGTGGTTTAATATTTTTAATAAAATTTGGCAATATATCTGAAGATTTTTATAAAAAATCTGACAAGTGTTGAAATACATACTGGTTTTTTGAAAAAAATATCCTGTTAAATTCAATTGTTATTATTTCTCTCGTTAATAAAAACTGACAATTTGTGTGAATATTTATGTGAAATTATTGTTGAGAGAAATATTTTTGTGAACAAAAAAAAAAAAAAAAAAAACAGATAGACAAAGAAAAAAAAAGATAAATAATAATTTGACAGGAAGTGTGACGTGAAATAAACATGGTAATTAACCCAGTGACAAACCGAGATTTTGTGATAGAACAAAAATTATAAAACAAAATAATTATAAGGAAGAAAAAAAAATTTAAAAAAAAAAACCAGATAAAAGAACTTTGGTCCAGAGGAACTTTGCAGTTATTATCGTATAATTGCGTCATGTGTTAACATCGTCTTGGCACTATTTCTTTCTTCCTCTCTGATCGTTTAGAGAACACTCGTCATTCTCCTACGTTTTAAAACAAAAAATAATAAAAATAATAATAATTTATCTGTTGAATTATCATCATCATTATTATTATTATTTTATAAATCAAAATAATAACATATTTTGCGTGCTATTTGTCATTCTCTTTTTATTATCCCTCTTATTTTTACCAAATCAAAATCCACCCACCAATCAGTCCACCCGCTCATACCTCTCTACGTCAATCGTGTGTTTGTCTCTTTATTGGACACTTTGGGCGATAGGAGAACGTGAACGAAGCCGGCAATTTTCCACGCGGTGCCAGGCCTCAATATGTCAGCCAAGCGAAAGGCCACTGCCATCATGCAGCACCACAAGGTGAGTCGACGAGTTTCTTTGTCTATCATGTACTTGTTTATTACATTTTTTTTTTTTTTTTTTTTGTTTCAATTATTTTTTGTTTCAACAGACTTTGTTGTTTCGTATTTTTTTGTTATCTGTACATTCGAATATATACTGTACTTTTTTGTTTTAAATCAAGAATTGCCCGTAAATCTGTCTCGCCGGTCCACGTGATTATGTTTTTCCTTGATTTTTATTTTTCTTCTTTTTTTTTTTTTTTTAATCTCATATTTATGTTTAATTTTTTCTAAAACTATTTTATTTTTTCTACATTGCGAATTCTAGTCATTGACTATAGTCAAAACACATTTTTTACATTCACTTTTTTTGTTATTCACTTTTTATGATCAATTCAACCTCGAAAATACTGGTTAATTGTTGCTGGATAAATAAATGCTATATTCATATTTTATTTTTTTTTATTTACAAGAAAATGAAGATTTAAATTGCTCATGAATTTGTATCTGATTTTTCATGTATACTGATGTAATTGAATAGTAATGTGTTAATACATTTACAGAACATAGAATCATCGTAAAACTACTCAAATGATTGCTTTATGAATGAATAAAAAATAAATGAAAATATCATTATTATCATTTTTATTTTTTCGATTATTTAAAAATTATAATTTAATTTAAAATTAAAAGGTCAAAATTGTTATCTATTTTGCGAAATTACTTTGTTGATTGTAATTGTTTCTAAAAATAATTTAATACAATCTTCAATTCCCTGAATTTTTTAAATACAATTTTATCATCATCAGTCGAAATGAGATATGATGATGTTTCGATTATTGAGTTTACGTTGAGTTTTAAATTGAAAGAATTATGGCGATTTATTATTATTTTTTTTTGTTTTCATTAGATACGATTGATAAGATAGTAGAGTATGAAGAATTTTAAATATAATCAATTGACCTCGTCATTGACGGTTAAAAAAACTTCCTTGACTGATTTTGCTATCAGATAATTGACTAATAAAAAATTAAAGATTATATTTATTTTAATTTTTTATGAGCCAATTGATTAGCAAAATTATTACAAACAATTATTTAAAATTTCCTCACTCATACAAATATATATATATATATATATAAAAAATAATAAACCGAATTGTTTAATTTACTTTTTTTTTTTAATATTTACATTTTATTTTATTTTTTTTTTTCATTATCTTGCTGATTTGTTGTTCCAATTTTTTATATTTATACACGCAACAAAAATGTGTATGCATATCAAAGCCTGAAAATATATTTTCATTATATTGTTTTTATTTTTATGTATTTTTATTTCATATTTGACCATATTGATGGACAATTTTCAAAGGCTTTATACATCAATACAATTGGTTTTAACTTGCAAATCAAAACAAACATAGAAAAACAAGTATTCTAGAATTTGATAACAAAAAAAAAAAAAAAGTTCTTCATGTATGAGTTTTTTTTTATAGGGTAGAAAAAATTGATTTGAAAACAATTCAGAAATTTGATATGGAGTTTGAATGAAATCATGGGTATACATATAAAACCGCGAAAGTTGAGTTAGAGTTTGAGGTAGGTTCGGGACGCGTTCGACTGGTGGCGTCCTTGTCGTATTTACGATTTAAAACGACTGAAACAAGTGCAGAATTGGCAGATAAATTTATCCTCGTCTGACATTAAATGTTGCTATAGTAATTTCGTATCAGACTGTCTCTTACATTATCAAATACAAAAGTATATGTATGTACGAATATAAAAACAACGTGTGGGTTCTTTTTTTTTTTTTTTTTATTATTTACCAGTCATTGCCCATAGCTTTGTCTTTGTTATTTGAAGGGGTTTAATTTTAAAAATTTTTTTTTTATAATCTCTCTCGCACTTATATACCAACATGAGTTTACCTGGCTCTTTGGCGGTCCAACAGGTTATATTTTTACAGTGTCTTTCACTATTCTCGCACAATGTTACTCTTCCCGGTTATGTACCTACATTTTTCTCTTGCCTCCCATCTTTAACCACCCTTTTTTTTTTTTTTTATTACTTTGCAATCCTTCTCGTCCCTTTTTGCTGTAATTTTTTTTTTAAATTCCTCTTTTAATTTTTCTTTTGCCCTCATTTCCTCTACACAGTTCTTTGTCCTACGTTAACTTTTCGACTTGTTTCTTTTTTAACTCTTTTTTTTAGCCTATTTTTAATTTTTTATTTTTATTTTAACTTTTTCTTCGTCTTTTCAATTTATTTCTTTTTTTTTTAATTTATCTTTTTTTCTTTACTGGATTGGAGGCTATGTCCGGTGAATTTAAACTTTTTTTTTTTTTTTTTTTCATTTTATCGAAAGAAGTGGATAATAGGATCGTTCGTTCTCTTTTGCTAAATTTTCTTTTGATTTCTTTTGCAAAGTTTGCCGATTCTCGTTTGTATGTATCATTGTACAGAAAAAAAAAAAATATATGAAAAAAAATTCAGACAGAAAGAACCTTACCACAAGGTGGACCATAGAAAATCATTCTGACCCCCTTTTTAGGAGGCTCCTTGTCTCAATGTGAATCATGGTGATCACCACAGTTGAGCGTCCATTTGTAACCGGTCTTTCTGTAGATACCCCTCATCAAGTTTCAATTGCAGTATGTATTTTCTAACTGGCTTCACCACAAAATGTTGTATTCCATTTAAAAAAAAATTACAAATTTAAAAAATAATCAAATAAATACCACTTGAATATATATTTATTTTACAAAATAATATTTGTCTATACATTATAAATGACTATTGTTAAATTGATAACCATATATTGTAGTTAATTTATAATGATAGCTCAATGACATTTTGATAAATTAAATTGAATTCAATATATATACTCAGTGAAACTTGTTTTTTCTTCAATTTAAAGATAAACCCATAATTAAAAATGATATATTCATCTTTAAAAAATGAAAAAAAAAAACATGTAAATTATTTTTAATTAAAAATAATAGATATTTGATTGTAGGTAATAAAAATAATAAATAAAAATTAAATCTCCAGAGATATATTGTATACAGTATTTAGTATGCTGAAGAGGGATCTGCGTTTGGATGAGTCTTGTGTAAATGCGGTGGTTAAACGAGAGTATGGATTTCCCATAAGACGAAATGTGTATATGTCCCAATGTGTTTGCTTACCGAACCGGCTGTAAGGGCGTGCCCATGTACCCTTTTTCTTCATACATATATACAAATACTATGTACACAACCTGTACTTGTTTTTATATCCAGATCTACTGCCACTTTATGCTACATACCTGTATATACATACCTATTTAGTTATATACATGTATATACGTACATATACCTACTGTTAAGGTAACAAAATTTTATATAAATTTAACAGCGTATTTGTACACTCCTGTATTTGCTTTTGGCTTCAAGTTACAACCAAACGAATGCATATATATTTATATATGATACTGAATATTGTGAATATAAATGTTAACATTTGCCTGTTATCAAACCAATGATATTCCTTTTTCCATTTTCCTCTTTTACGTTTTATTTAACCCCACTATATTTTGACCACTATAATAGACAAAACTCATGGCTCAAAACCACAAAAAAAAAAACGACAATGTCTCTTCAAAATGTTCACTAGACACTTGCAGTAAGTGGACAACCCCATCTGTCATTTAATAAAAAATCAAATATTATATATTTATGTAGGATATAACAGTATTAATATATTACCAAATTACAAATATTTATTTTATATATTTAATTTACTGTAAAATTATATATTACATAAATTATTAATTGAATAAATTTAATTTAAATTTTTATTTTATTTTTGATCATTTAATTTAAAATACAGTTGATAAAATGTAATTAAAAATAAGGGATATTTAAATTGAAATAAATGATATTGAATATTGATATTGTAAAAAAAATAAATAAATAAAAGAATTGATTATAGCAAAAAAAAATCTAACGCATTTTTAAGTATTGAATTTTTTTTTATTGACATTAGTGGTGGAAGACAGACATTCGACAATCATGCATTGTATGTGCTCCTCTTTTGCTGATTATAAAAAAAAAATTCCCACACATATACATTTGATTATAAACCAATATATTATCTATAAAAATATATGTATATGTAGAGAATTGCACGCGGTAGGCGTGTGTTGATAATACAACCCGTCACAGGCCAATGTATGTTGCTTGACAGCAAAGTATTCGTCTTTCCCTCTTTTATGACCCTCTTATGTGTTGGTCACCAATTCAATATATATATTTAAAAAAAGCTTCTCTCACTTTATATCAATGTATTACCTCAAATTCTATCCTTTTTCATCTACTTTTAAACAACGACAAATGTACATGTATTTTCACAAGAGAAATATACTCAAGTGATTCAGGGAGCCATCCGTGTCAAGGTACACCGCATCGGACAGCAATGTCGTATAACCGTCGACGTCTTCGTCGTCGGTCTTGTCCACATGCAACATCGTCTCATGTATATATATAAAACTATTTTTTTAATTTTTTTAATTTTTTTATTTTATTTTTTATTTAACCAGTCACGCTGTATGCGAATGGACTTTTCGTATATACATGATATCAAGAACGTCAATGTTAGTGGTGACGGCAAAAAACTATGTACAGAGAAAATGCTACGGGCAATAATTCAAAATAAAAAAAAAATTAAATAAATAAATGTGAAAAATAATAATAAAATTGAAATAATAATATCAAAAAAATATTACTTGTTAAATAAATATTTTTCAAATAGACTTTACGAAAATTTATAATTGATATATATTTGTGATTGATAAATAAAATTATTAAATTATTAAATTATTAAAATGTAAATAATCATGCAGTTTAATAAAAAAGCCATGCAAATATATATTTCATGAATTTGCATATGTATATTATTTGATGAATTAAATAATAATAATTATAATTTTATTTAAAAATCCAGACTTTTTAATGTATCAATTTTGATATATATAATAGAGAAAATATTTCAAGAGATTTTATTTGAATAATTTTTTTCATTATGTCAGACACATCTAGCTATTTAAAGTCATCATTTTTTTTTTTTTTTTTTTAAAAATATGAGAATATTAAAAAAGAAAATGATAATATTTATTTAAATGATTGAAAATTATGCAAGAGGGTAAATTTTATGTATGCAACAATGCGACATTATCTCATATAATATTCCTTGGATTTTAAAGTAAATTAGTAATCAATATCCTCATCTCTGTAGTTGTGGCATTGCCTTTTCTCTCGGATTTCAAGTCAAATATATATATATATACATGATACTAAGTGACATGAAAATGGGGTATTAAATATAGGGATGATAAAGTTTTGAAATATATATAGGAAAATAATCGAGGGTAAAAGTTAACAAGAAAGACAGCTATACTCACAATCTCCTGAATTTCGTATGCTAATCAAATTATCTGGCAATTTTGTTACGGACCTACGACAACTATTATGAATCTTCATGTTTGGCTTCTTTTTTTATATTCTCATGCATTTTGGGGTTATGTATTATAATAGACATTAAAATCTCGTTTTCAGAAAATTTATCAAATATTAAAAATTAATAAAGACATCGTTGAGTGAATTAATTTTTTTTTTTTTCTTTTAAATTTTTTCTTTATCTTTTCTTAAAACTTTGTAATAATTTAATTCAGTGATAAGAAAAATATAATTTTTTAATTTCTTTTTACTGATGAAAATTTATTTTATTATATTCAAAAATTTTGCAATGTTTAAAATACTTATATATATATTTTATAAAATATTTTAAAAGCCAAAAAGCCGTTGAATTCGCAACCGAAATTGAGGATGGTCGGGGTAAAACACCGGATGCCACGCTCGGTAGGTACGTAATTATTCGAGACCGTGAAACTTAATTACGCAGGTATATATCTGCGCCTCTTCTCGAGGTCAATATCCCCACTTATTTGGATTAACCAAATGCATATGTGCATATATGCATATAAATTTGAACAGTCTATATACCGGTTTGAAGACAAAAAAAAAAAAAAAAATGAAAATTAAATATTATAATTATAATTTGTGCATATTTAATTTATCAATTTCAAAATTCACGTCTTATTGACTTGATAAATTCAAACATTAAAATCCATTATAATTATTAATTTTCATAAAAAATATAATTCCAATTTTTTTTATTTTTTATAAATTTTTTTTTTTATTTAATTTTTATTGTTATAAGGAATTTAAGTATCAGTCACGTATATTACCAGAATTATATTTAAAAAATATTTACATATTTATATTTATTTATTTTTAAATTTAAATTTTCAACGTGTTTTATCAATTTTGATTTATTTTTTATTTATATATTATTAAAGAAATATAAGCTTATTTAAAAAATAAATTCATCATGAATTTTTTATCACAGATTATTTTTGTTGTTGTGTGTATTTTTTTTAATTTTTTTTTTTTTTTTTATATAAAGAGATAATAAAAATAAAATAAAGTGATTGTCAGTATATACATGTGACATATAGCGAGACGTTAAAATCAAGTGACGTAGGTGGTATATATGGTCAAATGTGTTTTTGGCATCAAACTGAAGTAAAGAGAGACATAGGTGGTTGCAAATGAGTGAATAGGTGACTCAACAATAGTTTATTCAACGGATTATTGACAAATTCGTGGTTATATACAAAATATCTAAAAATATATATTCAAATAAATAATTTATAGAATTGCAAAGAGGTTTTTAACATTTACCCTTGGTCAAACTGTTTCATTTGCTTTTAAAATATCAAATTTCCAGTTTTAAATTTTATTTGTTCAATAAAAAATATAAAAAATAATAAATAAAAAAATATTCAAAAAATTTGATACTGTTAAATTTCTGCTTCAAACACCAAAAGCCGATATACATATTTCAGTTTTCACCAATCAGTTGACATCAGGACAGAAGGTTTTTTATTATTTTCACTTTGATGATACATTTTTTTATTTTTTTATATTTTCATTGTAGTTTTTTTTTTTTTTTTAAATCATATTTTCACGGTTTTCACTTTTTTTTTTTATTATTATTTTTACCTTTTTTATAAATAATAAAAAATCAAAGGGAATGTAATTATTTAACAAATTGATTTGTTTTTATTAATTTTTTTATACAAAAAGAAAAAAAAAACAAAATTAAACAAAATATATATATTTTTAAATTGCAAAAAATTATTGTTTAAATTCAAATGAACTTTTGTGACACGAGTCTAAATTTAATTTATCTAATTAAAATTCGATTTTTCATTAATTTAAATTTGAGAATAGAGATATATAATGGATACCTGGAAAATCCATTATAGTATTAAAATATTTTGACAGTCACAGTTACTTTGACAGTTATCTACGATATGGAATATTGAATTTCATTATTTATCAGTTTGCTTTATTAATAGATTATATGAATTAAAAAATAAATATATAATAAAATTAAATTATAAAATATATATTAACATGTAGAATCAAGCAAAGAGTCAACGATTTGTAAATGAGACAAAGGGGAAATTTAAACATCCCTTGTGAACAATAAATTTTCATTTTATCTTGTTCAACATATAAGTATACATATTAAAGTTTAATTTGTAAATACAAAATCCCATATTTAAAAAACTCATGTATTTTATCAACTAGATATTTTCTTCAATTTAACCAAACAATATAAAAGAATCATTTTTTTATCAAAAAAACAAAAAAAAAAGTAATAAATAAAATTATCAGGAGAATAATTTCAAGTATTAAAATAAAAATAATTAATTCAATAATTATTGGGTATACTAAAGAATATAATAGACAATAGAACGGAAGAAAAAACTTGAAAAAAAAAAACGAGAAATTGAACTTGGCTTCCGTGGAAATCGATGGCTAATGACCGGCCTAGTGTAATTAATGCAACAAGTTGATACCTAACACTTATCTACAGGCCACGTTGCTTGTTTTAAATTAAACGTTTTGCCTCGAGCAACAAAACGACTCATTTTCTATACAGAAAACATATATATATACATCAAATCTTCTACCCCTATTTTATTTTATCTTCTTCTAAATTTTCTGGCAAACCATTTCAACCAGTTAATTTATCATTGATTTTATTCTGTCGTTGTTTCAACAGTTTATATTTTAATACTTTTATATGCATAAATATATTAATTGACTTTTATATTAAACCTCCTCTCGATGTTGGTTTTAAAAAAATATTTAAAATTAATTAATCATATACTCTGGTTGATGTGTCTGAATTATATCAACCATATTATTAATAAACTTTAATTGCTTGATTATTTAATTGAAAAATCAATTTGAAAAAAAAGTATATTTAAATATTTTTATAATATGTTTAAAAAAATAATTATATTTTTGTTGGTTATTTTATATTTTACAAGGACATTTTGTGGTGACGAATTATATTTGTGAAAGTATAAATAATTTTAAATTATTTTTAAAAATAAAAAAGCTTATATTTTTAAATATATTAAATGCAAAAAGGCTTAACTTTCTAGATGCATTTTCATAGATTCACATAAATTTTTATTATACTAAATTTCTTTTACTCAGCCATTTCAAATGGAACTTTTTAAAAAAAAACTTTTCTGGCACACAAAATTACTGCGGATATCTGTACAGTTTTCTTAAGTCGTTTCAGTGTCATTATGGTTTTTGGTTAAAGAAGAAAGGTATTAAAAAAAAAAATAAAAAATATATAATAGAATTTTTCGTGTCGTGAATCTTTGGCAATTTAACAATTGTCTTGTATAATTATTTCCGGTTATAGAAATAATCATGGCATTGATCCAACTTTTAATTTCAAACAATGAAAATCATTTTTGTCAATTTATCTTAAATTTCATATCTAATAAAGTAATTGTTATCATTCATTTTTTTTTTATATATTTCAAATCTTTTCATGACAATAAATTGATGAAACATCTTATTTATATCTCCATATCACTGTGATATTTTTTCCCTTAATTTTTTTTCTCTTTGATTAAAAAAAAAATAAAAAACCTGATAAAAAAAAAAAGGCTATTTAAGCCAAGCGTTACCGCGGCAAACATGAAACAGATGTATTATAATCTTGTTCACCATACGCACTGTACACCCCTTCTGCTATAACTTTTTAGTGCTTCACTTGCGCGGCTTTTGCCTCGTTGCCGGTGCTTACTCGGCTGTACTGTACATTGCCATCGGTGCGACGAGGCAAGAGGTCAAGGAAAAAGAACCGTCCTCTCTTATACCAGACCTTTTTTATATACATATTTTTCATTTGGTTTCTTCTCTTGGATATAAGCACCTCTTTTCTATATACATACATAAATGTATATAAATATATACATATATATATACTCATCTCATTGCTTTACCAGTCGGCCGTTACACTCGCCGTTTACGCCTTTTCTCATCGGCCATATCCTCAGCAACGACCAGAGAGGGTCCACCGACAGATCACAGACTTCTCAGTAAATAAGATAGATAAAAAAATATAATAATAAATAAAAAATTAAAATACGTTGATGGTATTTAAAAAATATATAAATATAAAATAACTTGAAGCATTTTTATACACGAATGAATTTTTAGCCTTTTTTAGCCTTTTTTTCTGTATTTTGCGTTAATTATATCTTCAACAAATTTTTATTAATTTAAAATTTATTTTAGGTAAATTATAATCATTTTTTTAATAACCCTGGTATATTATTTTATTGTATGTTTGAGTTTTGCTGTGATTTATTTTCTAAGTGTAAATTAAGGAAAAATTTGTTGGATGCACAAGTTTTTTGTCCAATTGAAATTGAAGATTGAAAATAAATTGTCAAGCAGCAGTTGTTACATTCATATATAGATTATTTTTATTTCTACTAAGACTTGTATAAATTTGAATAAAAAATATAGGTATGTCTTCATTTTATTTCAAATATATTAATTCATTGTGAAGAAAAAAATATTAACCCACATGTGGGCAGTCAGTGGGTGCAACAATATGTTAGAGTCATCATTCAATGTTGATTTAAAAAAAATTTTAAATTTTTTATTCAAAGAGAGAATTTAAAAAATATTCAAGTTTATAAATTCGTTATTTATGGGAAAAATTGATTTATCAATTATCATTAACAGATTGACAAGATTAAATCAATTCAGTCGAGGAATAAAAAAATTCAATTACATAGAAAAATAAATTTCAATTGAAAAAAATAATTTTTTTTAATATTATTATATATTTTTTCAACAATAAAAAATATGATAAAAAATGTTAAATATTTTTAATCTCAATTATTTGTTTTAAAAAATAAATAAAAAATTTATTAAAAATAATTCAAAATATTTTTTTTTCGTGTTGTAACATAAATTCATCTATCAATTGTTCGTGATCAAACATTTTTTTTATTTCATGTTTATTTTTTTATTCATTTATAATCTCAGTTATTTGAAAAACATGGGATATCAAAAGATAATTGAGTGATATAAAAATTCCATGGAAATACACAAAACCGAGTGTAGTGACACCTTTTTCCAAATTTAGATGATACCAATCATACTTTTTTTTTTATTTGATTTTTTATTTCAATTTTATTTGGGTAATTTTTTTTTTTTTTGTTTGCATTTTTATTTGTTCATGTTTTTTTTTTTTTTTTATTTATCAAATATACGAGCTGGTATATGTAAGGGGAGAGAATTCGATCGATACATAGCGTCAGCACCGAAGCAAAACCGTCAATATCATCGTCAATGCTGACCAGCATGAAAACGCAATGCGAATGTCCCATTTGAAAACTTTACCATTACTAGCTACTAGCCTGTATACTATTTCTGTTGATTTTCATTCCCCTTTTTTTTATTTTGTATTTTGTATTTATACATGTGTACACACACATATTCTATGCTATCTATTGATTCATATGCAGTGCATGATGAAAAACCACAAACGTTCATGACGATAATAAATTTTTTTTTTTTTTTTTTTTATAAATTTGAAAGAATAAAATTTTCATTTTAAAAATACAAAATAGTTATAATAATATATTTAATAATCAATATTCAAAATATTTTATGATATTTATTTTTTATTATTTTAAATAAACTACTTTTTTGTTGTTAAAAAAAATATATATTTTTATCTTTATTCAAGATTGATAATAATACATCATCAATTTTTTATTATCATTTTTTTTTTTCATTTGTATATTTTTTATTAACACGCAAAGAATATGCAATTGCTGATCATTAATAACATTTAAATATTTTTATTTTGACATAAACATGTGTGTTTTGCCAAATTGTCCTCAATTATTATTACAAATGTATAAAATTTCAAAAGATATATAAAAAATTTTACAGGGACAATATAATATTGTCAGTATTTGGCACCCTTAAACGTAATTTTTTCTATTCGCAAAATATTATTTATATTAAATCTCAGTTTATTCATTATTTTTTTGTATAAGATACACTATAAAAAATACTTGATGCTTATCGATGCAAAACTACATAATAGCTTAATATTTTTCCTTGAAAATATGAAATAAAAAAAAACATGTAATAAATATCCTGAATTTTCCAGTCACTTGACTTTCTAAAAGGTCATGTGTTTAAATAACAGTATTCAAATAATATTTACAAGTCATATTAATTTTTTTTTTTTTCTTCTATTTTGTTTATTTTATTATATCAATTTCATTTTTAATAAGAATATATATCACGTTTGCCAACGGAAGCAATTTGATCTCACGCACGTGGAGGTATATAACACCCTTCCCAGACTTGATGCGCCAGTTGCAGCCAGTCGGTCTTTTCTAATAATATCTTACTTTGTTTGAGTACAACGTACCTTTCGACTTTTTGAGCCTTCATTATTTTATAACGTCAGTAGAATTGGTAAAATAATTCTCTCTTTTCTATAACTATATATATCTGATTGTCTCATTTTATTTAACTTTACCTGTCTTTATTTTACAGTGCATATATGTCTCGTCGCAATTTTCTATATATGCACTCGCAACAAACATGTCCATCGAATACACACCCATATATTTATATACCTATTTTTTTTTTTTCCTCTTGAGGTTTTTAAAGCATCAACCGACAATTGGAAACCTGCCAAATCGACAAAAAAACATACGGTATATATTGAGAATTGAATTTAAAAAATAACCAATGACACATGACGAAATAAAAGTATAAAAGTCTGTATGAAATTTTATGCAGGTATATGAACTGATGCAAATAAATAAAAATATAATTTGAAATATAAAAATTGTGATATAATAATAATTAATCGACCCAGTAGCCTCGTGACTGATCTATTCTATAAACTCATCCTCATCTGGCAATTCAACCCTTAAATTAGTGGGCAAAAAATAAAATAAAAAAATAATAAAAAATAAAAATTAGTTATATGACATGGGTGATCACTGATCAGCATATTGGTGAATATAAAAGAGAGCAGGATTTTGTTGGAAAATAAACGCAAGGGACTGGGAAATGTTACTCGTTTATAAATTGAGGGAGAATATATATTCTGGAAAATAAAATGAGCAGTTAATCGATAAAAGTTCATTGAGTTTTTTCTTTCAACGTGCACATTTATTTTTCACCAGAAGTTTAATTTTTTTTTTTTTTATTTAGCATAAATTTATCTGTGATTTATTTGCAAGTAATGGAGTTCTATTGTGAAATAAAAGTCAGTGAATATAGGTCTTTGGTTAAATAGACATATGTACATTGTAGAAAAAAAAATGGTAGTTATAATAATGTTATAAAATATATGAAAAAATGAACACAAAAGTTGACAAGAAATATAAAAATGGATAAATGTTTAAGAAAAAGAAAAAAGGTCATATGGGTTATCTCTTGGTATAAACATAAAAACGACGACTTGGATTGTACAATGTAGATAGGTATATATAGGTACATTTATATATATACATTGTTTATGTGCTCACCAAAGTGTATATACATAATTTTTTTATATTTTTATTTTTTCATTCTGCCAAGTGAGAAACAAAGTTTAAATATAACATCAGGTATATTCAGAAAGAGGGTTGTGAGAAGCCCAGAGTATGTTTACAACTGTCGTATGTCTTTGTAATTTTATTTATTTATTTTTTTGTTATAACAAATTACATACCTATGTGTCTGTTAATTTAGACTATTTTAAAATTAAATATAATTAAATTTAGATATATAGATAAAAAAAACAATCAGATAAAGATAGAAAATATTGTAGACAAAATAGATCAAGAGCCACATTGAATTATGGGGAAACGCCTTTTGCAATTCTTGGAATGTCGACAAACCCTTTTTGGTGCCCGCTGGCACCTTTTTCCTGTTTCTATAATATACATATATATATATATATATATATATATATATATTAAGAGAGATATATAAAATTCCGACCCTATTTTGTTGGATCTCAGAAAACTTAATGGCCAGCAGTTTTGAACGGCCCCATTCCCGTTCAGAATTCTCATTGCCGGAAGATGAACTCCAATAAAATCTCACTGGTAGTACTATGTAAGTCTCTCCCTCTGACGACGATGACGACGATGATGATGATGATGATGACGACGACGACCCCCTAAGACCTTAGTAACTACACCCAGAAAACCCATTTCAAATACACAAACATCTTCCTCACTTTTTCAATCTAACAGTGTCTGGCCAATATTTCTACTACTACTGCCACTTTTTTTCTACGACTTTTCTTATTTTTTTTTTTTTCTTTTTCATATATATTTTTATATTTTTTTTGGCGCTGTTACTATGGTGTTAGTTAAAGCCAGTCTGTTTTCAGCATAACCCCTTTTGCCAGACGCCACATTGTTGTATAAAATAAGCTTGTAAAAAAAAAGGGGTGATGTAAAATGAACAGATATAACCAAAAGGGAACCAAAAAAGGGTTTGAGGCAGTTTATTCTGTATACGAGAGAAGAAATTACTGTGGCATTTGAAAAACGTCGAGGGAACTTGTACTATAAAGAAAATGAAGCAAAGAATGAGACAGATAAAAATGAAAAAAAAATATAACAAATAGAAAGAGCAGAAAATATTCAGGATGGTCTTGTGCAATTTGAGCTTTAACTATATACTATAAAGAGACATTGCAAAAAAACAATTTCAAACACTGATGATGCTGCTGTTGCTGCTGATTCTCCAAAACCAGTAAAAGTTTAAGCCTCATTGGTCGTTTAACTTTTGGATTTATACTATACGTATTTCTTTCATGACACGTAATCATTATACATTAAAAAAAAAAAAAAAAGTAACAACAATCTATAAATCAGTACTTAATTATTATTCTGAATATTTTAAAATAACAAATTTTTTTTTTCACAAATCATTATTGCAAAATTTTATTCTTAAAAAATTCTATTGAAATTTTTAACTTGGCTATCGTTATTGTGCACATGCATATACAGTTTTAAATATATGTTTGTAATTTTTTTTTTTTACGACTCATAGATAATTAATTATGAAAGAAAATACTTTACTGATAAAATTGTATTCGACATTGAATGAAAATCTTTTATATTATTTTGAATGCGTTGAAATGAATGATAAGCATATTATGAGTTTTAAAAAAATTTATGATTCATATTTGTGCTGACATAAGATGACTGAATAATCGTAAATCCTAAGTATTAAAAAATATAAATAAATAAATAAAAAGTTTTGGAAATATATATAAGATGAATATGATATATTTATTTTTCATTTTTTTTTTTTTTTTTGATAAACTTTGACTTTTGTTAATCCGCTTACGACTTGAGTTATTTCATGGATTTTGATACCTTTCAAAACTTGTATAGATTGTTTTGATTCACAATAAACATTCATATATATATAATTTTTTTTTTCATTGGTATATATATGCGTATTTTGCTCACACGGTTCTCAACTCACTCAGCCATATAATATACACCTCCCCCGCATTCCAATCACAGAATCAATGATCTCACAATTTGATAAGATCAAATATATATTATCATGATTTTTCATTTATATATTTGTTTTTTTATTTTTATTTTATATCAACGCTTATTAGAATTTATACAAAGATCATCAGTGTCAATTAAGATGTATCATTCCGGAAATTTTTAAACCAATGATTGCGTGACTCTAAGTAATGCTTCTTTATTTTTTTATTTATATTTATTATTTTGGCTATTTAATAATAAATTATGATAAAAAAATGTCAAGAACGTGTCCTTTAAATTGACATGAAAACTTGAATTTTTATATAATATACAAATTCTTCTTCTGGATGTCTAAAAAATTTTTTATATAATTTTTTTTCTTTTTGCATCTCAAAATTCAATGTCAAATTGTGATCGACGAAATTCAAGTAGCATCGTCACTGTGAGAATGGCATTTTAAAAATTTATTCAAAATATTATCATCATAAATATATTCATATGAAAAAAATAAATAAAACACACAATATTTTATAAAAAAAATATTTTTTCATTTCATATTATCAAAAATTCATCGATAAGTTAAAAAAAAAAAAAAAAAATCTGTTTATAATATTTATTTATTTATTTTAGTTACATATATACATTTAGTAAAATAAGATTGACTTGAATGATACAAATTTATCTTATTTGCTGCACATCTTACATGACTCATATGATATTTTATACAAATCGTTGAGGAACATTTCTGACTGATCAATTGATGCGACGTTGGCCTCGAGAACTCAGTTTGTCATTTGTACATAAGTAATTCTTCGGTAAGATTGTATATATATATATATATGAGGTCAGCAATGTGCATGTGAGGACAGTAAATCGTCACCAAAGCATATATATAGAATTGTATGAATATATAGGTTGTTACAATGATACATGTATAAGACAAGTATACAACACACGCCCTGGGAATATAATGGATATGTATTGTATGAACAACAGGGATTCAGAGAAACACACCAGAGCAACAGAAGCATCACCGTTTGTGATGGGCATCCAATGCACAGAATATTTCACATACATATATTATATGAATAAATATATAACAAAGTATTTATAAAAAAAAAAGCTTGGAGCCAGACGAATGGGAGACTGTTACACCCAATTGTCTCTCATTGCGTTGGGGTCAAGTAAGGTAGTCCAACAAAACAGGCTAAACTATGCCAGACACCGTCATTTTTTATCTCATCCTCCACATCATCATCATCATCATCATCTATATTAAATAAATACGTACTTCTTTTACATACTCATATACATATATTTAACCATATAACCAATCAGTAAACACACGGCAATGATCAAATAACTCTTATATTGAGATGAAAAATATAATCGTATTTTATAGCTTGATTTAAATTTGTCAATTTTTTTAGTCAACATTTGGCTCTATTAGAATAAACTAAATATATTTAATAGAATAATAATACTCCAAATATAATATATAAAATAATAACGTAAAATAAAATAAAAAATATTTATAATGATGATTAAATATCTATCTGGGATATTTGAAAATGATTGAAAACCATACGCTTATGATTTTCTGATTGAAATTTTAAATAAAAAAAAATGATAAAATATTATTTTTATTTATTTATTATATATAGTTTTTTTTTCTTTTTACTTGATAAATTGAATACAGTTATAAGATGAATATGAAGAGGATATACTGATGCCAATTTGCACGGATGATGCACACGAGCAACACCTTGCTACAATCATGTCATAAATTACCGTAGCTAGTTAGATTTAACTTTACAAAAAAAAAATAAATAAATAATAAATAAGGAGGAGGAAGAGGAGTGGTGTATACGTGAAGATGAGAATGTTATATGTTAAGAGTGAAACAGAGTGAGGAAGGTAAATTCAATTTTCAAGCTAAACCATGAGATAAAGCTCTTTCATGAAAGAATATGGCCCACCACCAAGATCGTAGATTAGAAATAACCCGGTCCCGTTTTGTTGTGGTGATGAAAAAATATAAGAAGAAAAAAAAAAAAAAAAAACCCCTTGAAGTATTTCTTCTTCCTATCATCCTCTAACTCATAAAAGTCACGGACAAAATTTTTACTCATAAACGACGCCAGTGCTTCTTGTTTCTTTTTAATTTTTTTAATTTTTTTTTTTTTTTCTCATTCGTCTATCTCAATCATTCTTTATCTTTTTTTATTTTTATTTAACCTTTTTCTTTATTTTTTTTTGCTAGTCTCACACACGTGTGAGGTTATCCCACTGATGGTGACCCCATCATCATTCTCCCCTTGTCTCATTCCCACTTGTCTGCTTATTGTACGTTGCTTCATCATCATCATCATCATCATCATCATCTCCCCACGCCCTCTGGCCTGGCCATATAATGTTTCTTTTTTACTTTGGGCCATTGCCATCATCATCATCATCATCACTAAATCGCTTCCCAGATAGCAAACTTGAATTTACTTTTTTTCTTTTTTTAAAAAAAAAAAAAAAAACATTATATTATTCTCAAGTTATTACTTTTGTTCATAATCAACAACAGAAATAACGTCATCCTCATTATAATCAAACAATTCAAAATATAATTTAAAAAACAAATCACATTGTTTGTCTAATGATAATAAAATGTCATAATCTTATGATATTTATTTTATGGTTATCAACTTATCATTATATATATATACCTATACATCTAATCATGAAAATAATCTTAGGTTGTTATATATACTAAACTATTAGTCAGGGTATTGTTGACATTGAATTGGAAAATAGATGGTTGAATAAGTGAGTAAGTGAATGAATGAGTGAGTCCAACATAAATAAAGATAGATATTCTAGGCTAGATATAGTTGCAAAATCAACGATGAGATGAGATTAAATTTGTTAGGCAAACGAGCCCAAATTGAGTGAGACTAGTAATGCTTATGTATATACAACGAATTGTATTACATCAACTATATATTGTGGTTTAATTTACACCGATGAAATCAAAGTTGATATATTTAATTGATCAGTTGTCATTATTATACAAACACACATATTTAAGTTATTAGTTTGTTCAATGAATACCATCATAACTATCAATTAAAATATGATATGCTATAAATTATAATTATATTCATGCATTTTGAATTAAATAAATAAATAGATTTTGAATAAAAAAATAAGGTGTTGGTTCTTATACCTATATATACCAACATGATATATAAATATGAAAAAATAAATTTATATTTTAATTTTTTTTAATGGTTGATAATTTAAGGACAACTTCTTGGTTAACGATTATTTTATTGTGCGCATGTATGTATATTATGGGAGTACAGATCTCTTGGGTTGATTGGACAAACCGTGAGCCACCGGTTCCTGGACCCAGGGGCTTGACCAACATGACCCAACTCGTTTACTTTTATCGTCTGGATTGGTGTGTCGGTTTACATCGTGTAGTGTAACAAGCTTATAACCAAGTCATTCTACGCCAAGTACTTGTATATTTATTTATTTATTTATTTTTATTTTTTTTAATAATATAAAATGCGTGTATCTTCACATAAAACAGTGCGGGAGAAAAAAAAAGTTATATATCTTGAATATAGAAGCAAAGCAAACAATTGCCGCCAAGTGGCTTAATTGCAGTCAACTAAACAAATATGCTATGATGTTTTTACTCAACTTGATATATACACACTTGAATAATAAAATATAAAAAATGATTTTACTATTATGGCGGTGGTGGTGGTGGTGATGGTGGTGATGGTGGTGATGGTGATGGTTCAACAGGTCAATATAATAAATTAAAAA
This sequence comes from Lysiphlebus fabarum, assembly GCA_011426435.1. Classification (NCBI taxonomy): domain Eukaryota; kingdom Metazoa; phylum Arthropoda; class Insecta; order Hymenoptera; family Braconidae; genus Lysiphlebus; species Lysiphlebus fabarum. The sequence goes on from WSYQ01000013.1 coordinate 575,681, forward strand.
TTATTATTTTTATAAATTTTTGAGTAATTGTTTTGATAAATAAATAAATATATATATATTAATTAAAATTAAACAATTTTTTTTTTTTATTTTAAATTCTAAAATCAGTAGGTGTGCTTGACCATTTTGGTCTCTGTTCTCGATTGAGATTCAACATTTATCAGGGTACATCCGGCGGAAGTGGGGCGGTCTCTGCGTAGGTGAAAGAAAGACACATAAAGTCCCTTATAATATAAATAAAAATGTCCAACTAACATTTACAATTGTACCAACAAATTTTTTTTATACTTTTGATTTTATTTTATCATCATCAACAAAAGTTTTTTATAGTTTATCTTTGGAATTTGAAGCTTAATTAATCAGTTTATATTGATTTAAAAAATGAAAAAGTTTTTTAAACAGAATATACTGAAGGAAAAATTTTTTTTGTTATAATTTCTGTAGAAATCATTAAAGTTCATAAGACATTTTTTTTTTTTTTTTCATTATTTATTTGTGGTTCAAACTGAATGTATATATATATACTTTTAGATGGTTGAATATTTTTACTGTGGTAGGGACAAACTTGATATCAGTTTTTTGCTTTTCACATGTATGCTTACTGACAACGTGAAAATTTATGCGTATATAGTGGTCGACCTTCTAATATAACCACATACACATACATCCAGAATTATATATAAAAACACACATTGATCCTGACACAGATAAAAAAAGCATTTTTTTTGTTTTTTTTCTCCAACATTATTTATTTAATTTTTTTTAACTATTTTTTAAATATAACATTGTAAATATATTTGGTTTTAAAAATACTTAAAGTTGAAAGAAAATTATTAATACAAGTTGACAAAATATCTGAAGACATTGGTGCACCCAACTCAAAATTAATTTGCATGCGAATAGCTCACATCATGATTTCAACGGGTGTTTATATATATTAACATACCAGTTACCCCTCAAATCGTATAATGCATCAACTACAAAAATATACATGTAAAAATATTCAAAATTATTAAATTATTTTTTCAATTTTTTCTCTCAATATCTTGATGTGTAATTCATTATTAATAATAAATTATTTATTTAATTTGTTTCAGGAAAATATTTCAACTCCGGAGCCTGCTGATATTTCTGAAGATGATCATTACTCCAGTAAGCAAAAATAAAAATATATTTTAATTTATATAATATATTCAAATGAAAAAAAAAACTATGACTCAGTTTAGTAATTACCACAGAGAATTAGTTTATTCCTTGTATTATTTGATTGTCAAAGGTCAGATTATACCAAAGAATTTTGATTGATTGACCTAAATACTGACAGTAACAGTAGCAAGGTATACTATTGGATCTTTGAATCATTAAAAAGATTCAATCCCAGTTGAAATTATACCCACACACATACTCATTCCTCTTTAAACCTCACACCCTTTAACAAATCAATAGTATTCTCTGCTCCATCTAGTTTTCTTCATGTTACAATTTCATTGGCATCTGCTACATTTTCATCAATACAGTATATTTATTTGATTCTTTTTTTTTTTTAACAAAATAAAACCATGACTAACAAATTTAAATTGAATATTTTTTTTTAATCAAAACGCATATTTTTATTTGTATATATATTTCAATTATTTATAATTATTTAAAGTTAAATAATTATATTTTTTTTTTATTTTTTCTAAAGTATGCAAGAAAAACTAATTAATAAAAATAACAAGCAGACACCTAAATAAATATGTTACTTTTCTCATTATCTCAAAACCAAAAAAGGAATAAATTAAATTTACTTCAAAAGGGTTAAACAGTCATACAAATAAAGCCTTGAATTTTCTAAATGAAAAGTTCAAATAACCTTTTTAACAATTTAATCAAATTATTGCTTTTATATTTCTTTTATTTTTATATAAAATCTAATATAATATTGTCACTCATTGACTCAATTAATAAGATTTTTTTAGATAACACTTGGTTGACATTTACATTTATTTAAAAATAGATTAAAAATAAAAACAATTAACAAAGAAGCTTTTTTTTTTTTTTCAATTTTATAATTGACAGGCGCGCTTATGAAAGATGCTGATAAACTGAAGTTGATGTTACTAGCATGGAATTATAATCTACAACAGCAGGCACAAGCACAAGCTGCAAATGCTGCATTATCACCAAACAATTCTTCAACAACTACAGCAACAACAATTGGCACACCTGTTACCAGTCAATCGGCCATATGCACATCAAACAATACAATTAACAACTCTACACTTACAGGTAACACCATCTTATCTATCTTTTATAATAATCATATAATTTTATCAATAATAATGCATAGAATCAAATTATAATATTATGGTAACTCATTATTCATCACTCATAATTTATTTTATCATCTTGGTGAATAGTTTAATTTTTATATACTAAAATTTAATTTTTAAATAATTTTTTTCCTTTTTATTATGATGCATAATGAACCAGTGAGTCATTCTGGCAACTGATTAATCTTGTAGTTATCATTACTCTTTTAAAATTTTCATGATAAGAAAATTTTTTGCCTGTAGGCTTTTTTTTTTGTATATAAAAAATTGTATGAATGTGTATGTATGTAAGTTGATATGTTGGATCAAACACGTACAACCCAACTCATCAAGTCCAATGACATTACGGAAGGATCATTCTCTTTCGTCTCATTGTTTTTTTCTTTATTTTAATTTTTTTCTTTTTTTACCAGTGCAGACCATATCAGAGTCTGCCAGAGTTTCAAGACATCTACAAACAAACAAAATGACCGAACAAATATATTTAAGTACATAAAAAAAAACCAGAGATATACATTTATGCGTGTATGCGAGTATATGTAAACATAAAAATAAAAAATTTTTAAAAAAGATATATACTAAAACGAGTAAACATCTTCCTTCTGAACGAAAGACGCACCGACCAATATGAAACTGGTTCCAACTTGGTTTTCAACGTGAGACAAGAACTAGAAGAATCAAGAAGTACCTATACCTGTTTTTCATTTTTATTTTATTTTTGCACAGTCGGTTGCATAACGAACTAGCTTTTGGTTTGTGCACATATTATGGGAACTTCTTTTTATTTAATGTATAGTTTTTTTACTTGAGATATATATAGCTGGATCCACCCAAGAATATATGGATTTTTATTTTTTGTTAAACCTCTCTGTCTACTAATTTTATCTTTTTTAACTCTTGAATTTTTCTTCATACTGCAAGGTGGCCGTAATTCTTCTTTGCAAACCCTTGATCCTGGTTATTCTTGCAACTTTGCCATATAACTATGCACTTTTCTTGGGAGACACGTTTTCAACCTCCAGGGGCAAACGATCGAAACACCAAGCAATGTTAACCACTATCTTTCTTTCTCACACACTGTATATATATTTATTATTTATTTATTTTTTACGCATAAGTTTATATTGTTTTTTTTTATTTTATTGCATCTATCATTTTTTTTATTTTGTGACTGAAACGGAATTTTGATTGTACGTGAATGATTTGATGTAAATATGATTTTTTACTGATTTTTTTTTTATTTTTTTCTATTTTTGTATGATCTGACAATGATAGAATATTCTTGTTTTAAATTTATATTTATTTTTCTACAAAATAAGCTAGTCAAACAAGCCGGTAGCATTGGTAACCGGCTTTATAGCCACTTTTTTTAGTGATTACTATGAGTACTTGTTATGCATACTGTAAAATATCAAGTTGACCAGAAATTTTTTGCATTTTTTTTTTTTTTTTTTGTTGTGTTTCTTTTAACTTAAAAAAAATTACTATTATTATTATTATTTTTTTGTATATTTTTTTTATTTCTACATAACTGCTTGCATACCATGGATATCTTTGGACATAAACTTTGAATTTTTATCGTCTTCTTTAATCTCATGGATAGAAAATCGTGTGCTCATACCTATTCATGCAAATATATATTTTTTAAACAATTTATATTTTCGTTTAAATTCTAACCAAGTTAATAGAAAAAAGAAAAAAAAAAAATGTACAGTCATAGATATTTTTCTATATATAATTTAAAATGTAATTTAAAAATTAATAAATATTTTTTTTATATATTTATTTCAAGGCTGAATAAAATTAAAATTTATAAAAATTATTAGAATAATCATTTTTGCATAAATTTTATTTAAAAAAAAAAAAACAAAATTTTTATATATAAAAATTATATTATTTTATAATAAATTTTATTTTAATACTATTGTTTATTGTCATGATCTTTAGGTCAGGATCAAGTCTGTTAACCTAGTTGAATGAATATAAATATATAGTTAAAAAAAAAAATGTTCCCACGGCGCACATGTATCTTTCAATGACACTTTTTAAAAAAAATAAACAACTACTTGGTGTGGTATTTGATTGCAAGTGGCCATCGAGTTTCACTGGACCTCGAAACGTTCACCTCGGTTAGGTGAACGTTATAAAAGAATAGAGTAACATTTATGTTTGATTTTCATATTTATTTGCGAAAAATTCTTTTGAATAAATTGTATACAGTATAATAAAAAAAAAAAACTTTGAGTATTAGAAATAAAAAAGATATATAAAAAAATAAATTAATTCCAAGATGTATGTATGAGATTCAATATAGATTTTATACATTTTGAATGAGTCAAAGTGAATGGTGAGGATAATTTCAGTAATTCGACTTTCAAAGTGAAGCTAAGAATTGTACATATATATTGTATATAATGACTTTGTATTGCGAAATAATGCCTCGATGGTTTCTTCGGTCATCCTTTAATCAGCCAATTCGTGTTAGCTTGTCACGCAAAGTTACCTCAACTTCTCATTCATCATTATTATATTCAAAAGTATAGCTTAAATGCCAGCAACCTTTGAATGATGAAAAAAAATAATATTTATTAAATTTATTTATATTATATACTAAATTAAATTATTATTATTTAGATTCACGAAATGGTACAACAGAAATGGGTGAATTATCATCAAGTGGTGTACCAACATTAGGATCAGTTGCTGGTATGGGAAGTGAAGATATGGCATCACTTTGGGCATCATACACAATGGGATTAAAGAAAACACCACCACCAACATCATCATCATGTACACCATCACGTTCTGATCGTGATAGAGAATCAAGTCCAACTGGTGGTGAAGGTACTGGAAGTGCACACGATGAAACAAGTAGCAGTGGTAACAAGGAAGATGAAGATGATGATGATGAAGATGCTGATGAAAGACTTGATCCAAGACATCATGATCCAGAACGTCTAAAAGCTTTCAATGTGAGTCTCTTTTTTTTTTTTATTTTATTCATTTGTTAAAATTTTCATTATTATATTTTCATTTTTACTAAAAATTAAATTAAAACAAAGAAAAAAAAAAAAAAAGAATAATAATTTTTTATTCACTGTAATTATTTTTTGGCAGGTTTCTTTGTACTTGTAACAAGCCTTTTTAAATTTTTTTTTCTCAGAGAAATTTTTTTAACCATTTGTACGACAAAAGTTTTCTAGTGCTATGTTGGTTTCTTAATTAATTACAATTAGTTTAATCGAGCCACGTTGGTCTCGTCCCTCTCTCAAACCATTCAGTCGTTTAAATTCTTAATTTCTTCGTTGAATATAAACTCCCCCAATTTTAAAAACACTTTCATTTATATTAACACACACAATCAACAATTTTATAAACCATATTTAAACTTATAATTGTATATACATGTTATCCCCAACCTCCATAAACTAACTTGTATATTATTTATTTTTTTTTTAGCTTTCATTTTAATTTTTAATACATTTTTTTTTTTTTTTTTCATTTTAAATGTATTTTCATTCTTTTTTTTATTAATTTAATGTTTTTGCTCATTCGTTTATTTTATCATTAACTCTCTTGTGCTTTGTCTTGGCAGATGTTCGTCAGGCTCTTTGTTGACGAGAACCTTGATCGTATTGTACCAATTTCAAAGCAACCAAAAGAAAAAATTCAAGCAATTATTGACAGTTGTACGAGACAATTTCCTGAATTTGCTGAACGTGCTAGAAAACGTATTAGAACATATCTCAAAAGTTGTAGAAGAAATAAGAGAGGTAGAGAAGGTGCACCTTGGGACGCAGTAAGTTTAACAACAAATTTTTAATTGTTTATTTTATTTATATAATTAACGTCATAAAATTTCAACGTAATTTCGAAATAGAAAAAAAAAATATATATATTTTATTAATTTTATAAAACACATTGATACATTGTTAATAAATTTAATTTATTTTTATTTTTTATAAAATGATAGTTGAATTTATTCATATATATTTAATTGCAATAAATAATCAGGCATCTGGACTTTGATTTCAAACGTTGAAATATCGACTATTCTATTCAAGTGTTTTCCAAGTGTTTATAGACTACTTGAAAACTTGAATTGAATGTGTGTGATGATGATGACAAAAGCCTCCTTCATTGAGGTGCTTGTTTATATGACTATAAAATTAAAAAATAAAAATAAAACTCCGGAATATAATTAATTTAATTTATAAATTATTTAAAAATAAAAAATCTTTTTGTTTTTTATTTGAGTTATTGTTATTGTTGTTGTTGTTTTTGTTGTTTGTTTTATATATTTTTTTATAATTTAATTTATTTATTTCAGGCAAGACCAACACCGGCTCATTTGACCTCGGTACAAGCTGAACAGATTTTGGCAACAGCTTGTGAAAACGAGAGCGACAACGCAAAACGCATGAGACTTGGTCTTGAGCCTGTCTCACAGCCAATGCCAACATTGCCAGCAGCAACGGTGAGTAAATTTACTTTTATTCTTGATCTCTGTTTTTTTTTTTATTTCATTTATCTTTTTTTTTCCCTCAAACTCTTCTCATCTTTTTTTTTTTTTCATACTTTTTACACTCTGGTTTTTATATTTTTTGTTATCTGTCTTTAGATTTTTTTTTTTTTTTTTTAAATTTTTTTATTTCTCTCGCCTATATTTTTATTTTATATATATATATTTTTTTTTTCTACAAACAAAATGAGACCTAATAACTCACATGCTCTTAAGATACTGATGTTCTCAACATCCGCGTGTGTATCGTTCTAATTTTGTCTTATGAAAAATCCACTGACTTCTTTGTTCTGTTTGAATGATTTTTTTTTTTTTTTTTAGGTAAAACTATCTCAGACATACCTATTTTTCATCGAGCTTATATTTCAATTGTCAAATTAAATAATTAATTTATTTTTTTAAAAAAGCTCTGATAAAAAAATTAATCTTTTAATAATATTTCGAATAAAAAATTTCGAAATAAAATATGAATCGAAATAAAAAATTTCGAATTAAAATAAATCGAAATAAAAATTTCAAAATACAATGAAAGCTATTTTTATTAAAAATTTTATAATATTTTAATAGTATTAAGTAAAAAAATATATAATATTTTACGTGAACATATAATATGAGAGTTAAAGTTAGGTATGGCATATACAGACTGATAACCTTTGACGTTGTTGAGGTCAAGCCTCACCTCTGCTCTATCGCTCTCAATGCTCACAATAAATATATCAAACTATATACCCATGTTTTTGAGTTTCATATATATATGCTCTGTATTTTATAAAATAACCGTGCACTTTAGCCTAACGTATACGCATATACTCAACAACAGGATAAACTTATGAAGAATAAACTTTTTACACGTTTTAAAATTTCTATATATTTTTATTATTATTATGTTTTTTTTTAATAATAATACGTTAAAACAGATGTTGCAGTTTAATTTTTTTTTATATCTTCTCATTTTAATGTATTCAAAAAGTTTTTTTTTTTATATATTTAAGTAATTCATACATATTTATTATCAAAAAATCTTTGAAATCCTTTATTTAATGATTCGTTGAATTACCAGAGCAAAACGTAAATTATATGTTTAAATTTTAGGTCAATTTTATTATTATTATTATTTTTTGTATTTTTTTTTTTTAATGTTGAGGAAAAATGTAAATTTTGTTAACATCCTTCTTGTTATCAAGTTTGGTAGTTCCTCGTAGTTGATGAGATAACCTCGACCGACTGCGACCGAAAACCAACAGATTAAAATGGAAGAATCACTGACAAGTCCCGCATAGTTACCATATCATTTTTATATTTAAAAAAATATATATATTTTTTTTTATATATAAGTATATCTTTCTTTCCCCTATGAGACTGTCCATCAGAAATATTTAACGTTCATCTCTGTACCTATATAATATTGACGTCATCACACAGTGACTGCCTTTCATAAAAACACCTCCCTACATCCGGTGACCCAAGATTTCATCCTCCAGACCCTTCTGCATTTTTTATATTTTTTTATTTTAATACCAATTTTTTTAATATCTCCCTTTTCTGCATATATATATATTGACCATGTACCATTCATTTTTTATTCCTATTTCTTCGTAAAATTTAAGATGCCTCATCGGTGGTACTTTACTTTGTGAGCTCTTTTTTTTTTTTTCATCCAATTCTGTTTTTATTCGTTTCATTTTTTTATTTTTTTTATTTAAATCTTTTTATCTTTCTCATTTACAAAATTCCCCGTTAACTTACTCACCGTTTTATCCAGCATCTGGCTTGTATGGTTTTTATTTTTTTTATTTTTTTTTTCTCAATGTCAGTTTAAAACTAATTTTGCATATGTCGTGATGACTTGGCAAATATATTTGATGATAATTTACATATTTTTAAAAAAGCTTCTCATAGATTGATAGAAAAATATGTATTATAATAATTTATAATAAAATATCAAATAAAAAATAATATTAAAATCAATTGACCATAATTAAAGTAATAAAATGTTCAAGTATATATATTGATGAAACGTTAAAAATAATATTAGGTATATTTTATACAACGCCACCTATAAAAGCTCTGTATTGTATATATCTATATATCAATGGATGATATTTATGATATTATTATATGTTCTCTGTATTCTCTTAATTCTGTTCATTTTGTTGTCATCACCGAGATAGTCGTCTCTTGGCTCAGTTTGTAATCGAAAGCGGGAGTTTGTGGCAGTGCAAACTAGCGCGTGCAAGAGATAGGGTGGTTAGTCAAGAAGAGACGAAAGTATTGTTCATGATATATTTATATATACATATAGAGAGATAAACTAGAAAGAGTGATAAAGGGTAAAGAAGAAAGCGGGAAAAAAAACGGAGGAGGTGGTAGTGATGAAGCACAACTATATCATATGTATTTGTGAAATTATATATTGATGATGATGATGATGATGAAGTTGATGAGAAGGATCGTACATTGAAAGAGGTGACTACGTAGTCTTTAAACGTGCGGGTGGAGGTGGTGGTGATGATGATGTTGATGATGATGATGATGATGATGTTGATGATGGTGGTGATGGTGGTGGTGGTAGTAGTGGTAGATGTATAATAATATGTTGTATGTTGTTGCCGCGCATGATGAGAAAACTACATAAGTTGTATATATATATATATATATACTCGTGCGTAACCCTGATCACGTTGAAGATTAAGTCGATAAAAAAACAAATATATTTATATTATTTAGGTTGTACATGATGAACGATATAACAACAAGACCAGTATGAAAATTATTGATATTTGTGCAACGTTATTCTCTCAGCATACCTGTCGATGATCGAAGCTTAATCATCCCCAGTGTAATCCACCTCACAAACATCTTTTTATATACTAAAACTAGATATTTTTTATTTTTTTTTTCCTATTATTTTCAACCCCTTTTTTTTACATCATGAGAAAAAAAAACCTTCGTGTTTTACACAAGCAACAGATTTGTGATTACACCGAGGATCATCCAGAGGTAAACAAGCAAAAATAAATATTAAAAAAAAAAAAAAAAATAGTATATGTATGTATACATACAAAAGCAAAATGAATGAGGGGAAAATGAAAATAATAAAAAAAAAAAAAGATGATAATAATAAATAAATAATTTGAAAAATGAGAAAAAAAAAAAAAAAAAAAGATTCACAATTTATGAAGTGAATGCTGTGCGATAAACGTGGATAATCGAATCAAATTGGAGCGTGGCTTGGAAAATATAAAAATAATAAAAAAAAATAATAATAATATTCATGTGATAATAGAATTGTTGAGTGAATGGATGGATGAAATAATTGACACAAATCAATATATGTATAACAAGTGTGATGATGGGAATTTTACTATTTTGATAAATAAAAATTAATATAAATTTATTTATATAAAATTATAATATTATATAATTATAATAAAAATTAATTTTATATTTTATTTTATTTTTTTTAGCAAACTGATGTACGTGCTAATTTGGATCATTTTTCAAGTACACCAATAAAATCATTACCAGGAAAAAGAGAAGATACACCACCAACATCGTTATCATCTCTTGCACCCTTAACAAGTTTGGCTAATTTACCAAACAGTACACTTGCATCAACCCCATTGTCTCTCACACCCACTTCTAAACTACTAACACCATCTGACAATAACAAGGCTCTCATGAGGTGAGTTATCATATAGTTATCATATATATATATATATATATATATAATTGAGTGTATGTGTATTTAATGTGTATATAAGTTGTTAAATGGTAGATGTTGATGCTTGACCATTTTATGGCTTTTACCATGTGACTTGTCGGTTGTATAAATCTACTTTATAATTAAACTATACTTGCGTAAGACATTGTAACAATATTAGCCAACTGAATATACATTTTAGTTTAAATTACCACAGCATGTGACTTTTGTATTATCGATAAGAGAATTTGGACAATAAAATATATTTTATAGAATCACGTGTATAACACATTATAAATTTATGAATCATACAATTATTAACCACAATTATTCATACATTTAAATTTACATTTTATTATGAATATTATTAACTTGATAATTTTATTTTATTTATAATGTTAATTTTTTCTAATTAATTTTTTATTTTAATTTATTTTTTAGTCAAGCAACGATAGTAAGTTCATCATCAGTTAATGGAGTTGGTAGTGGTGGTGCACCAGCAGCAATGTACAGGCCAAATTTTAGTCAAGCATTTAGAAGTTCTGGACCAACAACAGTACCTCCAACTCTATCAGCAGGACTTTATCCAACTCAGAGTTTTACATCTGGTCTACTGAGCAACGGTACACAAAGTAATAATTTTATTGGTGTTGTTTTGTTGTTAATTTAGTTTTTTTTTATTCATTTGATGTTTATTAAATTTTATTTATTTTATTTAATAATTTATATCTGATTTAGTTTAATAATTTATATTTTGTTAATTAATTATCTATTTTTTTTTTTTAAATAATTTTAGGACCAACTGATTTGAGTATGAAAAATACAAAACCATTACTCAGTCATAAATTAAATGCAACAGAAATGACAGCTGTAAGACAACTTATTACTGGATATCGGGAATCAGCAGCTTTTTTGCTGAGATCTGCTGATGAACTTGAACAACTGTTGCTTCAACAGCCATAAAATAATATATAGATTATATCGCGTTCTAGAAAACAATATTCTAGACATGAATTTTCTTTATAATCATATATATTCACAGTCAAACACAGTGAAAAACAGTAGAATATAAAATTCAATAAATATATTTATTTCAATTGATTTATTTTTATTTTTTTTTTCATTTTTTTTTTTGCAACCAACAGTTGGTTTAATAACTCATTTTTATCAATAGCTAAAAAATGAGCTTTTACTGATTTTATGAGTCACTGTTTTGCCAGCAGTTGCAGTGCTTTCAGCAGCTCAACACCAAATTAAATTTTTATTGATCAACGAATTTAATTATTATTTTTTTTAAATTAACTGTAGTTTTTTTAATTTTTTTTTTTTAAACTATAACAAAAGAAAAAACAATTTACTATAATTTGTTAATTGTTTTTTTAATTTTTTTCTTAAATTTTTATTTAATTTTTTTATAAACTTAAGATTTGATGTAAAATTAATTGCAATGTGAATGATAAAATATTATTGTATGAAAAAAAAAAACTGTGTTTAAATGAACCATGGAATTTTTGAATTTTAAAAAAAAATATATATTCAAAAAAACAGGGTGTATATAAAAAAAAATAAAAATATAAAATTATGAATATTTACTTAATTATCGTTAAGTATATTAAGTATGATAATAAAAATTAAAAAAGAAAATTTAAAAGAAAAAAAGAAAAAAAAAAATATTTAAATATATATGTTATTTGAGTGTGAAATATTGGATCGTCCGTATTAAAAAAAAAATGAGATAAAATATTCAAAGAAATTAAAAGTTAATAGTAAATAATTAATTTACAAATTTATTAAAGTTTTTAATTGTTTTTTTTTTTTTTTTAATTTTTAAATATATATTGTTCAGTATAATTTATTGATACAATAATTAAATATTTTTATTTCGATTATTTTATTGTTTAATTATTATTATTATTATTATATTTTATTATAAATATTTAATTATTCAATTGAATCTCTTTCAAATGTAATGAAAAAGATTATTATTTTATTATTTTATTTTATTTTTTTTTTAACTAGAACTTCTTTAATAAATTTAATTGTCAAGCCAAATTTCTCATTGAGGTGTCTAGTTGTTTAAAAACAACGAAATTTATTCGTTTAAAATAAAAAAAAATATAAAAATAAATAAGTAAATGTTTTTTTTTTTTTTTAAATAAACAACCGGTCCAAAGTGTGATTGAATTATTAATTAATGAATGGTAAATATGTATGAATGATAAAAAAAATAAATAATTAACAAAAAAAAAAATGTACGAATTACTCGGGATATAATTAAGTAAATAAATTTTTTTTGTCAAAAATAAAACAAACATAAAATAGTGTCATTAATGAACTAATTTTGTGTATATAATAGATTTAAAAAATATAAATATATAAATTATGAAAGAATTATGAATGCCTAAATTCAATTGTGCGAATAAATAAAAAAATAAAAAAACTATATATATATATGTTTGAGTAAACGTAAAAAATTATTCCAATTATTGACTCGTCATTGTGTTGTATATATATATAAACATTTGATGCTTTTAATTATTAAAAAATATTAATCGAAAAAACAAATTAAAAAAAAAAAGAGACTGGGTGACTCATTTTTTCAAAACAGAACATGTCAACGCACTTAGTACTTGATGACGAACGAAATATAATATTAGTAATAAATAATAATATTAATTATAATAATATTAATAACAAATAAATAAAATAATTATACTATTAATAAATTCTGTTAAAATCATTATTTAGTTGTAAGTTTGTTGGCTGAAAATGAAAAAAAAAAAAAAAATTTTAAAAGAAAAGAAAAGAAAAAAAAAAAACTAATACATTTTTTTAATTGAAAACAAAAATAGTAATGATAACCCAGTAACATCTTAAATCGAAATGAATTCATTAACTATCTAATAATGAAAATATAAAATAATATTTTTGAAAGTTGTAAACATCTTGTAAGGATATAAATTAATGTGGTAATTAAAATAATCACAATAAATGTGCTACCAAAGAAATGAAGAAAAAAAAAAATTTTAAAATTTTAAAAAATAATAAATTTCGATAAATAATTATAGTATATATTGAATTAAAAATTATTCATATTTTGTTTTTACAATTTATCTGATGTAAAGTTTTTTTTTTTTTTTTTTTTTTCTTATTTATGGTAAACAATAAAAAAAAGTACTTCAAGAGTCGTATAAAATGAGATAAAAATATATAATATTATACTAGAAAAAAAAAAATGGATAATAATTAATTAAAATTGTTGTCCAACGTAATAATGATTTTTTTAATTTTGTCGTTGTTTTGTACATAGTTTATACGAATAAATAAAAAATGGATTACATATTATATATAAATAAAATATATATGTATTAATAATAATTATTATATTATCGTGGCATATGTTCAAATCATTATGATGATAAATAAATGAAGAAATATTTAAAAAAATAAATTAAATAAATAATAAAAACTTCTGAGGCACCAAATTATAAATTGATTATGATAATACAAATTGTTATAATATCCTAGTGTTTATTTAATAATGAAAAAAAAAAAAAAAATACAATTATAAAAAGAAAAAAAAAAAAAAAATTACTTTATGAAAAAATATTTCCAATTATTTATTCGCTGTCTTGAATAACATAGAAATTAATAAATTTTGAAAGCTTTTTTGTGCCTCCAAAATTACCTCGTTTTGATTATTAAAAAAAAAAATAATTTTAAAGAAAAAAAAACAATTTGAAAATCATCTATTTATCATTAAAAAAAATAATATAAACAAGCCATTTTTTATGTCAGAATTAGAGCAAGATTTCCGCTCATAATAAATTTAAAAAAATAATCATTTTGTTACAGTTTTAACTTCCATAATCATAAATAAACAATAGAAGTCAACAATTACATTAACCGAAATATAAATATATATATCAGCATAATAGTTAAACGCACGATTATTACACGTGTCAGCCATTTTCATGTATATCAATGTTTTATTGGTAAATTACATCATAAATATTACATAAATAATAATGATAAATAATGATAATCATCACCTTATTTTCAGTGCAATTTATAATCAATCAATGTATCTCAACAATTTAAAAAAAAATAAATAAATAAAATAATTAATCATTAATGCACAAATGCATTTTATCAACAATAATATATTTAAAATATCAATTTTCTTCATCAAAATTATTATCTGTGCCACTCAAAAAAAAATTTTAACAAAAAATCGTTATTCAAAAATTAAAATAAAAAATAAAACAAAATTGAAATTAATTCATAATAATAAAATTTAATTTAATTTCATCACAAGATTCTCGGTACTCGAGTGTCGATTTTTGAATGAATTCCTCTGTGATAAAATAAACGAAATAAAAATATATTAAAAAAAAAAAATTGAAATAAAACAAAAAAAAAATTAAATAGAATTAAATTATTCTTCAAGACATTGTCGCCGAAAAATTTGTAAAAAATAAAAAAAGAAAAAAAAAAACTCAATGACTGCACATTGCGATTGAATTTCGAATATTATATTTGTTTATTTTATTTTTATTTTTTTTTTTTTAGTTTTTTCTTTTGGGCGCTCGATGGAGGATTAGATTATGAAAATTTATGAAAATATATATGTATAAATACAAATTGATAAATTATTATCATTGATGTTTATTATTTAATAACACGTTAAATATAAAATTAAATTAAAAAAAGAAAAAAAAATCTGATGAAATGTGCCATAAGCCCTTGAGCCTCGAAAAATCCCCGATTCATTATTTTTTATGAATTATTGGATTTTTCATTTATAAATTGAAAAAAAAAAATTTTAAATATAAGTCGATGAGCTGAACCAGAATTTCGATAATTTAAATATAAAAACATACAAGAGTATATTCAAGAAAAAAAAAAAAATTGTATCTTTATCTTGTTAATTCGAATAATGATAAAATTTACTTTTAAAAAAAATAAAAAATTGATGATTATGCATACATATATCCGATTAGGATTACAGCTCTAATTGATGTGTACTAATTTGTTCCTAGAAATTGAATTATACTAAATATTAATAAATTAATCTTATTTATGTAAAACAATAAATATTTTTGTTTTATTTTAATCTAATAAAAATTAATTGAATAATTTTTTACAGCTTTTAAATTTTATTTCATCTTCAGTAAGTAAATTTTAAAATGGGCATTTAAATTTAATAAGAACATGGATAAGTTGATGAATCTGAACTTGATAAACGTCGACAAGTAACAACAGGTGGTACTTCACAAATACATTTCATACATCTTGATATCCATGTATTTCCTTCTGCAATTTCATCACCAATTTGAAGAATTCTACTTCCAAATTTACAAACAGCATCTGTATTATTACTAGATGATTCATTATTCTTCTGTATAATTACGCTGTTTATTTCTTCTTCTCAAAAAAATAATAATAACAAATATAAATAAATAAAATAATTTAAAAAAATATATCATTAATTTATATCATTGATTTACCACATCTAAAATTAGTTGAACAAGAATTTTCAGATTCATAAACTGGTGGACAATTCATCACAATCATATCGTTATAATGTTTTTCAGTGTTACATTCACCTTTTTTTTCGTAACAAAATGGCATTATATTGGTACCTGTTAAAAAAGAAAAAAAATGTATCAATTAATTATGATCAATTAACTTATAAATTAAAATAATATACCATTATATCCAGCACCACAATAACATCTCTTGTTTGGTTCTTTACTTGGTATAAAAAATTCACCTTCTTGATAATTTTTTCCATCAACAATGCAAACAGAAATATTTGCTTCAGTAAATGTAAGTTTAACAAACCATTTAAATGAATAACCATATGGAAATTTTTGACATATCAATCTTGTTGAACAACAATGTTCTATTGATTGAACTAAATGACAACCATTTGGAACTGGTACATAAGCACATGATGGTGATGAACATAAAAAACTACCACTAAAAAATTTGTTTGAATTAATTTATAATACATATTTTTTGTTTAATTTTATTTTACTTACATTCCTAAATAATTAATTTCACATGTACATCTATCACATGGTCCTGAATCTTCTTTTTTCATTATTTCACCTGGACTGTACTCTCGTCCATTGATGTAACAAAAATTATCTTTTCTTAAAGGACAATCGTATTTATATGCACAACAATCATTTGGATTTTTATACACTGGTTTACATCCAATTTCTGAATAATAATTCAATGGTCCTGGACACTTGACATGACTGCAATCTGAATTAAAATAAAATGTAAAATTAATTAATTTTTATTAAAACTTTGATAATTTATTGATGAGAAAATATTACCTTCAGATAAACCTGTTGATATTATTATTGAAAATATAATAAATATTAAGTTAAAATAAATTTTTTTAACAGAAATATTCATTTTAAAATTTAGTAACTTGTGATATAATTATATACTAAGTGAACATAATACTACAAATTTTATGTTAATATTAAATAAAATTATGTTTTTTATCTCAAGTATTATTCAATCACCACAGTTTAATTTAGAAACCACTTGATAATTTCGTTGATATATTTTTTTTCTTATCTAAAATTAAAGTCAATACAAAATTCTGTTATTTGATGACAATTTATTTATTTTTACTTTTTTTTTTTATCAGCTTATGTTGATGATTTATATAATATTTATTTAAATTATTTTGTTGAAAATAAAAAGATTATTTTTTTATATTTATTAAACATTTATTTCTTTAATTGAATTAAAAATATTTTAATAATAAATTTACCAATTTAAATGAATAGAAATTTCGAAAAAAATTAATACCATCCAAGAATAAATTTATAATAAAATTATTGTTGGAAAATATTGATGAATATTTCAAGCCAATTAATTAAAAAAAAAAAAAATTAATTATCTAAAAATAATTAACAATATTTATTTATTATAAAAAATAATATTGTATCATGTGATTGTAAATAAAGATATCGTAAATTGATATATAAAAAAAAAAATGAATCATGTATATTTTTAATTTTATGATAATTATTTTTAAATATGTATAATAATAATATTTTTTTTATGGGGTGATTCAAATGAGTCTGTTTGTCAAGTTCCACCTGTATCAACTTGTAAACAACTATCAAAAAATATTTACAACGAATTTTATGTACAAAAAATTACAAGCTAAAATAAAAAATAAAATTATCAAAGTATCAATTTAAATATTTAAAAAAATATTTAAACAACTAAGTTTATAAAAAAGAAAATATTTTAAAAATACCATTAACTATTTTAATAATAATTATAAGTAGTAATAAAACAAAAAAAATATTTCTTTGAATTCCATTGAATGTCTGTTTTTTTAATATTTGTTTATCAACTCATACATCAATAAAAAAAAAAAAAATTAAAAAATCTATTTTAATTAATATATTTTCTTTGAATTTTTTAATTTTTTATTTTTCTATAAATAAAATTATCAATGAAAGCACAAAAATTAAATTATTATTTTTTTTTTTAAATTCATAGTGAGTAATTGAATCGTGGAATAAACAAAATATAAAAAATTTTTATTTAAAAAAAAGATTGAATCTTGTCGATGCACTCATTTACTATACACCAACACATTTCTTGGATTCATCAACGAAGGCTCCAAAAGAGCTATAAAAAGATGCGACTATTGCATCAACGCTAAATACGTATCCAAGACTCGACATGAGAACACAGTGTAAATTATATATCGGCGTAGTTTGCCTGACGTTTCTTGACACAATTATATCGTCAAAAACATATACAATAAGAACAGGTATAATTAATATCAATAATAATTTATAAACAATATCAAAAAAAATATATTAAATCAACAATAAAAAGTTTATAACAAAATTTTTAATTTATACAAGTGTAAAAGTGTTACTACGTGTTAGATTTTTTTTTTAAAGCTCAATTTCATAGAAATTATTCAATTCAATTTACATAATTATTTATTATAATTTTCTATGATTATGTAAATTTTAATAATATAATTTTTTTCATTTTAGGATTTGATGAAAATGAGTGTCAAGGACCCCTTAAAATTTATGATGAATTGGGATGTACTCCAATTTATAAAAAACTTGAATTAAATTGTCCATCTCGTTACAATTGTAATCACATTAAAAGAAGGTCACCAGAAAAATGTTATATTGATGGAAAAGAATATAGTGATGGTGATAAATTACCAGATGAATATACTGATGATCCATGTACTGTTTGTGTTTGTACTGTCTCAAAAGAAATGTTAGTAAATTAAATAGAAACACTATTTTTAATTAAATTATCAATAAAAATTTATATAATTATAATTATTGTACAATTTAAAAATCATTAATTTGTGATATATTGTTTATTTTTTGTTTTTAACAGATCTAATTTTGAATGTTTATCAAATTTATGTCTTGGAGGATTTAAAGAAGGATGTTATCTTCGAAGAAATGCTACTGAATGTTGTCCTGGATCACTAATTTGTCGTGAGTTTATTTATATTATTAAAAAAAAAATATAAATTTTAAAGGTTTAATTTTTGTTTTTCTATATTTTTAGCTGAAAAAAAAGAAGATATACCAACTTGTATTGTAGATGGTACAACTTATTACGATGGTGATCTTTTTTATCCATCAGTTGAACCACAAAAAAAATGTTATTGTGGTCCTGGTTATAAAGGTAATTTTAATAATAATTTTATTAATTTATTTTTAAATAATAATTATTACATTTTATTAATTTATTAACAGGTAGAAATGTCAAGCCTTTTTGTTTAACAAGAAAACAAAAAGAGTGTAATAGTGAATTACTTTATGGAAATGAAATAACAAAAAGATGTGCACCAATTTATGATATTGGTAAATCACCACAAACAGATTGTAATTCAGGTTACAGATGTCGTAAGTATAACTATTAATAATAAAATACAAAAATAAATTTGTAATTTATATTTTTTAATATAAATAATGTTTTATGTTTTTAAAGAAAATTCAAAAGATGTTGTTGTTATACCACAAAAATTTATATCAACATATACAAGTAGTAAAGCAAGATGTATTTTTGGAAATTTAAAATTACGTATTGGTCATCGACTAGATCGTTCATCATACTATCGAACAACTCAAAATTGTATGGATTGTATTTGTCATATTCCACCTTTTTTAACTTGTAAACGTCAACCAAATGAACTCTGTGAAGATAATGCAGATATATTAAAAAAAAAAATAATATTACCATAAGTTATAAATTAAATAATTTTATCATATAAATATTATTTATTATTTATTTATTTAATATTTAAATTAACAAATATATTATTTAAAAAATAATTTAATTCTACAGTATTTTCTATAAAAAATATAACAAATATAACAGATTATTTTTTTTTTGTTTTAAATTTTAATAAATAGATAAAAATATATTAAGATTATTTGTTTTTATTGATAATAATGATGATGATGTCACTTGAATATTTCTGCGAATTAAGATGATTAATATTATCTAACTTTTTATAATAAAAAAAATATACATTTATATAATTTATCAACAGTTTTATTTTATTTTTTTTTTACTTGGATAAATATTAATGAAATAAAACTAGAAAGGGTAAATAATATGATGATCATTACATTATATTACACACATTTGATTGAACCGTTGAAGAGAATAAAACATGAATTTAATAATTTATAATATTTTATTAAGTGTATTATTATTAATGTCAATTGAAGTGGTACTGATAAAATCAGGTAATGAATAAAATAATTATACTTATTGCTGATAATAATGATGAGTCATATTTATTTATTTTATTATTATATTTTTAGCAACAGAATCAGAACAATATTTATGTCCTGGACCACTTAAATTGTACAAATCATTAAAATGTGAATCACTATTTGATAATATATCCACTTGTTCTTATGCATATAATTGTGATTTTAATTCTTCACAATTTAATGGTCTTGATAACAGTGAGTGTAATGTTCATCTTATTTATGATAATAAAATTAGAAATAAATGTGCTCCAATTTATGACATGGGACAATCAGTAAGAACTCTTTGTCCATTGGATTATAGATGTCGTAAGTTTATTTTAATATATTTTTATTATTTAAATAAATATTTAATAAATTATTGTATTTTTTTTTTTAAATTTTAATTTAGAAAATTCAAATGACACTGTTGTCAAACCATTTTATCCATCAACATTCGATAAACCAGTTGAATGTACTTTTGGTACCTTGAAATTAAAAATTCGTGAACGTCTTGAAAGAGTTTTGTACTCAAATGCAAATCAATTTTGCATGGATTGTGTTTGTCAAGTTCCACCTTTATTAACATGTGAAAGAATGCCTAAAAATTTTTGTAATAATAACAACGATATTACAAGATTTGATTATTAAAAAATAAATATAAACATATTGATACTGTTTAAATGCAATTAATAATATTTAGTACAAAAAATTGATACAGGAACAAATTGTTGATAGATCAATTACAAAATAATAATAATAATTCTGGTATTTTTTAAATTCTTTTACTATGACCTTGAAACACACTATGATTTTTAATTATCCAAATAAATTTTGTAACCTTTGTTATTCATTTAAAATGGAAATAAAATAAAATAAATAAAAAAAAAAAAAATCATGTATTTGTACGTGACCTTAATACTTATTTACATTTATTAAATAAAAAGATTAAAAATTTTAAATAAATGAAAAACAAAAATAACTTGTTTTTATTATAAATTTGAAAAAAAATAAAATTATTATAAAAATAATTACGCAGAAAATTATAAAAGTTACATAATAATATTAACAGCAAGATGACGTAAAGTAAAAACAAAATTAACTATATATTGTTTACTTTTAAAAATATAAATAGATGTTCAGCAATGTGAAAAGAATAATTTTTCATTTTATATATGATTGAATTTTAAATTTAGTCAATGGTTTAAATTTAGGCCATGGTAATATAATTAAAATCAATGATGATTGGTACATTAACAATTGATGAAAATAAAAAAAAATTAATCTAAGAATCAAGCTATGTAATTTGATCATATGAATTTAATTGAATTAATTATGAATGGTTCATTTAAATCATCATTTTTTTAAACACATAATTTCTTGTTATTTTTGTATAATCATGTTTAATTATGGTATTATTTATATCCTTAAAAAATAAAACGAAATTTAATTTTTTAGCCTTGAATTTTAACATGATCCCCACTCAGTAGTCAAACACTTTTACATACTATAAAAAGAGCTTGTGAATTCAAGAATTTTTATTATAATTGCATGAGTGAGAATGTTTCGACAGTGGAATTTTTATCTTGTTGTAATTTTTTTGATAGTCCACGTGGCTTATTCAGTAGACTCAGGTGAGATTTGTTTTATTATCATGAATATTATAATTTTTTTAATCAATAAATTATGATATATTTTTTTATTTTTAAGATTGTGATAAGACAAAATGTTTGGGCCCATTGATGCATTATAAAGCACTTGGATGTAAGCCAATTTATTTTAAGACTGATGATTGTTGTCCTTACAAATATGATTGTGATCATTTAAAAAATCGATCAGATGATAAATGTTATGTCAATGGACATGAATATAATATTGGTGAATCTCTTAAAGAAGAAGATAGAAATCCTTGTGATCATTGTACTTGTGTATTGAGAAATAATGTGTATGAAATATTTAATACTATATACATCAAAAATTAGTATTACTCAACAAGAATTAATTATTGAAGAAATTATTTATTAATTTTAGGGCACAGTTTACATGTGCAGCTTACAGTTGTCCTTATCCTGATGTAGGTGATGATTGTTATGTACGACAAAATGCAACAAGTTGTTGTTCTGATTATGAAGCAATATGTCGTTAGTATTTTGTGTTAATTTCTCAATTGATTTTTCTGATATAGTTTCTTATTGTACTAAAACTCGTAATTGTCTTTGTTTTTAGTTTTTTTTAAATAATAAACAAATAAAATTACTAGTAACAATATAGAATAATTAATTATTTTTAATTTACAGCTAAAACACCAGGAGAAAGACCAACTTGTGAAGTTAATGGAAAAGTTTATTTAGATGGTGAATATTTTGAAGTTGATGACTTAGAATGTTACTGTGGTCCCAATTATCAAGGTAAATTAAAATAATCTTAGTTTAAAAAAATAATAATTAATTAAACTAATACTATTTATTTATTTTAGGTAAAAATATTGAGCCATTTTGTAGAAAACCAAAACAAGGACCATGTAGTCTTGATGTACATTATTCATATGATGTTAAAAATAATTGTCCACCAGTATATTATGATGGACAAGATCCACTAACAAGTTGTGGTATTAGTTTCAGATGTGGTTAGTGTTTTATTTATATTTTTTTTTTAATATTTATAAATTTTTAATTAATAATTTGAAATGATATTAATATTTTAGCAAATGATCGAGATGAAGTTATAAAACATGGAAAAAATGAAAATATATCAGATGATAAAAATAACGAAGACAATGAATTTAATTTAAAATGTAATTTTGGTAATATAACACTTAATATTGGTGATTCATTAAAATCAGCAACTGATTATAGTTCAGTTTGTGTTGATTGTACATGTGAAATTCCACCAATGGTAACTTGTCGTCAACTTCCAGAGGATAAATGTGATCCAACTAAACATGAAGATTTTATACACAAATAAAATAATATAACAATAAAACAAATATTTTTTTAACAGAAAGAAATAAAATTTATATCAATCGTAATTTATCATTCAATAAAAATTAGTTTAATACAGATAATCCTATAAATTATACAATATGTTACATAATGATTGTTTTCAATTTAAAAAAGTTTTTTTTTTTTTTAATTCTGATGATCAAAATGACTACCTGAAACAAAAATAAATAAATAAAAAATTACACATTTATATTTATATATACGTAAAAAAATTCATGTTTATAATAATAATAAAATTTACAAATATGACGTGTTTTTTTTTTTCAAAACAATGTCATTAGTAAAGATTTATGTTATAAATTTTATATCAACAAGGTCATATATTTTTAGAAAATTAAATGGAAAAAAAAAATACATTTTCACATATTTAATTGACTGCAATGATATGCTTAACTTATTTTATTTATAAATTTTTTGCTTGTAGATTTAAAATTCTGTGTTCTTAGTTAAACAGGTTTTCTCATGATATCAGTAAGTGTCAAAACAAATAAAATTAATATTGTTTACATAATATATTGTCACGTACTTAAAATGTACATTATAAATTTATCGACAATGAAAGTAAATAAGGAAAGAAAAAATGAATTTAATTTGTTGTCTCTCCCACTTATTAATCACAAACACTTGAAGAGCCAAAAAGTATAAATAGGGAATATTACATTCCTCAATCAAATAGTATACATATTGAAACATTAAATTCAATCTAAGCTAACGATGAATCGAAATATTAATTATATTATCTTCGTAATAACTTTAACAATCATTTACGTTACAAATGCAACTGAAACAGGTAATAAAATATATAAAAAATAATTTATTATTATTTATTAATTATAATATTTTTAAATATAATTATATATTTTTATTTATTGTATTTTGCAAGTTTGTGATAAAAGTACATGTCAAGGTCCAATCAAACATTATGAAGCAATAGGTTGTAAACCGGTTTATCACAAACAAAATGATTGTTGTGCTTACAAATATAAT